>BNST01000337.1:0-32525 GCA_019650275.1 Xylocarpus granatum | reverse complement strand
GAAATCAGATATGTCAAAATATGTCTTTATTTGGTGTGACTAAATCTGGCACAGCTTCTAAAATATAGAACTAACATGATTAAAAGTATCAATGATCAGCACAGCATAGAAAATGAAGAAATAATTTGATTAAGAGAACCAATGGCCACATACAAGATTAGAGATATTAAATGGAATTATACAGACAAGTACTCTCTTAAAATAACAGTACTGAAAGCAGAAGATTAACATACAATATCTCCAACCAAGAACTGCATGTACATTGAGCAACTACAAAAGATTGGCTGCTTTTGTTGGCAGGGAGAGTTGTCTCCTCAGTCCAAGTTTCTCTTATTTTCAAATGGGAAGACAAGCCTCATAATTAGCCTCAGATACACTGATATATCTAATGTGGTGCACTATGGTCAACAAGGCATCAACATATGCCCATGTCTGAAATTATCCTTTTGCTTTAATTTCCGTTGTTGCAAGCCCAGAGCTGACTATCATGCTTCAGCCAGGACATCATGAATTGTTTACCCCTTCATCTAAAAGCAATAGTTTTTGTACTATACACTCACTACAATCAGCTGGTAATGTACATGTTTATAAAGTTAATACAGGCAGTCCATTTACATAAAAAACAGTTGTGAACAAGTTAAAGCAATTTATGTTGGAAAGAATTTTGTTGAGATGGGCTAATCTGTAAGAAGACTACCTTTTTCTCTGGAGCTTTTATCCCAAAAGCTTCGCCCATGGCAAGTTGCTCACTGGATTCCTAGCATCAAAAATGAAACATATCAGTCTACTTGAAGGAAACAAATGATTCTAAAAATTCAAATAAAAGTTTTCCTAATTCGCCCATTCCCCAAAAAAACACACCCACAAAAAAGACATGCAAGGACAAGTCTTCAAGGGTATCAACTCAGCATACATACTGGATGATACTTCAAAAGATTGTTAATGATGGTAAGTCGAATTCTCTCTAGCAAGTCAGGATCTTCAACTTTGCGCCCAGTGTCTCTAGCATCACAAATCAAGGAGCTAAGAACTTGAAAACATGTCACAGTTCATATTCACTCATTCACCAAGCCCATGTAAATGTTTGTGGTGTTTGGTATTGGAAACATTACCAATTTAAAAGAATATAGAAACATCTTATGAAAGATGTCTAAGATATTCTCTTGATTCAGCACAAATACAACAAAATCAAAGTTTTTTTTAAACTCAAGAATAGCAAGAAGAAAGTGATTGAATGACTACTTTGTCAAACTTCAGCAGCTTTCAAAAATTATGGTCCACTCAGTAAGTTAGATGTCAACAAGCACTGAAAGTACATTCTTAAATCATGAACTCAGATGTGCATGGGACGTGTGAACAAGTTAATTAGCAAATAGAAAATAAGCAACTAAGCAAATTATCATACACTCTTAGCCAACATAAATGCATAATATATCATAAATCCATTGTTAAATGCTTGATCATGACACAAACAGAATGTCAATATCCCATATAACATAAACCATTATGTATGGGCTTTTTATCTCAACATGAAACAGCACCATGAATTAAGCATAAAAATTATCAATTAATGCCCACAGTAGGCTCATAAAACAACTGTGGAAGTAAATAAACTACAACATATGTAAAGTAGCTAGCAAAAAGAGTGTACCACAGCACAAATCAAACAAGAAGCATAAACTATATTGAGTATAACAATATCTTCTATAAGCAGTCAATATTATTCTAGAAGACTAACTACAGTGGCAGTTGTCAGACAATAAATAGTCGGACTCAGAGTCTGAAAAAGCTGATCATTCATGAAAGAAGACTGCAAGCATAGAAGCTTGAAAAACAAACACAGATTCTAAGCAGATCAAAGATTATAAAATGTTCTACTACAGTAGAAAGCTAGTAAACTGTTTAATTAGAGTCCAAGAATTACTTACAATCGTGTAATGAAAAATTTTGTTTGTTTGACTGGTCCATCAGTATTAACCATTCCCTTTGACACATCCAATCCCAATTCTTTCAGCGCATTCATCTGTCCAAGAATAGACAAAAAGATAACATTTCCAATTTTATTTTAGAAAACAAGAAATACTCCACATTAAATTAAAATGCAGGTGAGTCCTAAAGTCTGCTGGTCATAAGAACACTGAGTGAGAACAACACAATTTGAGAAATGGAGATTCTTATATTTCCCAGAAAAAAATATGAAACAATTCTCTTTATCTACAATAACTGCATACATGAACACATCAAAGTAACTATCACGTACAATTTGCTGGCGTTTTAAAGAAATTGAGCTAGTAGATTGCTTCTCCAAGAGAAACCAATACAACTGTCGTCCACTGTTTTTCCTCCACAATACTAGTAACAACCAAAGAATAAAACAGGAAAACTAAAATGATTTATACTGCCTTTCTAGCAAAGTGACATTGCTTCCCATTCAAAGAGGAGATGTTGGGTTAAATGTGCATAATGAGTAGGGGACTTTGATGGGTGAAGAACTCCCCTTTCTGAATAGCCAGTGTTACTCTATGATGAATGTAGATTACAACATTACAATTTTCAAGAACAAAAAAATGGATTGAGTTGACAATCATTAGTTCACCGTGTCAATGAGAGCTCCAAGACGATCTCCAAAACTGAGTTGTACAATAGTTGCATCAGAATCTGAATCCTGGTCTATCAGAACAACTGGCATCGGAAGAGAATCATCATCTAGCTCTGACTTCTGCAATTAATAAAATGATGCCCACGTCAAGACATCATATGACAAATCTATTTCAAGACTCTTCTGATGGCCATGAATCATAAATTTAGTAGTTTACAACTTTTGACTTGCAAAATTTCATACACCATGAAGAAAGGAAAAAGGAAAGCAACAAGAGATCAGATGTCAATCTCTATGAATCTAAAACTTTTTTAGAATAATAGGAGCCGATAATTGCTGATATGGGTGTATAAATAACATTGTTGTTGCCGTGATCAACGAAGCAGCGCTTTCAGCAAAACTGGGATAAAGTGGAGCCAACAATTTTTTACCCAATTTAGTTAATAAGAAAAGTGAAATCATAATTAATACAAATTCAAATTAGAAAAATCCTAAAGTGATTGTACAAGAGTTCCATGCAGTGCCACTAAATACAGAGGAGGAAAAGGGATAAAAAGGGGGCTTTCCATTAACCAAAAAATTCAAAGTCAGCGCAAGCGCCTAGAAGACGAAAGAGAGTGTATAAATTCACACAAATATCAGCAACCTTCTGGAGCAGGAAAAAAGCCAAGACCAAAGATAAAAATCTGACACATTTAACAAGCTGACTCTGATTTATCATGGTGAACAACAGAGTAGACTGGTTAAGGCCCAGCAAATGAACAAAAGAAATGCACAATTAGCAATATCATGAAAAAATTTCTCAGCTCTCCTATTAGGCTATTTCTTTGCTAATAGACAATAGTTGAATAAAGTACTTCTGCTAGTTGAAGACTGCCAGCAATACTACAAAGTTTCTTGTCTCTCTCCCATGGGCTATCTGTTTTCTGATTGGATGCTACAACAAGAACAATTTTTGCTAGAGAATAATGAAAAATGGTGCCATCACCAAAACCATCCTTCTTCTTGTCAACTACCAGCATCAAATTAAGTACTTGTGATTGTTGAAGCGGTGAACTAATTAAACAAATACAACTCATCATGTATCATAGCATACACATGAAAACTGCTGCCTCCATAAATAATATTAATTCATAGAAAATTATATTTATTCTTCATAAAGGGAAAAATGAAAATTTGGATGGCTGCAACATGTGACTAACCAATGAGGTTGACCTCACAGCATTCATAGCATTCGAAGAAGCAAACAAAATGTTCCTGCTTGATAGTGGAAGAAATAATAAGCAACAAAAAAACAGAGTCATCAGAGCTATTCCATATGAAGAAAATCATATCTCAACCTTTATTAACCAACTTAAAATTTGTAGCTGAACACAAGAAATTATTTAGAACAAGTCCAACTGGGAACAGAAGACAAAAAACTAAAAATACAAAATCAAAGGCAGTGTATGCTAAAATGAGAAATAACCATCGACCCAATCACTTTCTGTTGCCATTTTTGGTACTGTATAACATTGTAATTAGCATTCATGTCTCATAACATTATTATATATAATGTAATGCTTCAGTAGATCTTATATACATTCTTACATTGTAGAAAGTAGACAACAGAAAAGGTTTTTCATATAAAAAGAATGATATTCCACTCACTTATGATGTTTAGGCAGATGAACTGATATAAATTGTTTTTATTCATAATATTTGATGTTCAAGAATATTGTCTTAGGATAGAGTAATCCAAGTTGAGTTTCACTAACTTAAGAAGTTTGAAACACAATTTGAAAAGCAACATATATTATTATTATACACCATGTTTTGATATTCAAGAACATCATCTTAGCTTAGAGTAATCCAAATTGAGTTTAGGGTATCTATGGATTTTCGGTTATCTGTAATTTCTGCAACTTATATATATATATATATATATATTATATATATATATATTTCATTTTTAATGTCATCTTTTACGTTTAAAGAAAAATAAATCAAAGCAAGACACAACTTAAAGCAATATTTATGCACAAGTAAAATGAACGGAACACTCGTATCATCGACAGCAGAAAATTATACAAAATTCAGGGAAGTGATGGTCTGATTTACTGTAACTCTGTCAACTTTTTTCATATCTCAAAAACAAGTGTTTCGAAACGCTTTTCAATAAGAATTTACAGCGCTTCAACAAAAGCCACTTATAAGCCCCTTTTTATCAAAGAAAAATTGTCTATATCAGCCAAACAGTAAGTAGTAGATACAAAAGCGCTTTTGATTATTTAAAAGAGAGATTTCCGGTGCCAAAAGCAGTCCAAGCCATAGTATATGCTAATGCAATACAAAATACATAAGAAAAACAAAATATGAAGAAAAGACCATCAAGAGATAGCTTTACTTACTTTTTTATCGGAAGAGAAATTCCTTGGACAGCAAATCTGCGAGAAAAACTGAAATTAAACGAACCATGAGAAACCAGAGGACCGAAATCGGAATGGAGGCGTCGATATCGAATCAGATAGAGCGAATAAGTAGTAGAAGAAGACGAGAGAACAGTAGCAGCAAACGCCATTGAAATCAAGAAAAAGAAAGAAACAAATTAGAGAAAACGTTGTTCGGCTTCAGCTTTGGCTCTTTTCCTGGTAGCTGTAGCCTGTACAGAGCAGTCGCCAATTATTTTTGGAGGGGTTTTGTAGCAAATTAATGATTGATAGTGACGTCACTCGAGGGGCCCACTTCATGGTTGGATGCCACGTCGGATTGGTGACTGACGTTTGTAGTTGTGCGGATACCTTTTTTGAAAAATTTTTAAAAACAAATTTATTTTAAAACATTCCTTGCGTTTATATTTAATTTTAAAAAAATTATTATCAAATAATTTTATTATATAATTATTTTCACACTTATAAAATAAAAAAATATAATTATCATATTCACTTACAAATAAATTACGATATTTCTTAAATTTTTTAATATTTATTCTGTTAATATTTTACGTATAATACAAATATTTTAATATTTTATTAATAAAATTAATTTGAAGAATAAATTTATATTTTATTATATATATAATTTTTTAATTAATTTTAACATAAGTATAATTATAAAATTTATTATAATTAATATTTTAAAATTAAATTTATATGTAGGATATTAATTTTTATTTATTAAAATTATAAATAAATAACTATAAATTTAATACATTTTTTTTAATCAAAACAAAATATTTGAATTTGACACAAGAGCCGTCCGCCCTTGTGTGATTAAATCCAAGACACCCAAAAGGAGGGTAGCCCAAATACTTTTTTACCCCCAGGTATTAATATTTTATTAATTTAAACTTTTTATGGGTGATTTTAAATATAAAATTTTAAAGAATTTTATCACTTAAGTCCTTCTTGTTTATAAAAATAAATTCAAAAATCATAAGTTTTAAAATAAGATTTTTTAAGTCTTATTCGTTTCCTTTTTCATTTTACTTGAATCCTTTTCGTTGTGATAATTAAAAAAATTTTATATTCGTTACTTAAATTGTCTATTTCTATCATTTATAATAATTTATCATTTAATAAATGATTGAAAAATAATTTAATTATAATTTTTATGACTTTGTACATAAATAAAACGTTTAAAGTCATTTAAAATTATACTCGTTTTATTTTTACAACCCATTCAAAGAATTTTGCTCATTTTATGTTCTAATAAAATTATTTTAATAAATAGTAAAATCGCTAATGAAAAATTATATTAACTCGTGTAAATATTAGATTTTCAGATATTTTTAATCGATGAAAAAGAATAATTTGCTCATGCCAATGCATGTTCGATTAACCTATGTTCAAGTTTAACATTCATTCATCTAATTGAACCTTGTGTTAAATAGTCAATGGGAAAATGTTATGTTAATTAATTTTACTCTTAGCAGTACCGGGAACCCACTAGTTCATGGTGGGTTTGGATGCATGCACGTTGGCATTTTCTTCTTGTGCTACATTTTGAAAAATAGAGGTATAGGCCTCCGCTGAAGTTGGCGTTAATGCAAGTTTGTATGTTACTGCATCACTCGTGATACTCCAATCTCAAAATAACATATTTGACTGTTCTCATCTGTCTTCACTTTAACTATGCTACCTGGTTCTGCAAATCTTGCTGTTTTCATTCTGAAGCTTTGCCCCCTATTCTAGTTATCCAGCTGTTCAGTTTGAGATTGCTTTTATTCGAGCATAGAACTTCTTATAATCCATTAATATCCTGATCAGGAATGGCATTACACCTTGTATGGAAAGTTGTGGACAATGCATGTGTTCATTTGAATCCAGCCGCTGATGGCAATGGCTGCATAGCATCTTGTCTCAAACTCAAAAGCTGCTTCTTTGGCACCTATGCAAGCTAGCCATAGGAAAAGGAAGCATGGTGCTGCAGCTAGGTCTTCTCATACTCAATATGTATCAGAGTCCTGGCGACCAACAGTTGATCTTCTTTTATATACCGTAGCAACAAATTGTTGCTAGGAGGGGAGGGGCAGTGAGGAGAAGAGTGCTTCCTTACCCAATAATCAAACTGTGGCTTTGGCACATTTGCAGCTTGCAGCATTTCGTGCACCTCTGATATCCCTACTTTCCTCAGATCGTGTGCTCACCCGTTATTTGGGCAGACAGGTTGCTGGATTTTGTGCCAGTGCTCTACTAGCCTTGGAGGTGCTTATACATCCTAGGTTCCTTCCACTGGAACCTTTTCTGTTAGCAAATTATAACTCTTTGGACAAAGTTACTCAAGGATTTATGGAAACTGTATACTCTGGTGGTCAGAAAAAAAAACATTCCAAATTTTAGTGGCGTGCATGGAACAGGACAGGTTGCTCCTGACTCATTTCACGATGACTTGTATGACAAATGGTTCAGTGATGGCAATCCCAATGAGATTCCAGTGCAAGGCCCTAGTAAGAATGTGGAAAAGCTACCCGTTGCTGGTTCATCTGGTACAAAAGTTGCAGGGAGAAATGGCGGGGAGCAAGCAGATATAGGGACGAGAAACGAGGATGAAATTATGGTTGATTCACAGCAAGTTCGAGAATCTTTTGTAAAGCTCCAGGAACTTCCTTCTTGAAAAGGTGTTACAAATTCTACATTTAAAGAGGACCTCTGATGCCTTAAAAATGGAAACTGAGAGTGCTGCACCAGATGGTGGTTTAGATAATAAGAATCATGAAACAGTATCTGCCGAAGAATTCTTGGAAGAAAAGCATGATGGTGTGGCCGGGATAGGCAGAAATACTCCCACAACATCAAATACTGAAAAAGGCAAAGCATCTGTTTTTGATATAGATGACAACTCATCAATGGATTTGTTTCCTGATATTGTTGAGGTAGATCCAGATTCCGATGCAGAGGAATCGGGATGAAATTTCTGGTAAATTCATGCCCCCTGTCAGCAGTAAATTTTCTGTCTCTTTCATCTCCTTGCATGAATTGCAGTTAAGCATTCATTGGGTTGGTTACTTAAAACACTTGTTTTTGACTATAATTCTTATGATTTTAGTGTCAGCACAATCATGTAAATATATTTCTAGTAAAGTATTGTTCAGAAAGATCCAATCTTTCTCTCAAGAACCTTGTTCCTCAGCAGCGGATCAACTGGATAACCTGCAAGCCCAATGGTTCAATGAAATGAAAAACAGCTTAAACTATCACATTCCTTCCCATCCTCCTATAATACTTCCACACAAATTCACAAGAAAGATTTTGGAACTCCCTTTGCTATTGCAGCCTAAACGAAGTTAGTAAGGTTATAATGAAGACTGGAATCAAGGGCAGTGCTGAACTTCCATAAATATTTCCATCTGGTTGAAGAACACTACACTAAGTCCTTGTTCCTTCAATAAGAGAGAGGCAATGTACATGTAATTTCGTCTGGAAATTGCATGAATGCATCATTCCCTTTAATATCCACATCCACCCACCTGATGCAACCAAACAAAGAGACCAAAAAAAAATGAAAGTCAAATGATTTGTACTTGGAACGCCATTATTGACTTAAATTGTCTTGTGATCCCTGATGATAGTTACGCTATCGGTTTAAAATTATTATTATTACTTAAATGGAGATGATTTTACCATTGTACCCCTGAATTAGTAGGACCGAGTTCAGCCAGAATCCAAAATTAATAATAATAATAATTAACGGAAGCTTAAAATAATTCCGGCGAGTCTAAACAATTTCCGTTTGGCGGGTCCCACAAGAATTTTTCCGAATTGCAAGGTCTGGACCTGGGCCGGGGCCGGGGCCTGAGCCTACGTGACTACATCTTGTTTTCTACTCTCTTGCTTTGTTATCTACAATTTAAGCACCAACTCTGCATTTGCAGTTTGTCAGATCCTGAAACGAATTGTTTTTGTTTCCTCCTTTTTTGAGTATGAGGGGGAAGTGGTTTCGTTTCGTTTCGGGAATTGGGATGGCGAAGAATGGAGATAAATGGGTTTTGATGGTGACGGCGCAGACGCCGACGAACATAGCGGTGATTAAGTACTGGGGGAAGAGAGACGAAAACCTTATTATGCCTATCAATGATAGTATTAGTGTCACTTTGGATCCCGATCACTTGTGCACTATGACAACTGTTGCCGTCAGTCCTAGCTTTGACCAGGATCGGATGTGGCTCAATGGCAAGGTCAATTAATTGGATTACTTCGTGACGAATGCATAATTTTATAGGTGATTTTATCTAATTTCATCGTAATGCAGTCTTACGTTTATATATGTGCATGAGTTGTGACGGAGGGGGAATGCTTATACAGAGTGTGTTTTTGGACGTGCAAAGCAAAAAATATTTTTAAAAAACAAGGTAGCCAACAATGCCTTTGATTAGATACCATTACACATAAAGGTGAAGCTTTTCATAGTATTATGAGAAAGTTTGAAGTTGGTTATTAAACACATTGTTGAATGCGATTGCAAAGGAATATAAACCTTGAAAATAATACTTTTGGCTTTGAGAATGAAATATCTATAGGCAATATTCTTGGACTGTTTTGTTGGTCAGATCTTTAGAAAATAAAACAATGAAAATGGATTTTTTTTTGTGTCAATGTTTTTCGTCTGGTTAATCAAAATATAACTAAATAAATAAAGGCAAAAAGTTCAGTTGGGTTTTTATTTATTTGGGACAAAGTGCAAAAGTAAGGTGTTGAAGTAAAATTATGGTTTGATATTTTTCTTTCTCCTTATTAACCTAAGAGATTTAACTTTTATCAATACCAAGATTCTTTCAGTGTTTAACTGATTCATGGCGCTTTTTGGTTTTGATTGTTAGTGCAGGAAATTTCTCTTTCTAGGGGTAGGTACCAGAATTGTTTGAGGGAAATCCGCAGTCATGCCTGTGATGTTGAGGATAAGCAAAAAGGCATCAAGATATTGAAGAAGGACCGGGGAAAATTACATTTGCACATTGCTTCATATAACAATTTTCCCACTGCAGCTGGATTGACTTCCTCTGCTGCTGGTTTTGCCTGCCTTGGTAATACGTGGAGTTCTCTATTCTTGTGTTTTATGTTGTTTTCTATAATAGGATTTTTCTGCTTTAATTTTTGAAATATTATTGCTGGATTAATGATGATAATTTTTGCATATGTATGAGTGGAATTGTATTCTATTTTACTAGAGGCAACCTAGTTATCAAATAAGCTTTCATACAAGCAGAAATTTACAGGGATAATTGGTTTACGAGTTGTTGATTGGATCAAAGAGGATTCAGCTTAATTTTGTTTAATTTTGATGCAGTTTTTTCCCTGGCCAAGCTGATGAATTTGAAAGAAAATCAGAGTTAGCTTTATGCTATAGCAAGGTATGTCTTATTTAATTGAGATATGTTTAATCTTCTGGTCACTGGTTACTTGATCTGATCTTATATCATGGTCATATTATCCATTTTATTTTTCCAGGCAATATGATCTTTATTTTTTGAGGACTTTCATATAACAGGGACCAAGAACGTTAGTGTTTCATGTATTTTGTTTTTTGCATATAGGCAAGGTTCAGGCAGTGCTTGTCGTAGTCTGTTTGGTGGATTCGTCAAGTGGATAATGGGCAAAGTAAGATAAATATTGAGATTCATTGTCCTGCCAGTGAAGATTCTATTTTGACCAACTAATGTTAGTGCTTTCTGAATTAGTCCAGGAAGAAAATGGAAGTGATAGCCTGGCAGTTCAACTGGTAGATGAAGAGCACTGGAATGATCTTGTTATTATTATTGCTGTGGTATGTCCTTCATGTTACCTTATTTTTCTATGTGGAATTTTGGCACTTGAATGATTTACTGGTTGCTTTGTGTGCTGGAGTTTAGATTTATTTAAAATATTTACAGCCATCATACGTTCGCACTAGTTTTGGTTTCTTCTGTTCCCCCATTCAAATTGCTTTTTTCATCACATCCTATGGGGTTTATGAAGATTCACTTGTAATAAACTTTTGAATTTCTTATATAAATCGTCCACTGATAGCTGCCCATTCTTTTATTAGAATTGAGATGCTGTAGACTGATATACTTATTACGCAGAACGTAATATATTGTACTGGCACATGATCTGACATAATTTGAGTTACATGTATTTAGCCAATTGAATATGCAATTTTTTTCCCTATCGTGTCTTGTGGATTTGGTGAGGTTGCTAGTTTTGCCTGCTAGTACGGTTTCAAATACAAAATTTATCAGATATTTAATGTTGCAGTAATTCTTAATTATCAGTTCATGGTGACCTTTTCTGTTGTGGTTCTGTTGTGCCCCATTTAGTTTGTCATCTCATTATCTGTTTTGTACATTTAAGGTGAGTTTGCAGCGGAAGGAAACAAGTAGTTGTCATCTCATAACAGAGTTGGCTTTTCTTCTTCGTCCCAAATTCAGATACTGACTTGAACAGGTAAATGATATAACATATTTCTTTAATAGTTGCACAAGAAATAAACCTATAGTTTCTTCAAATTTTTTTTGTTTATTTCCTCTGTTATGTTCTTGGGGATAAGTCAATCCTACAAGATGCTGGCCTTAAGAGCATGAAGGATGTGGAAGCTTTGTCACTGCCTGCAGAAATAAATAGCGTACCAGCCCAGAAATACTCGGGGGATGTCAATTATTTCATCTGTACATGAACTGGAAGAGGTCCTGTTTTGCTTTCTGATGACAGTAAGGCTCTTCTCAACCCTGAAACTGGTCTAAGAAAGAGTAGATTATACTTTCCTTGCTTGATCTATTTACTCTCGGGCGAGTCAAGTCCGAATCAAATAGTTTCCATTAAAATGGAGCATTTGACTCAGATGATCCTTCAAACTGACTGGAGGTTACTGTGAAGTGATTCTCTGAATTTTCCTTGCGAATTTGCATTGTTGTTACTTTGCATGCATTTGTAATTTCTTATTTTCTTTGTCCTATCTTTGATTAGTTGCGGTTCATGTACTCAGTGTCTTCTTTTGACACAAATAAGGAATAATTAGTTCGCTGTCATGCTTTTCATATAAAGCAATTCTCTATATCTTATTATTGCGTTAACTCATATATATACACGAGAGAGGATGTGATGTTAACACAGTTCACTTTACAACTGACTACAAAACATAAAAGTTCAAATTCTAAATTTATTATTTTCTATTTTACTAGTATTATCAAATTTATAAAAAGATCTGACCCGAATTAACAACCCAACTTTCAGTTTCTGCTAAGAAAGTTGCTGCAGTTTCTTTGCCTGGTTTTCCAATGTTGCAGTTGGTGCATACTGCCCCTAGCAGGAGAAGAATTATGCTGGGGTTTTCTAAATGGTCTTATAAACACCTCAAGGTGGTGGAATTCACTACTTAAAAATGCCATTGGGCTTGAGAAAGTGGTTGTTAATCCTCCCTGCCTATCTTCTCTGGGATCTTATTGGGAGTTTGAGGGTAATGAGAGTAAAATAGCAGCTAGAAAGAGTGTCAAGCTGCTGGAGAGGGAAGATACCTCGGGGTGTTGGATTTGATATCCTTTTAATATTCTTGTAAGCATTTTTCTTTACACACTCGGGGCAACTTTTGCTCGATGAATGCTTAGTTTTTGCTCACTTTCTAATTTTTAGGTTCAAATCCATTATGTTAACATTAGTTTCGGTCAATGCCAAACTCTAGCTCAGTCCAATACAAGGAAAACCAAACTCCATTACTTTCAGTTGTTTTTACTTGACTTCGATCACTATTAATGTCTGCATGGAAAAAAAAACAGAAAATCGATTGACAATGCGGATACCAGGCTAATTTAGTCATAATTAGGTTCCTTTCTCGCCAAGTAAAAGTGCTTTTATGATTGCTTCACTCTTCCCGTCAGCATATGGAAACAAGTGTCCAGAACCTGCCATTTCATGGTAGTGAATCCATGGAAGTGCTCTGGAAATATGTCGTTGCAGGATTACAGGGACAAGCTTATCGTCATCACCATGCCAAAGATGAACGGAACCTTCACCGTTAGGAAAAGGGTTTTCGAGGTCCATGGGATCGAATTCCCAGGTTCCGAATCCTACCATCATGTCACGATGGAGGGACTCATATACACCTTGCTGACGTGCATCTGGCTGCAGAACACAGGAGCTTCATGTCACTGTCAAAAATTACAACTCCTTTCAATTTAATGATGAATTTTCAGAGTAGGATTCATGTTTCCAACCTTGAGGATATATCAAGTTGAATAATTAACATATTTTTGAAAACAAGCACACATTATTAAAGAAGAAAAACATGGTTTGTGAGGTTTTGATGGATAAAACATACTAAAAAGTTCATAGCTCCTGACTAATGACAGTAGAACTGTCAGAACTGATCCAAGTTTTACCCTACAAATGATTCTGTTATCAATGGACGAGCATGGTTGGAATTCGTCTGTTCAATTTTCATTAGTCAATATAGTATTTCTTTTCCGGTTTAACTTTCACGTGCTCAAACACATTTACAACAAACCAATGCAGATGATTTGCAGTCCCTTTTCCTGTGATATAACAAGAAAGAAAAAGGAAAAAAAAAGTACCGTGTTCTGTTGTCTCACGGCAATCTTTGGCAGCAGTTCAAAATCATGGCGAGAGAAAATTTCGGGCCTACGAGCTACAACAGCAGAAGCAGGAAATAATTTTTGAGTGTTCCACCAATAGGTTAGCCATGGTGTATAGTGGGCAACACGCAAAGCCCATTGATCCTGTGGTAATTGTAGGTAGTAGGCTTCTTTCCATAGATTGGCAGGAAAGCCAGGCCACCAGTAGTTGATGACTGGAGCAATTAGTGCTGCTCCGGCTAGCCTGTAAGCATTCCAGAATCCAACTTGAAAAATCAGCAACAGATTCTAATGCAAGCATAAGAGAACTAATAGGTACAGCATTTCTTGAAGGAAAAAGAAATTCCTAGAGTACCTAAGAATTTTATACCCAAATGATACCCATTTCACAGACAAATTCTCCATATATTCTGAATAATTAAAAAATACATCATCACAACAGATTGTGATTCCATTGGATTACATACTTTGCCTTTTCTGTTACTCGTATTGGTTGTTAAATTTGTTCTATTTCATTCATGACACTGCCTGAAAAGGCAAAAGATCTCCTGAAATAGCAGATTTCTTACCGGTGCAGGTAAAGCACAAATTTGGTTGCCTTATAGCAATCTTACCTGTGAGGGATATGCTTGAGGCATCCCCAAACTGCCTGGCCTCCCATAGAAAACCCGATGACATAAAACTTAGATCCAAGTCCTAACTGATCAGCTAGCTCTTCAACATCCAGTGCCAAACTTTTTGTGGTTCGTTTTGGGTCCGCATCACTTTCTCCATAACCTGGTCTGTCAAAAGAGACAATGTATACCCCTAAATCCTCAACAATTCCCTGAAATGATACACATGCACCGTGAAGTTAACAACACAATCTTTGAACAAATGAAACAATGAATTTGGAAATTCATTTGGGTTAAAGAATCAAGTACTGGCGATAGGTTCTCTGCAATAATGGCTCCATCATGTCTAGAAGAGCCAAAACCATGAATAAAGATGATCTGATATTTGGCCAATTCTTTTGACACTCCATGCTGCATGTAAGCCAAATGCCTTCCATCCCTCAGCTTTATTCTAGGTGCTGTAATGGCAGGGCCACCAAGGGAGCCACAAACACTGGGAGGCGGAGGGAGGGTAGCTTGATATGCCCATGCCAGACACCCAATGAACAAAATCACTGCAATTTTCCGAATCATTTCTAGAAAAAAGAGTGCTATGAAATAAGCCCGGTCTGGAAATAAAGAGAAAAAGAAAAGGAAATTTCTTTGCAGACACTTCGTTCTATTTTTATCTTAGAGATAAAAAAAAAGGAAATTTCTTTGGTGACAATTCATTTATTTTTATATTATAATTCTTGGTTGATGGGGCATATCGAAAGCTAGCTCTCATATTGATCATATCCAACTTCATATAAACTTACTACTTAAAACTTGGTGACTGATGTTATTATTCCCCAGAAAACAAAATCTTCACAAGAATTTCAGGTACTGTGAAACAGGAATTCCCATATTTCATTCTAAATGCTCAAACAAACTCACGCAAATAGATAAAAAGAAAAAGCATGTTTAGAATTCCTTTGAAATCTCATTATCTGATTCACTAATTTTATTCCAGTTGTTTACCAAAATCAAATGCAAATGTAATGCTAATCAGAAACAAATTGATGATTAAATAAGAACCCTTTGCTCATTAGCAGATTAACAAGTATTCTCTGCAATCAAAAGGCATTAAATCTCGAATTTGAGTGTGAGAAGGAAGGAGAGAACCTGAAGGCAACTACTGGAATAACTGGTTCTGCCGAAGAGGATGAACTCTTTCTGCTTCTCACAGACTTGCACAAGCAGCCGTTATAGTTGACATACATATAGGCTAAAATTGTAGTCACCACCAACCCCATAAAATGTTTTTTTAAAAAATAGCTTCTAAATTTAGAAAAAAGGAGGAGCTGGTAAAGATTTACGTTAAGCCAGTAAAACTTATACAAGTAGTAAAATCCCCACAGGTCAGGAGAAGCTGGCATGACTTCCAGAAGTTGAATGGTTGTTAGAAGCCGCTGCCCAAAAAAGACTCCTGAAAAGCTTTTCCATTATTTTGTCCAGTAATATCTTGTGGTGGATACGTACTTTCGCATGCATTATTTTGTCAGTTGGGTCTGCATAATCAATTTGTACGGAAAAGTCTCTTAAATCATGGGAATTATAATTATTTTTTAAATTGTTAGCCATCTATTTTGAATGACTTCAGCCGATCAACAACCAGAGCTTTACGAGTTCAAAGCATGGCTACCACCCCCTTGTAACATTTTTCGAGCATCATCATGCTGAAACATTGACCATTTCTGATACAGCAGGAATGTAATTTTCTCATAATTCGGACATTGACCCATTTTCTATTTTTCTTATTATTAAATATTTTACATAAAACATTACGAAGGACCTCCAATTCAACAACCATTTTCGTCATCCTTCTGCTGAATTTTGCCAAGACTTGTGAATTAGGTCATTAAAAGTCCTGTAATTTTTAACAAAATTTCAGCTTTCGATGACCATTATTGCCAATTAAAGAATTTTAAGTAAAGAAGGTTCACATATTTGTGGGGTAGGCAAAATAAATAGGAGAGGTGAAGAATTTAAGTGTTAAGAGATGAAAGTCATACCAAATCATTCATTTGGGTAACCCTCTTCCACTAGAAACTGAAGTTGATGGTGAGTAATAAAAGCGTTTCAATTATGAAGGCAAAGCAGTAGCTCAGACTCCTCTAGTCCAGTCCTGTCTGCCAACCATGAATTTTAAAGCCTTTTTCGATTTCTTTATGATAAGGTGTTGGCCCACTCCCAACAAGCAACGTCGAGCACAGTAGACAGTTTGTTTGGGAGAATAGTTTTGACTGTTTGAATGATTTTGTGATCAAATTCCTTTGCCGTTGTGACTTGAAATGTTAACATTATCTGTAACAACTCCATTTTGACCATATGACGGAGAAGATAAACAAATTTTTCTAATTTTAACGGGACAATCAAGGGTTGGTAACCTTCCTTCAGTTTTCATTGCCAATTTACTCATATGGTCCAGCCAGCCCATTTGGATTCATTACAGACAGTAGCTGCTTACGGTGACATCGGCAGGACAAAACCGCCGGCGTTTTTGTCACGTACAAGCCAGTCATTTGTTAGAATCAATATTCAACAATATTTTAGAAAAATCAACATCTTACTCTCTGTTTGAATACTTGAATAGGAGGATCTTCTATTACCTGAATTCAAATCTGTTCAGTCACCAGCAACGGCCTCCTGATGAGTGAAAAAGGCAGTTTCCTGGGCAGCATGTACAGGTCTTAAAGATTGTACATGTAGAAAAACTGGCCCAAATGAACTTTGCTGGTGTCAAGTATTACAGTTTCGTGTTCCCGTTACTCAGGCTGTCTTGGCATTGTTGGACGAGAGATCTTTCCGAAACCAGAAGTTAACGAGGAAGGAGTCCATTATAATCTATATAATAATTTAGTGTCAGAAACTATAAAATTTTAAACAATGGATAAGAAAAAGATTACATAAACCTGAATTAAATGTGCTGCAACACAAGGAAGAACCAGTAGGCCAGATTCACCAAATGCACCGCCTAGCTGCTCCACAACCGCCACCATGACGGGAAGAGTTTTCTGCAAAAGCATGCAAGCCATATCAAGCCTTTAACAGCCAGTTGAGAACGAAAGTTGCTTGCACGACAGAATTTATTTTTTTCTTGAAAATATGTTTCCTCTTTTTTACTTATTTTCATAGAGGTAACATTAAGTAATCTCTCTCTGATTAAGAATATCTACTTATATATTGATAAAGATTTCAGCTCAAGGGACCTGGCTTGCAACAAGTACAACTGCAGTTGTATTCTCTTTCATGGCAAAGATAGATTGACGATCACCAGAGACAATTGAAAGGCCCCATACAGCAATAGTATTAAAAGCTAATAAGATCAGATGTAGGAGTCTGCAAAACAAGAAAAGTCCACTGTCAGTTGATAATCTCTTTCAGAATTGTGCCTCCAGACTTTGATGACTGGTCCAAAAATTCTCTTCTACTTTCACCCATCTGTAATGTAATTATAGAATGTGAATAAATCAAGTTTTTATCCAACTTTTCAAGTTCAGCTTGACAAGAATTCAATTTGGATCAATTTGTTAAACAAACAAACTCTTTCGATTTTCAAGCTAAAACTCCAGCCTCTAGAATTTTAGCTCAAGTAATTGGTTTCCATCACATGCGATATACTACAAACAGGATATGGTAATGCATTCTATACAATTGAAATATACATTAAAGGCCTTGCTGTAGACCAACCAAAATCAGCCAAGTATACAGCCTCTCAGCTAGTATGCATCTATACCTCAATGTACAGTTTCCTTTGATTTATTTCAGCTCAAGCAAATTTTAATTGACAAACCTAAGTTTGTACTGAGGTCACAAGGAGAGATTGTAAGAAATCTCATATTGAAAGCACATTTTGAATTTTGAATATTCAATTTGAAGCCCAAAGAATATCATGTAACATCCGAAAATATTCCAAACCTTGAGGGAATTTCACTAGCAGAATAACATGAAATTTTGTTAAATGGACTTTTTTGAATTCCAAATCCAAAGGATAATGTTATGAAACTTATCCTGAAGGTGCCTACAGAGATCTAGGTTTATGCCTACATGGGTCAAATAGAAAATACAGAATGTGGAAAGCAAAACTAAACATAACAATAGTTTAATGGCACTTTCGCCCTTTAGACGTAGACCAGCTCATGTTGAGAGAACCATCAGGACATCCCTTATAAAAAGAACACTACTATTGTCGCTGCGCTGTTTAGTTCCAAAATGTAGAGCATAAGAGTTTTTTCATTTTCATGGAAACTATAATTATCATAATGAAATGCCAGAGCTTAGAGTTTATAAAATGCAAATGGCAGCAAAGAAAAACAACGAAATTGATAGTGAAGAACATACATTCCCATCCCAATAGCCACAAGAAACACTGGAGGCTTAACCATCAGCAATAATGAACTTGACCTGCTCACTTGTATCCATGGCACCTGAACAATGGCCATAGTTTGAGTGCATAATAAAATTTCCAAACAAGCAATGTATAAGTCTCCCCTAATAGTATGCAAGTAACAGCGAAACAATTTTCATAGAGATTGTCAAATAGTTTCCACACTGCTGTGCAGGAAAAAAGATTGTAGCTCAAAAATCACAGTAATAATAACTTGGTGAGTGCATGCAAAATGGAACACAAGTGTATGGGCAAAAATTACTCACACTTCTTGTCTAATAGTGATCTAATTTTTTAAATTTATTTTTCATTTCAGAGAAAACCATTACCTAATCCATGCTTGTAGCCTTTAACTTGTACAAACAGGCAAAGAGCAGTCCCTAAGCAGGATTAAGCTTCCAAACAGTAATGATGTAGACCACAGATTCATTAAACAATATAAAGTACACACACACACATTTATATTTAGATAGCCTGAGGTAAATAATTTAACAGCCTCACAGCATCTAGTCATCATCAACAAAAATTTAGAATGAGATACCAACCTATTATTATGAAATTGAATTGAAATTAAGCTATGTCAAATTATGAAAATACGAATATCTTAATAAATATAAATAAAGCCGAGGTGAAGGTCTAACCAGGCTGAGGAAGATGGCACTGATCTTTGAAAAAAGTTTACGGTTTTGATCAACAAATTCTCCTAAACCTGCAAAGAACATTTACTAAGATATAGATGCTATCAATCATGTGGGAGGAGGGGTGTAGTATAAGAATGATTTTAAATAGGCACAGTATAAGCAACCTTAATGAATTGAAGATCACTTTTTTTTTGCTTTTTATTTTTATTTTTATTTTTCCTTGTTCGCGATTGTTATGTTAGGGAACTTTCAGCTGGCAGTTTCTTCAGAAGGTTGTTGAAAAATCTTATGAGCATGTTAATGTGCATGGGGGATTTGGCTCAAAGACAAAAAGAAAGGTAACTTGAAACTGGCCGTGGCATTGCCTTTTGAGCAGGATATAGAGAATGATTGTGAATGCAAAATTGTATACCTCTTTTCTTGATTTTCTCAGGCAAGGAGTATGTTTTCATTTTTAGCCTTTGTGCATTCTTAAATGGGTTTTGTGCACCATGCTTGTGCAAGTCTTTTGGCCTATCATTACAATCAACTCTGTTTTTCAATTTTAACTGAAAAAGTGCATTTCTTTGGCTTCAGAATGAGATACTGTATTTCTAGCCACTTTAAACAATTTTATTATTTTCTGGCTAGGGAATCATTCAAAAACAGCTAGCCTACATGGTGCTACATCAATTCAACCAATTGATTTTAAGACATTTATTTACTTTATTTGTTAATACCCATATGTCTAATTGTATTCATCATTTAAACAAAGGACATTAAAAGTCTAGGTCAGAAACGAGATATTGCGGTCCTCACCTCCAAAGGATTCTCGTAAAACCTGTAGATTAAAAGGAATGAATCACCATTTGAAATAAGAAAGAAATTCATAATTCCACCATTCATTCATAGCCAAATTTTCTTCTTCAAAGGATTGATAAAGACAATGTAGACATTACCTTCCCCAATATCAATGGTATTAGGAGTGTAAGGACAAGACTTCTGAACAATTGCCTAGTTGGAATAGAAACACCAACTCCTGCTGCTATGAATTTTGAGATTGAAAATGGAACCTGAAAAGTGAGATTGTCTTACCTTGAGCTTATAGTAATGAAACAAAGAGTTGAATATGATGCTACCAAAATTTTTTTTAAGAAAATGAAGAAAAAATAGAAAATGTTTTATAGAGAGAAACTAAGACACCTGTGTGCCCAAGCATGTGAGAAAGTAAAAGAGGTAAAACGAAAAGACAACAACAAATCACATCACTAAGCCGGTAATGCTGACTAATTAAACTTACAAGGAGAATTACAAGCTGTTGATATTCAATTCACACGCACAAGAACTATGCAACTTGAATAATTATCAGAAGAGCATAGGGTATATGTCAGATGCAACAATGTAATATCAAAAAGGAAAATAAGAGCATATAAAGTATAATTTGTTCCAGCTTGTAGATCTAGAGATTAATTTTGTTGCAACTATATTCATTACTTGCACTACAGATCTTTCATATATGAATGTGTGCACACAAGCACAACAAGGATATTCAAATACTCTTAATGTCACTCTTGTGTAACTTACAACCATAATTCCTAGCAGATTAGATATCACTGTCATTGCAAGAGCAAGTGCAGAATTTCCACCAGCAAGCTGCATTTCAGAAATTCAAACCTACTATTAATCTCAATACCTGCAGTTTTGCAAAAGAATGGAGAAAATAACAAAGCAAATGAAATACAAGTGTAAGCGCCACTCCACTTGATAATGTTGTTGGCATACAACTAAATATACCCAGTCCTGTAGATGAGATAAAAATCAATAAGTTTTTGAATTAACCTTAGAATATCTGACAACAGAAAAAGTTTTGCAATGCTGTAAAACACCTGGCTAAGTTAAAAAAACTGCAGATATGTGATTTCCATAAAATCAATCTAATTCTCAGTTGCCTTCTAATGAATAAAATAGAATAAAATATATGTTGCAGAGCAAATCTGATTAGGCACAAATGTTACACCTGTCAAATATATATATATATATATATATATATATATATATATATATGATGCCTGATTTCTACTAAGAAATCAGGTCACACCAACCTTGGAAAACAATAAGAAAAACAGAGTTGAATTGATAAATATCCATGTGAATTTGCAGACTTCATAATCTTATAGATGATATAATCAAGAAAACCTGAACAACACTTCAACCAGTGCCATATAAAAGAGCAAAACTGATTGCCAAACCTGTAACAAATTCTTGAGGATGGAGCTGAACTTGCAAAATTAGCTTTGAGAAGTATGGAGTAAAAAATAGAATTGAGCACTGCATTTAAAAAGGAGAAGAAACTCAACATCATTGTTAGCATGGATGGGATACTAGTGCCCATGAAATGCACAAATTGCTAAATGGTCAAGATGATTCTAGAAGGGGTGCAAAGGGTGGCAGCAACGATTCAGAAACAAGAATTTCATTTTTGTTTGATTAACTTGGATGGTCTTGGCAGGACACCTTTTCCTCCCTCAATCTTATCTTCTTCAATGGAATTTATAATTTCTTATCTTCTTCTTTTTTAATAAGAAACTGAAATCTGTTATATTAAAAAGAATTAAAATTTCCAAAAGGTGAACAAACAGGAAATATATACCTAACACATTCAACTATGTCACAGACATGAAATAAGCTGCATGACAAGGAAAAATCGTACATTTGTCTGCATATTATGACCCACAACCATGCAATAAACTGCAAAACTGGGAGAAATCATTATTCATTTCATAACAAAATATGCTTTCCATACCCAAGTCTGTAATAAAAATTCATAATATCTATATATTCAAACACAATCTCAGATCACAACTCAGGACGGACTACATGGAAAAACGAAATTGGAAAAGAACAAATAAAATAACAAAAAAAAAGTGGAGAATCAACCTACAAAATAAACAATGGCACACAAGATTCAGGGTCATACTAGCCCAAAAAGTCCAACAGGCCATGCTTCAGCAGCAGCACCAATTTCTCCGTTACGCAATGTCAAGCCTATATATGATGGAGAAAAAAGGAATGATGGGACTATCAAAACCATATATTAAATTACAAATAAGCTATGTGAATTCCTTACCTGAGATGATAAATATCGCAAATGTGCTAAATTTTGATAGATGATATTTATCGGCAAGACAGCCTAGACTAGGATTTGCCAGTCCTAATGCTACTCCACTGATAAGAGCTGCACATAACGTAATACAAACAAGCTAATTCCAGCCATTCAACAACGATGACAAATTTTTTTAATAAAGAAATGTCATAACAAAACCGAAAACTGGAATACCCACAGCCTCGTAAATATTCATGGTTAAAAAAAAAGATTGAATTGTAATTAAAAAGATGGCTTCGAACTAAAGTTATTACAAGAGTTAGCCGAAAGTCCTCCTAATGATTCACTAATCTATTTAGGAAATAGAGAGTGCTTTTACAGAAAGCACTCTTACCGAACAACAGTTCAAAGCTCTTTCGGTGAAAGCACTAATGAGCAAGATGTAGAATTACCTAACGGAAGAAAATTATCGGAGGCAAGTTTCAACACTGGTTTTGCCCAATTTAAACCCTTGGAAGAACCGGAAACCTGATCGGACGGTTGACAGGCTTGGGTGGGTCTTGAAATTAAACGGGTACGATTGAAAGTGACGGAACGGCTAAGAAGAAGCGAACCATTTGCACGGAAATGCGGCTTCCTGTAATGAATCAGCGCCGTTTTGGGCGGTTGAGGTGTGAAGATTAGGGCTTGGAGTGTTCCCGCCATCGGATAAGTAACTAAACTCGAGAACAGCTGTAACCCAAAGCCAATAACGATAATAACTAGGGAAGCAAAATTTGTACTGTATATGGTCCTGTTTGGAAGCAGAGAAAGATGTGACCCCAGGATAAATTCTTAAATGCTTGAAGCTTTCATTTTCATGGAACCATCGTCACGTATAAATTATAATATATTTCATATACTAATCAATTGTCAATGCATTCATCGTAGACCGATGTTTTCTTCTCAAACGAAGAAACGCTAAAATTAACCAGTCTAACTTCATCAGCCAAGAATAAAAGAGATGACTGCCCTAATAATACCACATTGATTCTGAAAATTCTTGTTCTTTTCACGGAGATACGAAGCATCATTCGGTGCTAAGTTCAATTTACTTCCACAAGTTTGCATAGCAACCGAAGCTTGAACTCTCAATCCAGGATAGTCGCGGGATTTTAAAGATCCATCGGCATGGCCAAGAGCATCGATTGGATTCTCATAATCTTCGGAACAAATCATAAAGTATTCCTTCACTTTTGGTTCATTTTTCGCATCCGCGGCTGACTTTATCTCTCTGTAGATATCATTGGCATTATTTTTTGCCAATTCAAGTGAAATTCGAGCAAGCTGGTGAACAGTCGTTGCGTCGATATGAATGTGATTGTTCAAATGTCTCAAGCGAAAACTAGAATCTTAGGTTTGGTTGCAAATTTTGTTAAGAACATCTGCTGTCAAAATTCGTTTGTCATTGGGAGGAAAGACCTTCAGCGGCAGATAATTGTTCGCAAATGAAGGGTTAAAGAAGAGAAATACAAGAACAAACGAGCAAAAGCAGCAAGGTGGATGATGACATCTTGATTCGTTTTGATCCTGCAACAGTGGCAATTTGCAAGCATCATTTTATAGAAGAAAACTGGTGCAACAGTTTCGGGATCATTAAGTTGTTGACATAAACAAAGGATTAGAATATGAAACTGATAAATAATAAATCATAATCAAATTGTAATTAGATGTTGCGTAATTAATTAAGGGACAATGGGAAGAAATGAAACTTACAGGGTATTAGTTTGATTTGAAGGAGAAATTTAGTGAACACAGAGGTGACCCTCATTATAGTCTAGAGAGGTTGTCTGCTGTAACGCATGAACTCTTACCATATGTATATATAATTAATTATATGCGCATAATAACACGAGCACGCACAAAAGTTAAATTTGTAAAGATGGGAACTTGTAAGCTGATTGCATAAGAGGTTTAGAGACTGAAGAGATGGAAAGAAACAAGCCTAATTGCTTCACATTGACAAGACTCATTTTCTCTGGAAACAAACAAGCTATTAAAACGGAATTACAAACTCAGAGAATCTTTACATTCTTTTGCATGTCCACAATTAAAATGTTGGACAAATCGTTATTCTGTGTAATAACCCCTAAATTTCAATAAGTAATCCTAATTTAGAAAGCGGTGAGGCGAAAAGAGACAACTCTGTAGATATTACAAAGGTATTGAAAATTCTTGTTCTTTTCCCGAAGAGTTGCATACGATGAAGCTGCGTGTTTCAATTGATTCCCACAAGAGACAGCCTCTTCTGCAGCATAAAATAACTGCAGTCTCTTTTCAGTAATTGACACTGTTTTATAAGCTTGGTCAATGGCATCGATGGCATTTATATAGCTTTCAGAACAGGCGAATAATATTTGATTTGTTGCCAGGAGACCGGTTGTCTTTATTTCTCGGTAAATGTCATTGGCTGTGGTGTTCACCAAGCCAAGGGCAATCTCGAAGAGCTGGTGTACATCTGTTTCGTCGATGTGAGTGTGATTCTGCAAAGTTCTTGAACAGAAAGATGGTTGTTCAGTCTGGTGGCAGATGATGCCGAGCAGATTATACGTCAGTTTCTCGTATTTGGGACGCGGGACTGTGAAAGGAATCTGCTGGAAACTGTGTGAAGTTGGTGAAAGGATGCCGAGAAACAGAACTACAAACGCAAAGGGGAGTTTCTCAGAGCCGAAGCCATTGATAGGCTGGTTTTTATTCTGGTATTTGATGCATTTTTCTTTTTCTGTCAACTGATCACATGTATGTTCTACAAGGAGAGTGGTACGTGTATATATATACGTACCAGTTTCAAACGCAAGCCTTAACTTCTTGTCGTGAAACCGACCAGATCAAAGTTAGTGAAGGGTTAAAATGACGATGCATTGCACGGCATTCTCATGAACCGGTTCGGGTCGATTGGGTGCGTTGTATTCGGATTTTGACTAAAATTTGAAGGGTATTTTAGACTTTTTGTAGATTGTGCGGGGATAAAAATAAGATTATTTTCGTAAATTTCCCAATTTTGTACGGGAAAGCAAGACAGAAGCGGATAACATCTGCGGAAGAGGAAAATGGCTGCGACGACTGTAACACGCCTTCAACTCCTTCAATCTCCTTTTCCCACCGTTATTCTATCAAAACTCCGTCGCTCCTCGCCGTCCGTTCGCAATCGTCCACGTGGTCTCCGCAAGTTCTGCACAACAACTCCTCTCGTCTCCCGCTCTGACCAAAGTGAGACTCAGACTTCTTCTTCGATAGTTGATGATCTTCTCGAATATCTTAACGAGTCTTGGACTCCATTTCATGCTACTGGTATGCTCTCAAACGCTGTCGTTTTTTTTATCGCAGATAGATATCTAGTAATTTTTTCTTTTGTGAATTTGATTGTTGCAGCTGAAGCGAAACGACAACTAATTGATGCCGGTTTTCATTTGCTGAATGAGAATGATGAGTGGGAGCTCAAACCTGGTGGAAGATACTTCTTTACTAGGAATATGTCTTGTTTGGTTGCTTTTGCTGTGGGAGAAAAGTCAGTACCTGAAATCTCTCTTTTTTCTCTGTGAATTTTCTTTTTGGGTGAAAGCCCTGTCAAAATAAATCGGTTTCTTAAAAGTGTTTATTTTTTAAAAATCCCTTTCAGAATTTAGAAAACAGTTGGGAGTTCTTTTTGTTGAGTACTAGTTGATAGATACTATCTTCCAATGTGTTTTTCAATGCTTCTTCTCAGAATTGCTTTCTACGGAAGTCAATTACGAATGCGCTTTAAATTTGCTTAGGTCAATTGGAAGTGTTTAATGGAAATTTTCTTTTATTTGTGCAGGTACAGTGTCGGTAATGGTTTTCACATTATTGCTGCGCACACTGATAGCCCGTGTCTCAAACTTAAACCAAAGTCTGCATCTTCAAAGTCTGGTTATCTGATGGTGAATGTGCAGACCTATGGAGGTGGTTTATGGCATACTTGGTTTGATAGAGACTTAAGTGTAGCAGGAAGGATTATAGTAAAAGGTAGTGAAGGTTCTTTTTTGCACAAGCTTGTCAAAGTGAAAAGACCTCTGCTACGAGTACCCACGTTGGCCATTCATCTTGACCGGTTTGTTGCTTTTTCTTTATGTTTACAGAAATTCTATTTTGAGCATTACATATTGATTTTGACTCTGGTAACTTGTTCAAGATTCACCAATATAAATAATTGATAAAGGTAATGTTTACAGAAAGGATCCGCAGATTGATAAAAATAATTGAGGATGTTTAAGTTACTTCTACTGATCAATGGTGAAAACAGGGAGTAATGAAGGGAAAAAATAAATTACTGGCCGATCCTTGTATCAAATTTTCAGATCATCTTGGCACGAGTTGTTAAAATGTCTTATCATCTCATTGTCTTGTGAACTAATTCTCTGTCAACACTGCTATCATTATAGTTGAAAATGAGATTCATCAAATTTTTTTTTATTGTAAATTACTTGGAGTTAATTTCAGGCTTGCTAATGATCTTATACTATTTTGGATCTATGTGTCTGTGTTTTAATATTATAAGATAAACCTTGAACTTTGTTTTCTCAATTAAATATGACAGATTCTCGTATTAAAACCTAGTTCTTTTAAGGGGCTAGAAGGAGTGTATATTCTTTGATCAATACTTCTGGTTGGAGTAACTGTTGGGACTTTGACTCTTCCATCCCCCAAACAGGATGTATTTACTCATGTCGTTAAGATGGGGCATTCATTTTAGTTTATCTTCACCTATGTACTTGCTAATGAGGATGGAGATGAAGTCTTTCTGATGTGGAAATTGTAATTCTTGTATTTAGCATATATGGCATTACAGTTGCAACAAGGCATACAATATTCCAAAGAATCCATCTATCTTATTTGATTGACTAATAATTAGGCAATATAAAAAATATAATCACACCCTCATAATTTAATTAAAGATTACTAGTGTAAATTATTTTCGTATTAAATTTCTGCAAGATTACTAGAACAATATAAATCATATTCTAATTGCTTTCATCATATGCAATTGCTGTCTAATGGACTTGTATCCACATACTCACATATTTTAGTTGTTTTTCTTTTGGTTGTTTAGCACAGCACTGTGAACAAGGATGGATTCAAGCCAAATCTAGAAACTCACCTCATCCCACTACTCGCAACCAAATTGGATGAAGCATCTCCAGTGCTGAAAGAGAAAAATAGTGCACCATCTTCCAAAACTGCTCACCATCAAAAGCTTATGCAGGTATTCCTTTTGATGTTTGTACTGTCAGCCAGGAACCAAAGAGCAGGTATATTTTAATAAAACAGTGTGGGAAGATAATTGGTGAGAATGGGATTGCTCTTTGGGTGTGGTTAGAAGTTGATTTTACCCTTTCTGTGTCCTTTTTCTGTGCATCCGTAACAGAAAAGAAAGGTACCTTGTGGTCATAATTAATGATTGAATCCATTTTAATGAAAATTATTAATTTTTAAAATTTTAAAGATGTTATGGCATATAAATATAATCATGAAGCTTTGTGGGACCAAATCAAAATGGAATTACTTCATGCATTCATGATCTCACCTGTCTTTAAACTATCATAATTTTTCATTTTACTTCTCTTGATTAGGAAATCTATGTGACTGGACCTCCAGGATGATTGATTTTGTTCTGCATGATTATATGACATGCACTATTATGCTGTTGTAGATTGGTGTTGTTGATTTTCCGTTGGTTATCTTAGATTTTCTAAAATGGATTATAAGCCCAACTACTTGTTTCATACAGTGGAGCAACTATTGTGAGATTCAATGAAATGGATGGTATAGTTAATATGTTGGTCTTAAGTTTTATTTGTTATATCGATTTGCAGATTTTGTCAGAAGAGCTGGGCCGTGACATTGATGATATTGTGAGTATTGAGCTGAATATTTGTGATACACAACCTAGCTGCCTTGGAGGTGTCAACAATGAATTTATATTTTCTGGAAGATTAGATAATCTTGCTTCAAGTTATTGTGGTTTCAGAGCTCTGATTGATTCATGTGCATCACCAAACGACTTATCAAGTGAACATGCTATTCGGATGGTTGCTTTATTTGACAATGAAGAGGTAAATATGTGTCCAAAATTTGTAACCTTACATGAAATAGAACTTTATGCTTGTTTAGAAAACAGTCTATCCTTCCCCTTATTCGTTCTGCAAAAACAATCTAGTTAAATGGTGTAAGTAATTAATCTGCTGATTGGGCCTATCCTTTTTCCATAAACTTCTGTGCCTCTTATGATTAGGCTCAATTGGCAAGTTTGTAATCAAGGAAACTATTATGTCTGAGAGCATTACCCACTAATGCTTTTTCTCTTTGCCAAATCATGGAGACTCATTATGAGTAGGGGGAGATAGAAGTTCAAATGCTATGTTGAAAACAGTTTCTGTGATTTTTATTATCATTATCTCTAAGGCGAAATAAGATGAGTGGTCCAGGGGCCATTAACAATATCTTTCTAAAGTAGGTTGTTAAATTCACATGTTTCTTCACGTTCTTGCATTGATTCAAGTTCTATTTGGCATTCTTCATATTGTTAACGTTGAACGTTTTTGTTATGCAGCTCCCCTAGCTGGATTGACTAGTTTTGAAAAGTTAATTTCCAAGTTTAACCTTCTGTTAGACAGGTTGGTTCAGATTCATATCAAGGAGCTGGTGCACCGACCATGTTTCAGGCTATAAGGCGAATTGTTGGTTCATTAGCTCATGAGCCTGTTAATGAAAATGCTTATGAGCGTGCAATTCGGCAGTCATTTCTTGGTAAGCTTCTAGGGAACATTTTGGTTATAGCATATTTAGACCTATCATAATTCTTTCATTCTCATCATAATATACTTATCATGATTCTTTCATTCTCATCATAATGTACTTATTCTTTTGAGTTTTCCTTTGGTTTTTGTGTAGAATATACTTTATGAATCCCTCTTGAAATTATCTGCACTATTTTCATGATGACTTTCACTAGTTTCCTTTTCTTTTACTAAATATGGTATTTCATTTATTGTTATTGAAGTATGACCTAGATAAGAATATCAAATACAACATGGTCATGAGGTGCTAAAACATTTGGACATCCAAAAATCTGGAATATGATCCATAATAATCCTTGTTCACACATCTTTACTACAATTGCTTTATCAGCATAATTACTAATCCTTTCTGGGCTGCTATGTGTATAGTATCTGCAGACATGGCCCATGGAGTTCACCCTAATTTTACTGAGAAGCATGAAGAACACCATCGGCCAGAAATGCATAAGGGTCTTGTCATCAAGCACAATGCAAACCAGTCCTATGCTACAAGTGGATTGACAGCTTTCCTTTTCAAAGAGATAGCAAAAATTCATAACCTTCCCACTCAGGTGATTGAGATTGTGGCTTTGCATATTAAATTTCCCTTCTTGGCCAATAATTTGTTTGGTGTTATTGCAGATAACAGACATGATTGGTAAACTGAGATACTGTTTACCATTGCATATTTGTACTTCTAATTTTGAGGTGAATGTTTCAGTAGAACTTTAAAAAATTCTACTTCTGTGTAGGAATTTGTGGTAAGAAATGATATGGGATGCGGATCCACAATAGGGCCCATACTTGCATCTGGGGTTGGCATTCGTACTGTTGATTGTGGCATTGCTCAGCTCTCGATGCACAGGTATTTTATTAACTTGCAATTATTCATGCGGGGTTGGATGAAATAGCCAAATATAAGGGGAATATTGTTGAGGAGTTGAGTCAAATCAACTTTTAGCATTTTTGTGCTAAATTCTAGCGGGGCAAATAATACATTGACTTCCTTCTATATACACGACATTAACATCAGTAACAGCTGAAACTGTAAGCATTTATATTTGTCTACGTCAATATAGAATCTCATCAATCTCTTTGCTAGCAATAGAATTTTAGTGGAGCCCATCTTTTAACTAGAACAGTACAATAAATATGAAGCAAATCGTTGCTTCTGATTCCAGCTGACTGAGCCACTTGGACAGGTCTTTGTTATGTACTTATGCTGCTGATAAATCTTAACTTGACATTGATGTCAGTGGCTTTTATTTTTCTCTGTAAATTGACTTTTGCTTTCTTGATTTACAGTGTGAGAGAGATGTGTGGGACAGAAGATATAGACATTGCTTACAGACATTTCAAGGCTTTTTACCAAACGTTTTCCAGCGTAGACAGGAAGCTAATTGTGGATTATTAGTAAGGTTTCAACTGTAGTCATTGGACAAATTCAGTATTATGTCTTTTAGTTGAGAGCGAGAGAGACGTAGAGAGAGAGAGAGCTATTTATTTCTTCATCATACATCTCCATAGTTTAGAAATACATCATTCATCCCGAAAATAAGGGATTTTATAGCCAACAAAATGGATATTGTCTATTGTGATCACTGGTTTAAATTGAGAGATTTGGAGGGGTGTAACAATCAATTGGTATCTATTTGATCTAGAGTTTTCTGGAATCAGTGGAATTTGAGGAAGTGGAGATAGCATTTTGGTCTGAGTTATGGTTAGATTTTGAATACCCTTTTGATAGTTTATGCTTCAGCTCAGACAATAAAGCCGGATTCTCCTGATTGAGCTGTTGAGCATCCCTCAGTTTTTGTCATTCGTGAAGATGCAGCAGTGTGCAAGCGTTAGGTATGCGTTTGTAGAGTCGCATAATAGGCGCTGGTCAGGCCCACGGGAAGGGGCACAATAGCGGAGCAGAGAGGAGGAAAAGCTGGGATGAAAGCTAAAAAGAGGAGAAAACAAGGGTAGGCGGGGTAGGTGGACGGGGAAAAAAAGGCACGAGGAAAACGAAAGGGAAAAGCGGAAGGAAAAAAGAGGTGACAAACGAGGAGAGCTTTGACGACGGGTGAGAAGGAGAGGAGCGGAGGGCAAGAATAGAGAGAGCTTGAAGAAGGACGAATAGAGAATGGATGACAAGAAAAAACTGGGAGCCGGAAGCGAAGAGAAATAAAAAGCTGGGTGAGGGGCAGAAAGGGGAAGGAAGAGAGACGAAGGAAAAAGGGAATGGAAAAACCCAAAAAGCACAACGGACGAGCAAAGGCACAGCAGGGTGGAAAACAAAAAAGAAAAAAAAAAGGAAGACAACGAAGCCAGTCTTTGCCTGCACTGGTTACGCAAGTAGAGGAACGGGAGAAGGGGAATGAACAGAACCGTCGCGGAGGATGGGAGGAGGAAGGGGAAGCAGTGAGGAAGCGGACTTAAGGGCAGTGAGCAGGGTGGGGGGCGTGGAAAGTCGGGTAGGGCACGGGCACGGAAAAAAAGCACTGCAGAAAAAGGAGAGAAGAGGCGTAGGGGGACGAAGATCGATTCGAAACGTGGCTGGAGAGTTTAAGACGAGCACAAAAACGAGGGTAGAAGGAGCAAGAGGAGGGCTTGTAAAGGAGAAAGGGGTAAGCATTGCAGGGGTGGAACGGGTCGGGGAGGGCGGTGCCGGGGTTAGAGAACCGGTTAAGAGGGAGGACTAGGGCCACCGGGCAGAGAGCGTGGCATCAATGAAGATCCGAACGAGGGGGAGGGAGGATAAGGAAAAAGGGAAGAGCACCCATGGAAGGAAAGGTGGCGAGCTTACAGGGGGCGGAGGGAGGTTGGAGGGGGGAAAAGGAGAAGAAATGGTGGTCCAACAAAAAGTAGTAGAGACGGCGGGATGTTAAGACGGCGGTGAGGAAGGTTAGGTGGTAGCATAAAAAAAGGGCCGGGACAATAACTGTAAAGTAAAATATGTATGCTGTGGAGGCATGGGGGCGCAGAAGACCAACCAAAGGAGTGCGGATAAGAGGCGGAGAGGCTCAAACGGTCACCGAGAGAAGGAAGGGGACAAGAGGAGAAGATGGGGAAGGTATGAGTGAGCGATGGGGGGAGCGTGACACAAAGAGGAAATGGTCCTCAAGCTAGAATAAAAGTAACGACTAAGGTACAAAAAAAGGGTGTAGGAATTTTTTAAAACTGTTTAGTCTATGAAAAACCTGGTTATTAACTAGGTAAAGGATGGTCCCATGCCCATCTGTGGGTTTAACATCGACCACTTGCTTGCTTGCTGACCGGGACGGCCGAAATTGAAACCAGCTCCATCACAGGGACACAG
>BNST01000336.1:0-395056 GCA_019650275.1 Xylocarpus granatum | reverse complement strand
TCGAAAGATGGAGGGAGGGTTAAATTTTTAACAGTTAGCAACAGCCATGAGGGAAATGGTATAACTGTAAAAAAATATGCTTTTTTGTCATTTCTTTTAAGCAAATAGACATGGGTAATGAGCTTGAATTTCTATTACTGTTTCAATGTCTATCAATTCAGAAAACCACCTGCCCAACTTATTAATTAACATCTAAAAAATAAAAGGTAATGGTTACAGACAAGTAACACATTGTATCAGATATTTTAATCCTCTATAGTGGTAACAAATTAAGAGGATAGATATAAGAACCTTCTTCATGTGAATATTTGGCAAACGAGATCCATGATACAAATGCTCATTCTGTTTAGCTTTGAAGCCCGTACACTGCCGAAGTTTTTTACTTTCTTGCTCCACCTTCTCCTGCAAAGTATGAAAAGAACAAAACAAATAGTAACTGACCATAGTATGACCAATCAAGGAAGATAAAAGTTGTGCCCTTATTTCAACTAACAGGAGCACTCAAATCATCGCTCAATTCATACTTCTAAAAAAGCTTGCAACCCCCTCATTGAGAACTAACCATGTTGCGATTTTTTCATTCTTTAACAACTATCTCATAAACATATCAACATTATATTAAAGCTTATGTGGGGTAACCTTTGATCTTGTTTCCTGTTGACAGTTTTCTGCTCCCTTTGCATTGTTTTTGTCTTGCAGCTTCTCAAAGAACTGGCATGTAGCAATCAAAGGAAAGGTATCACATCTTGAAATATAAGATTCATAACATGGACAGAAGTTAAAATTGCAAAAGTGTTCATTCTTGCCTCTTTCCATTTTGCAGCCCTTTCTTCGCTCCTGAAGCTAAAAGGAGAGGATCGATACAGAGATCGTGCTTTTCTTCTATTCGTGCTGGAAGATTCCAACCCTCTGCATACAATAAGTACATAGAACTTCAAAGTTTCCATATGAAAATGTTATCAAGTGCTTCAGCAACCCAGTCAATAATTTTTGTCCATGTATGGAAGGTGAAATCAGCAAGACTGCATAGAAAATGTTGAATGAGCTATATAATACCATGGCTTTCAAATTTTTTTTTAGTAGTTTACAAGTATATGTATAACATGAAAACAACAAAGCATGCATTTATAGCCAGAGTGATTAGCCTGAAAAGGAATCAAGTAGCAATAGCATGATTGATGTAGGCAACAAACCAACCATATGTGAACATTGCACATTTAAGAAATTGAATTAGGAAAAATACTCACTCCACAGGCAATGACAGGAATTGCCCAACTTCAGTTATCCCTCCTGAAACTGAGTTACTGACTAGTGCTTCACTCCTGCTACAATAATTCTGATCACATCAGTGGCAATACACATGAAGATGTTGCAATTAGGGGTAGTGTTTCCAGTTTCTCAAGATAGTCTCTGGGGAATAGAAATACCTTTTATTTTCTGACAGGAAGAGTTTGGAAAGATGCTTTGATACCCCACTAACAGAAGCCTGCAGTTTGCAAACAAAATTTGCATTGGTTATCATTAAATTCCTAATAACACTTAGATTTGTGTGTTGTGAGTGCATGGATAGATAGAAGTTACTCTGGCTGGGGTTTGTGTAGGAGTTGAACTGTCTTTTGTCTTTTTGAGGGAAGCTTTACTGGTTTAACTAACACGAGGACTGAAATTGATTGACTTGTGGAGGAATTTCGCAACTACTCTCTTTTTTTTGTTTGTCTCCTATAGACTCACTGTTTGTAGCAATATAACCGACATTTCTGGCTGGCAAGGAAGGAACTTGTTAGGCTGGATATGACATAAGTCTGGATACTCCACTTTGAGATGATGACCTTGACAAACAGATTAACTGTTTTTTCTTGCTTGATGAAGCTGAATTATCTTGATTGATAGCATCTGAAATGTTGAAGATTATTAATACATAATACAATAAAGCTAACACAGATAAATGACAAAACACAGCAAAACTAAACATATAACCTTATTGTGCATCCTCTTAACAGGACTGGCCTTAATCTTGCTGTCAACAGGTGGATTCTGAAGCTGCTTTAAGTTATCAGATTGAGTTGGGTTCTTCTCATTGACAGCATTTTCCATTATTGCTTCACTTCTTTCAATATCAGCGTCTTCTGAATCATTTGGTACATTGATATTTGCATCAACAGAATGAGAAACCTCAGTATCTGGACTATCTTTTTTCCATTGTTCATAAGCAACCTCATGGCTCATGTCTGCTGACTCTTTATCTATAGCTGAGCCAGTGCTAGTATTGAGCATATGTTGCTCTTTCTGTTCGTTGATGCTCACATGGCTGCTTGCTTTTGCTGATTCTGTATCCATGGGAGAGTTATTTTGAATTTCGCTAGTAGTTTTTAAGTCAGGGACATCATTAGCGGCTGCATTTGCTTCTTCAGCTGCTGCTACTTTCATGGCAGCTTTTCTCTTGTAATGAGCTTCAAAATATGCTTTCTTCTCAGCCACAGAACCTGGTTTGGAAAACTTCTCTACTTCTAAGTAACGATTGTGCGAGAAGGCTGACCATTTTTCCCAAGCCAGAGAGTCTGACATAAATCTCCCAAAAGATATTGATTCAGCAAGGGCACGAATGGGATCATGTAGAATTACATATGAGTTCTATCCCCAAGTTCTGTTAAGTCCTAAAACAATAGATTCACAGTAATATCCAAAACTATTTAGGCTGCCAATGAGGCCCTCCAACCAAAAATACTGATTTTCCTTACCTAATTCTTCAAAGTTAAGCCCTTAATTTCGCACACATGTATCTAAATGCATACTAGATACAGAATCATAAGGGAATTTCAATAACTAGTTTCTTGCTCAAGTAGAAAATAAATAGATATTCATGACACCAAACATTGTTATGTTGCCTGCTACCCTACTCATAAAAAAATATTAAGAATTTGATCAGTTACACACTATATGAGCATCAAAAGATGATTTTATAGAGAGAGAAAAAAAAAGGACCAAAAGCTGATCAAAACTTGCATTATAGGAAATGTGTAAAAGATAGGAAAAGTTAAAAAAATATCTCAGAAAAATACAAATCCGCTGCAACATTAAACAATCAGAAATTCCCGTTTGGTTCTTGGAACTATGCAAGAAAAGGAAGGATGGGAAACTGTTCAAAAGGGACTTCATTTATAACCCATTTTCCACCATTTTCTCTCCATTCGGAGGTTATGTAACCAACCTACAAGACCAAGAACTGAAAATAGCACTTTCCATGATTACTCAGCGGCCAAAAAGACCATTAACGCATTAACAAATAAAAAAATGGCATATTAAAACTTAAAAGCATTACAAATAACTTGACAACGAAATAGAAATCCAAGAAATGCAGAAGTTTATAACCTCATCAGAACCTAACTCTCTGGCCTCACGAGAAGCGTCAGATGGATTTGAAAACGATCTCAAAAGCACGGCCGACTCACCCATTTACTCTATTCTACTCTCTCAAAAAGAAAAACCCTTTCTTTCTCGTTCTTGTTTTCTTTCCCCTGCTTTCTACTGATATAAAACACCCACTGTTGCTTCTCTACTCACTGATATCTATGAAACCCAGAAGTGAGTTCACTGTATATACTCCGCTTGAAAATTTGAATCACACTTTCACAGGCTCACATGGGTCCATTTCAACTCCACAAAACCAAAGCAACCAACACAGAGACAGATACAGGGATGACCAATATTTGCAGGCAAAAAAAACGTTTTTGTGTGGGCAGCTTCGATTTGCCTTTAATCCGCCGCAGGCTTTTTCTCTACTTTGATTTGTAGGACACTGAACTGATTTTACACTCCAATGTGAATATTCCTCAAAAAGATGAAATCTTTCCTATGAAACTTGACTCAATGAGACTTACAGACTTATTACAGTGGTCTTTTTAAATTGTTGGTTGGACCCATTACAGCTTTTCCCAACGTCTAGTTCCTTCTTTTTCTATTCTAATCTTTGCTGCTCATACAATTCAATACAGTGAGTGAGACGTGAATCCTTTAGATGATGAGAATCTATTTACTCTATTACAGTAATTTATTTGGCTAGCGATGTGATTTGAAATTGAACCAAGAAAAACATGATCCAGGCAGACATACCTCTTAAATAATGCAATTCTCGCAACGGCTTTTGTCTGGAGCAAGTCAAATAATGTGGCCACAAAATGTTATGAGTTGCTATGTTGCTGCTGTTGTCAATTTTATGGTCACATAGTTGCAATCGTGGTGCGATTATGTGCTCTTAAATGATTAAATGCAAAGGAGTAAGACCAATAAATAAAACTTAACATGTCAGCTTTGGAAACTGAAGTCATCAAATGGTTGCATGTGATTGAGATTTGGCAATATAATGTACACAAATCCTGAAGAGGGAAATAGTTGTTGAAGCAGTTAATTGGCAATCCGAAATTACCAAAATTCCTTAAAAGGTTGTGAATGACACAGAGACTGTTAATAGATATCCAAATTTCTACCGTTGTGACTAGCCTTGGGGATAGTCGTATGCCAAACCCCAAGCTTAACTTCAGTTCCCAAACTGCGCATTTTGTCCTCAACCCAGACCTTCTGTTTAAAAGATAAATTATAATAATAAATAATTATACTGTTACCTTCCTTCTTTTGGCAGCTTTATCAGCATTTTGTCCTCAACTCAGACCTGCTGTAGTGATGCTGGGGATGTCAAATCTCATCTTGTACTCACTCTCTCCGTCTTTTATCTCCCGTGGTGTTCGTTCTCTGCTGTTATGATCTCCTGTCTCGCTTGGCAGCGGTGATGACCATGCTCCAGAGTATGCAAACGAGTCCTGCATTATGCTCTCCGCCTTCTCCGTCATCTGCTGCACTGTTCTAGCCGTAGGAAACCGGTCCCCATAATCCTAAAATAACATTAACTTGCACTTAAAACGAGTACTTTACCCAAACTCAGAATGAAATAAAAGACAACAGATTCTTGAAACTGAAAGGCTCATGATTGGAAACAGAGATGACAACATATCTACTGGGTGCAACTCGTTTCTTGAATTGAGGTAGATGATACTTGCTGACCCTCAGCAAGTGGTCAAGATTATCGCTACTGTCTCCGGCTGCCATGGCCTTAATGTTGAACTTCTTGCAGAATTGGAGGATTCCTGAATTTCTGTTTTTTTTCACGAGGATAAGGAACAGAGAGAGCTTGAGGCATTCTCTATTGCTTGTTCTCGTATACGCGTAATTATAGTACTTGAAATGTAACATACGAAACTCTGATTGCCAAGATTAAACACCATTACTGAATTGGGTGTTGAGTTTGGTTGAATTATCATGAGAGAAGAAGGCATTTCTACAAAGAGGCAAATGGTAATGGACTTGGCTGGAGGAAGCTGAGCTGAAATGCTTCCTTAGATGAGGTTTTCCTGCGGACAGGTGCAGACTTCGTCTGTAGCTCAACCGCCATGATGCGAGCTCACTCGTAGTTGGGCTAAGATAATCCCGGACCCAGGTCCAATTACTCATTTGGCGGTAATATATCACAACCCGACCCGATAAATTTTTATTGAATTGGGTGAGATTGCAATAGATTTTAAAATTATCAGCTATGAGTAAAATTAATTAAATATTTAATAAATTTTCTTTTAAAAATACTTAAAATTTTAAAAACAACTGCTCGATGGGTTTTTTTATGCTAAATTTAATTTTTAAAAAATTTTATCGTCATTTTCATTGTTTAAAAAAATTATTTTTAACTCTTCCAACAATAATCGTAAGCTGGTTTTTAACAAATTAGAATGTTAATTTATAATTTTAGTATAATATAATAAAATTAACTAAATATTTTAACGTATCGAGAAATTAGTGTCAATTTAAAATTTTATTAAAAATTAAATTATTTTAAAGAAATTTTTTATTTATTTATTTTTTTTAAAATTTTCACATGTATATATTTTTATAATAAATAATTTAAATTATATTTTAATAAAATTTAAAAATTAATTTTATATTTTACGATACAAATTTAAAAAATATTAAAAATATAATTAAATTTTTTATTATTAAGTATAACACGTATTATTATTTTATTAAATTAACAAGAGAGAAAAGATTAACATAAATAATGTAATAATTATTTATTTAATAAATTAATTAATAAAAAATATATTTATTTATTAATAATAAATAAAAAATTTTAAATTTTAAATTAATATATTTATTTAAATATTTTTTCGAATTTATAATTTTTTTCATTAATTCGAATTTATCGTGCGATAAATTGATCACCCAGGCTCCTCAGCCTTCTGAAATAAGGGCATTTCGGTCAAAACACTAGCACTCGTTCTTCTTCATAAACGCGCGTGAGCGACTCTAGTCTTTGCTAATTTCATTTCATGAGTTGCCACTCACTGCCGTCAATACGGAGGAAAGCAAGAGCGTATAAATGGGCGGATTTACCCTTCAAATCACTTTCCTCTCACTCCTACGACTGACTGACTCACTCTCGTCTACTACAACGTCATTCGCCGAAAATATTGTTAACAGAGAGTTAAAGTCACGGCCACAGTCGTCTGTCAATCCACTGTCGCCGCCAAAACTTCCGATTATCGGTTACCCTTACGGACATGCCACATCATACCTTCACTGAACTCGCTGGTCAACTGGGTCCCATAATTTACCTCCAGCTCGGCCGAGTTCCGACTGTGTAATTCCTCATCTAAATTCGCTCGACTCCTTCTCAAAACTCAAGACCAAGTCTTTGCCAGCCGTCCGCAACTCCTTGCAGCTCAGTGCCTCCCATTTGGCTGCTCTGACGTCACGTTCTTCCCTTATGAGCCTTACTGGCGCCAAGCACGTGAAATCTGTGTCACAGAGTTACTCGGCTCAAAACGTGTCAACTCTTTTCAACTCGACACAGACTCAAGAGTTGCTAGCTGGGTTTTGTTTGGGGGATTTCTTCCCTGAGTGGGGAAAGGCGGGGGGGGGTTCAACTCGGTGAGTGGGTATAAACGAAGGTTGATGAAGAATCTGAAGGATCTGGGAGGTGTTTGTGATGAGATCATTGATGTGCATTTGAAGAAAAAAGAGAGAAAGTAAAGGGGCAGCGAAGATTTTGTGGATGTTTTGCTAAAACATCCTGGATGTGCCCATTACCGATGATAATCTAAGGCTCTTGTTCTGATATGCACGTATACTACTATTGCTCATTTCCTTCTCTCTCTCTTTATTCCATCGAGTTTGGATTCAGTCTTAGATTTTCAATACGGAACTCAGTCCTGGTTAAGGTGATTTGCACGCAAGTTGAAGTCTTGACCGGGTGGTAGAGGCGATGTAATTCCATGTGATGATAATATTTATCGTACGAAAAAAGTCAAATGAGAATTAGTACTGAGAAATGACAAAATGATTTCACATTTACAGTTGAGCATTTAAGAAGGTTAACATTCGAACTGATCGTCAAACATTCTGTGTGCTACAATACATGCAGGACATGTTTGTTGCTGGAACTGATACGATATCAGCAACTTTGGCATGGACAATGACAGAGCTCACTAGACACCCAAGCGTGATGAGGAAAGCATAGGAAGAAGTTCGAAGAGTTGCGTCTGGCAGTCAAACAATTGACGAGAGCCATATCCAACAATTCCATTACTTGAAATCTGTTATTAAGGAAACAATGAGATTGCATCCACCAGTCCCTTTAGTGGTTCCCCGAGAGTCCATGGACAAATGCATATTCGAAGGCTACGAGATCCCTGCAAAAACTCGTTTTCATCAATAGTTATGCAATTGGGAAAGACCCCGAGTCGTGGGAAAATGCCCTGGAATACATTCCTGAGAGATTTGAGGAGAATGCTATGGGTTTTAAGGATCAAGATTTCAAGTTTCTACCATTTGGAGGCGGGTGAAGAGCCTGCCCCGGTCATGCGTTTGGATTGGCAACTGTAGGACTGGCAGCTGCTCGGCTTCTGTATCATTTCGATTGGGCACTGCCTCGAGGAGTCGGGCCGATGATGTGATCCCAACAGCAAACAAGGATTATGAACCCAAGTGAAGTAATTCTTTCTTCAAGCATGGATTCCACAAGAGTCCCAAGTAAGTTTACAGTAAACATGTGTTATCATAATCAATCTTGCTTTGCAGGACCACGTGACAAAAATGTACCATCTCAGAGTAGTCTCACTACTTAATGGAGATTACTCTTAATCAACAAAAATAAAGCTGTATGAATATTTACTTCATTTCACCAAAGCAGGCTGGCATTTAGATATTACAAAATATATCGTAAATTTGGTTCCATAAACAAAATTTACAAACAAAACCGTGTCATAAGTGTACGTGCACGAGTACCCACCTCCTTCGCAACTATTTCAGACCAGAATGCTTCTCAATCTCACCAAAGCGGTTTTAAGCTTGTTCATCAAATGGTTTCTTGACCTTCAGCTTCAAACCCTGGTTAATCGGAAAAGAAAACCGAAAAATACATGTATAAAAATGTATATACTGCTCGTCATCCTCTATACAGATCACTACATAAAACTGACAAATAATTTTATAGACTGCTAATTCCGTATTAATTTATGTAACCATAATCAAGAAACCAAAAATATTTAATCAACTTACTCAGCCTTTTCCTTTTGAAGTTTCCTCTGGCTCCTCAGTTGCGGTTGAATTTAGTGCTGTTAGCTTTCCAAACGACTCTTTTGCATCACCAAAGAAGTCTTTCACTTTATCAAAGACTGTTTTTAGCTGGTCTGGTGTTGGAAGCTGAACAATGGATTAATAAGCACCAAAATATTAGTGATCACAGCACAGCAGCTTCAACCTAAAACTTCTTCCAACAATCTAAATGTAGTAATTTCTGTATTCATATCATATAAGAAACTCTTAAGGCTTTACCTCAATTACATCAGTGGTAGAAAGTGCAGCTCTCAAATTACCATTTTCCTGCATAGGTGGCATATGAAAAAAACTAAGATTTAACACAGGTAAAATTGCTCCTCACTGTGCTGGTGCAACTACCAAGCTTTGCTGGCAAGAAGATGTAAAAGCAAGCAAGTGAAAATTTAAAGATAGAGAGGTGCATGGTAGAGGTCATGGAAGCATTACAACAAGCTTGTAGCCATATCTGAACTCAGTAGCTGACCGCAACACACGAAATTGCTTGAATGCTGTCTTCTGTATCTCCTTCTCATCCTATTTCAAACAGAAGCTAAGTAGTGACATAAGCAATCAATGCATTCCACAGAAACTGGTACAGAAACTGGGAAGAAGAGATAGAATGTCTTTATGAGCTCTATGCTCTCATAGGAATAAAGATGGAACATTGATCTCAAAAGCCGATTAGCTGAAAACAGAATATGCTACCTAATCCTGCTTAAATTGGTCATGAAAGGCCTCAAAAGCTGCATGACAAAACTTCAATTGAACATCAAAAATTTCCAACCTACAAATAGTTCACTTGTCTCTATCAATGCATTCAGGCATGGTGACAGACAATAAAAGTAAGCCATAATAAGCTGCAATGGAAGTTAAATTTGGCAAAGCTTTTCAGAAAGATAACTTTTCTCAACCATGACAAACAGACTTGAATAAGCTTGTTTAAGGATGCCATTCTTAGCAACTGTGTAGTCATTGAAGGTTAAAAAAAAAGCCCTCTCATCCATACAGTGGAAACAAGTCTCTTGTTTTTCTTTTTGTAAGTCTCATTTCAAACAAATGCAGAACTAGATGGAAGGGAAAAATGTGAAAAAGCTGGATACATTTGCTCATCAAACAAACAAACAGGTGTAAATTATTGAGAATGCAGGCGACGCAAAAGGGATTTAATTCCAAAAAAAGGGCGAACCATAAGCATGGCTTCCTAATACAATAATTAAAGACTATAAATCAAATGAAGGAAAACTCACTTAAAGCAGAACTTACTCTATAAATAACTGCTGCGAGATTTCTAGCAAGTGTATCTTTGTAGATATATTTCCCCAAGAAATTGTCTTTGGCAGCAACCATGATTTTGGCAGTGGTGCCACCTGAAACTATACTAAGTGGGTACCAAAGATAAACCTGCACAAACAACAAGGGTTTTACTGTACTATATGCCGGCAGATGGGAATCTACTGCTACGATGCTAAATTACCATTATCGAGAATCTACAAGCAATTATTAGAAAACAAAAGAAAATAAGTCGTAGAAAATACTCTACTAATTCAACAACAGCATATTGATACAGAAAATACTCGGGAAAACATAAAAAATGGACCTTCGTGGAAAATACTTTAACTATCAACAAAATAAGAAAACATAACTGCTTAGCAAAATTGAGGCCATGTGAGTAGGTATATGGGTTTCAACTTTGCCATTTCCTTGTTGCGGCTACTCGAATTAAACATTCAAGTGATGCTCTAACGAGACGTTTAATTCTTGAAAACGGGAGTCATGATAAAATTTACAGTTTTTGGATTATATTGGATAGAATATAGTAGAAAACGATCTCTTTGTTATTTTAACATCTAAAACTAGTTTTCAGAATTGAACCAAAGTTTATTCCTTTAAATTTCCACTCAAAATCACATTCCCTGGATTTTCTTGGATTAATTGTAAATCAAGCAAGCCTTATTTCTCTTGTTATCAGAGAACCAACAGAAACTATACCAAGTGAACATAAAAACAGGAGGAAGAAATGTGAGAAGAGTGAGAGAACAAACGTTGGCCATACGAATGAAGATGACAAAATGAGGGTTCCCATCATCTTCAATCTTGGGCAAGGAAGGAGGTGGCGGCCTTTGAAACTGACGAGCTTGCATTCCCCTCTTTCCCTTAGCCTGAACTACGAGCAAATGTTGCCTTTGATAAAGAGAAGGCTTCTGGGTCGTCCTGGGACAAAACAGAGAGTGCTTGACAAGCACATGTTCGTGCGTTGTTGAACTCGACAGAGGAAGTCGAACTAGCCCGTTTAGAGACATGCCCACTTCAGTTTCAGTCTTGCTTTTGCAATTCTCTCTTTTTTTTTACCTTCCACGTTTCTGATCAGTTTGTCTTTCTTATCCACTGACAGAGCAACCGATTCTGGGAGAAACGAGGGCTGCAGAAAATTTTGCGACATACACGTGGCAAAATTGTCACCAGTGTTAACTAAGATTCAATGAAACGGCGTCGTACGGCCCAAACACCTGTTAAATCAAATCATCCGAGACCTTCCATGAAAAAGATCACAAGGTGTTTTGAGAAAACTCACTTTGTCCAGGGCATTTGGTAGCCACGAGCTTTCCATCACAATCACTGTGATATTTTTGGTTGTCCGCTAGTGGCTTAACAGTCGACTTTCATTTGATGTTTGTGCATACGGGTCTTAATTCATTGTTTGTGGTGTAATTATGTGTAGAGGGGTTCAAAGGGGTCGGATTGGACAAAGTTCTGTTAAGGAGTCAGAATTCTTTTAACTGCATAAGAAAACCAAAACAATGTTTACTGTATACATAAATGGCTGTGGAATTACCACCCCCACATACACATTAGGTTATTCTTCTTTGTTTCAATCGCTTATCAACATGAAAACTTCGCGAAGTTCTCTTGTTTTACTCGACAACCGGTTTCGGTGAGGACATCAGCTGCCATAGCTATAGTTTACCAAGTTTATTTAGGAGCATTTCCAACAAGAAACTGCAATGATAGACTTTGATTTCCACCCCAGAACCAAGCATGCTTTCTCTTCACTGATTGTGTACCCCTCGCAAACCTGGACCTTCTCTAACCACTGCTTGGCCGGAGGTAACATCTTGATAGGTATTGATTAGAACCCCGCACGGCTCATCCTCCTGCGCCATTGGTCAACCCTTTCGTGTCTCTCTAACCTGGCTGGCCCCTCACAGCTCACTATGTTCTTGATCTCCTCTGCAAAGAAGAACTGCTTCATCTTGGCTCGTCTCGTGTCATACTTGGGTAGCATTGCATCTAAGGAATCAAAGATAGCTGAATAGTAATGCAATGCCTCCATGAAGCTCCCTAGAAAGAATGGCCCGTTATGGCTCGAGTCTTGCTCAACTAGAATTAGCACCTTCGGTGATAGTTTATGTAATATTTGTAGAACTGTGTTCAATGCTCCTCAGCTTTCTTTTACCGCACGGTGCAGCTGAAGAGTGCTATTGATCACCAGAACCTCACCATCCTCCACATTGATATCTTTGGCTTGCAGGGTTTCCATGCTCTTTTCCACCATTAAAAATTCGAACTTCAATTTTAGGCTCTCTGCATAGCGCTTTAACTCATCTCCAATTGTTTGGAGTTGTTCTGCACTGTTTGCAACGCCAGTTATTCTCAAGCGGCTTGGTAGATTTCCTGAACGTTTGGCTAGGCTGTGCATCAAATTGCGCCATTGGTGGCCATGGGGAAGGCCTAATGTCATCCCCAAGTCCACAACATGAACCGACCTCTCTCCCTCAAAGGCTTCCAATATTGATGCATTTGCTATGAAATGACCGAATTGGATTTGTGGGCAACTTTCATAAACAAAGCTTAAGGCTTCAGCTTTCTCTGATGTAACAGTCATTGATTTCGTTGTCGGGCCTATGACTCCAACTACTCCAAGTGGTTGAACTAGAGCTAGGCGGTCAGAAAGTCCTTGAACAAAGCAGGAAGCCACTCGCTGAAATGATGTTCCAAAGACGAGCATTAGCCCTGAGTTCTGACAGCAAAGCTGAAGCATATGCTTTTTCGCGGCAAGCCACTGCCTCTGCACAAGCAATAAGTTGTTGTACTAGTTTCATTCCGTCTCCATTCCTTCCATCCGTAACTTCAGTTTCCTTGCCTCCCATCATCGCCAGCACTGCTTCTTCCATGGCCTCAATTGCTAAGTATCTCTGCGTGTAAGCCCATATATGATTGGGGAATTGGAGTCTCCGGAAGCTATTCAAGCTATTAGTACACCCACTGTCACCACCACTGTAGAGAGTACTATTACTTCCACAGGATTCATCCGGTGTCTTCTTTAACCTCGTCAGATCTCGAGTTTCATATGAAATAGAACAGCTGCAAGAACTGTTCTCCAAAGTGGAAACACGGCTGAACGGATAGAATGCGGCGGCTGAGAAGTTGAGGTCAAGGCCAAGGCCAATGACCTCATTTTTTTCAACATCAAGATAGAATCCACGGGGCCAGTGGAAATCAGGCGCCATTATAAATTTAGCCTTCTACTGCTTAGAACATTTATGCTATAGAAATGCTCGAAAGACCCATCGGCTGCAGAATGGCCATTTATTGTGTTTTCTTGTTCAGGTGAGGATAACAAAGCCTTATATTTATATCCAAAAAATATGAAAAAAGAAATCATTTAAAAAAGGTGTCTTGCTTCGACTAGATAACTGCACTTAGTCTAGAGCAACAATGTCAGCATAGAGACGGGAATACACTCTTTAAACTTATTTTTTGCGGAATTCCTGGAGCTTTGGAGGGTTAAACCACTAGGCTCTTTTTCTGTCAACTTTAGAAGATTTATCCATACCTGACTGTCATTTTTTGATTTACAGAATTCGTCTCATGTATAAATGCTAGTTGTTTCTGTATTATTATTGTTCTCTTTTAGCAGGATTATCCCGATGCAACATAAATTAATCCTTGTCGACACCCAAATTACATTGTCTGCAACTCTGCATCTTCATTTTTTCATTATCAATTTTTTGTTTTCTGTGTATGTGCCACAAAATCAGCAACTACTACCCCATCTTGTTGGGTCTTGTAGTAGGCATTGATTAGGACGTATTCATATGTCTCTCCATCAATCCTTCTATTCGAACTGCGAGTCTTAGTTAAAAAAAATAGCTCAGATGCATATTCTAGCCGGGCACAAGAGATGCTATTACTATGCATTATTAGTTTATTCATGGTGCTATATACCAATGTATGGATGCATGTGTTTGAACAGGTAATCAGCACAGAATATACTTTCATATTGATTGGCTTGTTCTAATGATTAACTGAAGACTATACAGAAACAAGCTTGGCATTTGCCAGTAATGCACACATGCAAATTGCTCGAATCAGTTGAAAATTTAAAGAAGGAATGAATATTGCTCAGTTTAATTCTGCATACAATTTATTATACAGGTAGAGAATATGAACAAATGAATCACTAAATGTTTCTCAAAAATTCAATGAAACCTATCTATTAACCATAATTACTTTACAAGAAAACAAAAGCACTGCCAGGGTCTCAACTAGTAAATTGGTCAATGTGATGGGAGTAACCGCAAGTCTATTCCTCAACAGACAAAAATGATGCTTGGTTTTCATTCTTTTCTGGTGTACTTAGTATGAAAGCTCATTTCCTCGCAGTGATATATATTTCTTGACCCATATAGAAATATCCTCTGCACAAGCAAGGGCTTGTGGTGTCTGCAGCAGAATATCAAGAGTGGCAAACTCATGCACGGCATCCTTGTAATCAAGAACCGGTGCATCAACATTAACCTTCCGCAGTTCCTCTGAGTAGGTAATGGCTCGATCCCTCATCCAGTCATGCTCTGCAACAACTGTAAGCGTTGGTTGCATCTGCTTTAGAGGTGGTTCTCTACCAGGGATGAGGGGGTTGGCAGCTGGATGATCCAGGTCGAATTTATTCTCGGGTAGGAAAAGTTTCCATGCCTGTAAGCAGGTAGCCTGGTCGTAGAAGTAGGAATTTGACAGCTTAATTTCAGATTTTGTTGGAACACTCCCGATGAAGAAAGGGTACATGAGAACTTGTGCCACCACCTTTACAGGACCCAGAAGCTTTCCTGCTTCGACAGCCTTCCGAGCCACATAGTCCGCTATGTTTGCACCACTGCTTACCCCAAGAAGAACACATCTGTTCTCATAACAGGACAAGTTATTCAAGTTCTTAAAAGAAATGAAAAGAACACAAGAATAGACAAATGAGGGCAAGAACAAAACCAAAAGTGAAATTAAACTGCAATCATACTGGCCTAGATGAAGGGAATAATCAAGAATTGTGCTTGCCCCATTCCTAATTTGAGAGCTACTATCACTTTGAAAGCTTTCCTAAATTTCTCATATTCCTTGAGAATTTTCATCTGACATGTTTATCCCCATAACCGAATTTACATCAACTCTTTCGCTTCTCTTCAACTTCAAATGAACAAAGCATACTATTCTCCTGTACCTAGAACAGAGTCCTCTCGGAGGTTCTGCTGCAAATCAATCGATTATTACTTGTTGGCACCACAGAAATTACAATATTTTTTTTGGGTCAGCAAATTAGAAAGTTCATTGATTATATTCTGAAATACTGCATACTGCAATTACTGGCTTTCAGTCATACATAGGCTTCAAATTCCCACATAATAAGGTTGATTGACTGGTTGCTTGAACATTCAATACATAAATACCAGGAATGCATCAAAATCACAAATTGAAGAACAAAGCAATTTCAGTTAAGCTAAGCCAAGGGACCAAAAAGCATACCTTGAGGGATCACCATGAGCAGCCAGCCAAGGCTCTAGCATTGACACACCAAACTCATCAAAAACATGTTTTTCTTTTTTGCCATGAACTCTCTGACGATTTCCACTCCCGAGCTGTGCTAAATTAGCCTGCTTCTTCAGCCAATTCAACACCTTAAGCCCATCCTCAAACGACGCCGGATACCTACTCTCTGGCGCCAACCTGTACCCAACTGCCACAACGATCACGTCACACAACTTGGCAATCCTCCTACAAAACAAATCGTTTGCAACTGAGTTATTGCTACCGCTCACAAATCCCCCACCGTGAAACTGCAACATGACAGGCAGTTTCTTGTAAGAGTTCCTCCCCGCTGTTGCCGGAGAATAGCCTTTGTAAACATGAGCGTCAGCCGACGAGGAGTTAACAACAGTGTCGGGCAGAAAGATACGCACGCTCAGACAAGAAAAGGGGTCCAAGTGGATGTCTTTAGTTGCCACCCCATCAATGAACGTGGGGTTGCTGGCGGTCACGGATTCAACCTGACGACAGGTCGTACCAAATGGGTTGGTGTCCTGAAGAAATGATTGTGTTTGTGTTCTTAGATTGTGTAGCAGGTGTTTCTTCTTGAGTTTGAAGAAAATACTGTAGAGTTTCACGGCTAAAGTTGGCATTCCTTCAGAGACAGATGTTGAGAAACGTTGATGGAGCTTCAGCTTCAGCTTTTGGCTTTTGGGATTGTGGAGAAGGCATTGACGAGTCACAGAAACGGAGGGTGGGAGGAAGAGACTGGTTCAAAACTTCAATTCATACTGTGGAAGGCTGCGTTTGTGACCGCGGGTCAGAGACGAAGCTTCGGAAATGATTCTTCATCAGAATATACGTTTGACCGCAGATTGCAGGACAGAAATTCTGTTTTCCAGGTGTACAATCGGTGGGGGAGAAAAGGACAGGGAAGTTTTGAGAGCAGGTTAGATTTAACTCCGTGCATGATGATGTGGAGCTTAGTGGGACCGTGGTGTCTATTCCATCGGTGGGTCCCACTGAGTTAGCCGCCACATGATTGCACCTGGAATGAGACGATGAATCAAATTAATTAACAAAGAGTCACGCTTCCCTCAGAATCCTGACTATGATTTCGGGTTTACCCGTCCCAGCCCCTTTTCAAACATGTAATCCAAGAAACCTAATGGATCACAAAGAAAGCCCACCCATGGGAACTCAGATAAAGACCATCCGATTTCTAAGTACACCCAAATTCTCTTTTCCTAACCCATGCGTAATCAACATCTCTTATTTTTTTTAAAAATGAACTTTAAATTTAATATTAAATTAAAAAAATAAATAATAATACATAATTAATTTTAAATTAAAATTTAATGATCTCAAAAAATCCGTTATATACTCATACTCGGTGCTTTTAAAATTAGAATGTATCTAAACTTTCCTCTAAATTAAATGAGAGAGAAGAAGAAGGTGAACAATCCCACTCCACCATGTTTAGAGGAAGTAGATGGAACTGTGCTGTACTGTGAACCTCCTCTTTTCTACATCCTTTTCTCATTTTACTTGTCTGTGGGGAAATCTTCCATCTGATTTACACGCCAAATGCTAACCCAACAAATACGTGATTGACCTAATTGTCAAATGCATTGGACAACGACGACGACAATATCGATTTATGCATGCAGCAAATTGACATGATATCTCACAGACACACTGAATTTGCATTGGTTTGCAGGAGGATTTTGTGCTTTGTTTCAAGGAAATAATTGGTTGAAGCCCATGTACGTGCCCGGATGATGTAATTCCATTTTGAGACGAAAGTGCAGTGCATAATAATAATAATAAGTGGTTGGTAGTTAGGGATACACAGGCAGAATTTCAATTAGCTAAGAGTGTAACTCGGGTAAACCCTGGCACTAAACAAAGAATTTTATGGTCGTCTTCCATTACCAGCTAGCTCTCTATATAGCAGTTGTTTGCAGAAGGGTACAGTCAGAAGTGAAGCTCACTTTGATTGAGAGGATGAAGCTTGAAGTTGAGGTAATCGCAACAGAAACCATCAAACCATCTTCACCGACTCCTCACCACCTTCGTCATTACCAGCTCTCTTTTCTTGATCAAATTTCTCCTCCTGTATACAACCCTTTGGTTATCTTCTACCCATCTGATCAGAATAACACTGCAGAATTTATAAATGTTGAAAAGCGTTATGATTATCTCAAACAATCCTTATCTCAAGTCTTGAGATTCTTTTATACTCTGGCAGGACGCATTAGGGACAATACTTACATAGACTGCAACGACGACGGCATACCAATCCGGATAGCTCGAGTCAAGTCCCAACTTTCAGACCTTCTTCAAAATCCAGTCCCTGGTCAACACGACAAATTACTCCCACTTGCTGTCGATGATGCTGATGAACTGCCTGCTGGAATCCAATTCAACGTTTTTGACTGCGGTGGAATTGGGATCGGTCTCTGCATTTCTCACAAGGTCGGAGATGCTCTGTCATTTTTTACGTTTCTCAAGAGCTGGGCAGCCATTGCTCGCGGGGAGAAAGACATGGTGCGTGTAGAATTTGTATCTGCCAAACTCTTTCCGCCAAAGAACTTATCAGGGTTTCGGCCAGACATCGGTATCACGAAGGAGAATATTGCATTAAAGAGGTTTGTGTTTAGCGCCCACAAGATAGAAGAAATCAGAGCAGAATATACTGACAGCAAAAGCTTACAAAACCAGAAACGCCCGTCCCGCATCGAGGCCTTATCGGCTTTCATATGGAGCCGATTCGTGCAGGCGGTCAGTAAGGGACCAGAATCAGCCCCTGATAAGTTCTACGCTGTGGTTCATGCAGTGAATCTACGTCCGAGGATGGAGCCGCCACTGCCGGATTATTCCTTCGGGAACCTCTACCGAATAGCAATGACATTTCCATCAACGGAAACCGATCCTGAAGGTCTTATCAGCCAAATGAGAGACTCAATAGGCAAGATAGACAAAGACTACGTGAAAAAACTGCAAGAGGGAAATGAACACTTGAATTTCATCGTAGATGGAGCTGAAAGATTCGTCAGAGGAGAGATGGTTTCTTTGAACTTCACAAGTTTGTGCAGGTTTCCCGCGTATGAGGCAGATTTCGGTTGGGGGAAGCCGGTGTGGGTAGGCTCCGCGAGACTAAATTTCAATAATATAGTGACGTTCATGGACACTGTATCTGGCGACGGAATTGAAGCATGGATTCATTTGAAAGAGGAAGAGATGGCTCGATTCGAAAGTGACCAGGAGTTGCTGGCATTTGTCGCGTAAAGCAGATGCTCTTCTGGGCACATCACGTTGGCTTATATACTGCCACGCTATTGTTTTAGTTACAAAAATAACTTAATTTGTAAGTTATTTTATATTTATAACTTAAATAAATATTATTTTATATTTGATACCAAATATTCCCTTAATGACTATTTTACCCCCATATATTTTTTTTTATTTTTTATTTTTATTAAAAAAGGGAATATACACATGCAGTATCAACCTCAACAATTTGTTAATCATGTACTTCTCTTTTGTCTTATTCGAACTGCCTTCCGTTGTCAAAACCCACCTGCCCCCGTTGACTGACTTTTCACTTCCCTATCCTGCCCTCGGCCGACGTTAACAGCGAAACTTACACGTGCGAGCTATCACTAACTCCAAGTGTACCATGTCAGAAAATTTATGTAATATCTTAAATACAATAATAGGATTTTAAAATATTTCAGTGACGTGTCAGTCACCACCAAAACAACAGAATAATATTTTAAAATTAAAAGCATCGGTTTACTCTTTATTAATCAATTAACAGATCGGACGGCTGTCCCCGCCCGTAACAAGGCCCGTGGGAAACAAGCAACGTCTGGAAAGTCCAGTCCCGTCCGGAATTCTGAGAATTCAAAGGGATGATTTTAACAGGACGGTGGGATTAACAGAAGCATAAGCAAGCAGCTCTTGATCACGTTCGAATAATTCCATCTCTTCTTCCCGCAGACTCACCCAGGCTTCGACTGATCCGTCTCTCTTTCTTGTCTCCATCAACGCCACGACGTTCTTTTGATTTCCTCTCCCGCAGGGAATTGTTACCCACGTTGGGTTTCCCCATCCGAAATTCATGTCGTACACTGAACAATTACACCGATTACTGCAGATGTACAGTTCCATGTCGTGGCTTATTAGGATGCTTACTGCGTCTTTGAAATGCTCTGTGATCGTTTCCAGTGCATCTTTTCTTTGAAGTTTTTGTACGTAGTTTTCGCTGAAATCTTGGGTCTCTTTCCTTAACTCACGGACCAGGCCCTGCAATTCTATGTCGCTTTCGTCTTTTTGCGCGGCGAAGTACCCGATGAGGTTCCCGATGGAATTGTCGGGCACGGGAGGGACAATCTTTTCGCGTATGTTTACCGATTGAGACAAAACAGAAAGCTTGGAGTAACCTGAGTTTGATCTTGAAGCGTTCGTTGCACATTTCCAAATCAGCGCCGTCACGGCTTCCTCGCGCGTCGGTTGCTGCACGCTTGTGCTGGCGGATGTGGCCTTCAGAGCGGCAATCTTTGCAGCGTCGAAAACGAACCTCTTGATAACGCACTTGTCTTTGGTGTAGTTGACATCCGGTAGCATCAGGGAAGAGATTTCCCTCGGTGGGAATAAAGACGACGCGTGGTACGACGGAAGCACTGCCTCGCCGGAACCGACAGAAGTGGCGGCCCAGCCTTTGACGAACGTGGTTACCGTGGCTGCATCTGCTATCTTGTGCGACAGGCAGACACAAATTGCAACACCGCCGCAACTGAAGAAGCTGGATTGAACAAGTAACAAAGAATAATCCGCGTTGACTTCTTTATACTCAAATTCAGCAGGAATGAATTGTCTAGCCGCTTCGACGTCCGGGTGTCGGAGAAAGTCAGAGAGCCGGCAGTTGACTCGTGCTTCGACATAAACAGCTCCACAGACGTCGCTGCAATCGATTGTCAGATTATCCTTGATTCTTCCGGCAAGTGGGTAAAATCGAGTCAACACATCAGACAGCGACTTCTTTAACTGGTGGGATCTGTCGGGAACTGAGAGATGGTAATCAACATTCATGTCGGACTGATAAAATAGAAGCAGAGTTTCATAAGAAGGAGGAGCAAGCTGATCCAAAAGTGACAGCCTAAAAATTTCGGACCCAACCAGTGGTGGAGAAGAAGAAGAAGGCTTGATGATTTCTTTAGAAATAATCTGAAGCTCCATCGCTGTCGCCTTTGCCTCCTACAAATTGTCCTTCTCCTCCTCACACAAACAGAGCAGAATGGTGTTTCAAAACCCTCGAGGGATAACACAGACACGTTCCGCTGTGAGCTGTGGTCAATGTTAAAATTACAACACGGCAGAAATAAACCAGCAGTACTTTTCAAATGTGTGCCGCACGATTAAAGAGCAGACAAAATTAACGGACAGTAATTGAAAAGAGAAAGTTTTAGGTGTTAGTCATCGTATTAATATAATTATTAATTATAAATAAAAAATTAAAATAAATTATATTAATATAATACAATCGTTTCAGCTGATACTCTTTCTCACGGAAAATGATGACCCGTCTTGGAAAAATTGCCCGTGATTGGGGAAAGTGATTGACAAGTCATTATTGTCAATTATTGCGCCCGTAAGTTTATGCCACCCCTCACGTGTTTGTTATAGGTCTGAGCTTGGACAAGTTAATGGCGGTCTGTAAATGTGAAAAAATATGAACAAGTAGTTGATTTAATGCAAGCCTGTTCTCACTTATCACGGTCGTGATCAGAGTTGGTGTAATGAGATTCGGGTTGGATTATTTTTTAATCTGATTTGCTTGGAATGAATGGTGTCAGATTGCTTAGAGAATAAGTTGTTTCTTATAATATTGTCTTTGAAGAAAGAAAAGATTATAACACCAAGGGGATTTGACATATGAAATTTGGGGTTGGAACAGATTCTGACAATTTCCTGGGTTCACATTTAACCCCCTCTGAACCTGATGATCAGAAACAGCAATCAGAAAGTCCCTAAAAACATTTAATCATATTATTACTTATATTATTAAAAAAAAACTAAACACATAAACCCGAATCCAGACACAATGGTGCTGCTGGAGCCATGGATGAGTGTACTTATCTCCAGCAGCCATGTTTCCCACCCAGGCAATCATTTTTTAAAGCATTGGTTCATGCTGCAGAACATCTTTGATCTTTTTCACACTGTTTGTACTGCAGGATTAGTAGATTACTCCTGTTTGTTTGGTGAAGGAGATCTTTAACTGGGATGAAGAATAGTATTATCTAAAATGGGAATGACTAGCAGGAAATTCAGACAAATGCCATTATACAGGCAGCAACAGAAAGTATCAAAAAAATAAAGCAATCGACAGATCTTTTCAGGCAGAAGGTAGATATAGAGTGATATAAATACAGCATAGGAAATGAGTTTGACTAGTTCAGCGAGTAAAATTCCTTGTAATGGAGCTAGCTCCTTCTTCACCGGGGTTTCTAAAAGTATCAACTACCAGAAAGCATAAACACGTCTCTCTCAATGGGAAAGTGGAATTATGCAGTAGCTCCTGTTTGGGGAGTAACCAAGTGAATGGTACATATGCAAACACCAGAAAGTGGGACTGTGTTTCCGCATTAACTTGCAACCAGCAGACTACTGACAACCAGTAAATTAGGAGTATAATCAGCATGGATACCGACCTGCAAGTGCTTAAAGCACATTATCCATCTGAGGTTACGACACTAGTCAATTGAGTCCAACCTTTTTTAACTGCACAAAGATATTTTCTTATTACTAGTTTGGAAGAACTGCTCCACTACTTACAGCTTTTGTAGCAGCAATCTCTTCCATGTGCTTCCATGTGGCATAGTGTTGTGTTTTGATCTTCTCCACTTTAGATTCAGACTGCTGGACTTTGTGCAAGCACTCCTCGAAGTAACTCGTGATCAATTTCAGAGAATATCTTGCGAACATTAAGCATCAAGCTCTGGACCACCTGATTCCAGTGGTTACAGCCATTTTTCTCTGGGGCAGGGAAGATAACAGGCAGTATAACTTTCTGATTTTCTCTGATTAAATTCTCAATGTGATCATTGTTCCACAAATACAAAGCCCTCTCTGCCAACTGTAAAAAAGCAAGCATAAAATGGCTGAAATTTAAATTTGTAGAAATTGACTAATAAATTCATTTTCTTTTCCCAATTTCTTACTTCCTAATCCAGTTCTGAGCTTTTTGCGTCCTCATAAAAAGATAAAAAAATGTTGAATAATAACCACTTATTATTTAAACTTGAAGACTATGATTTGTGTGCAAGTCATTTCAATAGGTAAAATCTCCCACGATCTTGCAAGTGTCTGAAATTTGAATCTTGACCACATTAGGGTTGGGAAGGGATAGGTTTACATTGATGAAAAATAAGGAAAAAATAAAGAAGGCTATGATACAAGCAGGCACCAGTCACAAGAAAAGCGATGCTAGAACATGAAAAGTGCATATCAGTGGCAATGTTAATACATTGGGCAATCAACTAAAAAGCATTTTAAGAATAAGAAAGCTGTTTGGAGAATGGGGAGGAAAAGTGCGATTGATATTAAAAACCATGGATGAAAGTACAGATCTTCAGGGAGGATCCACCACACAGAAAGATACCTACCTATTTCCAATATCACAACCAGATTACAGTTGACAATTATAGATCCTTTACCGACTTCAAAATATTCCCAGTGTCCCCAAAATTTATTGGCTAGAACTTATATTATCAATTATTTCACATTGCCATGTGCCAACACCAGCCACCAGGTCAGTGTTAAAACACACAATTTCCATTCTGCCATCCTACCCAGGAACTGTCATAACCATTCAATGTTTACAAAACTATGACCAGCAAACTTGCATATTATGCTAATCCTAGCATTAATAAATTTGATATTCCACCATGATCATGGCATATTTAACATTATACATCCCTCTACAGTGAAAAGGTTTTCAAAGATCTGGAAATAAACACAGCAGCCATAGAAGACATGCCAAAGTCAATTAATATGGATGATTGAGACATAATGCTGTGGTTGCATTTATGGTGGTGAGCTCACAACCATTAAAAAGACAGAAAGATTGACAACAATTTTTAACTATTGGCTGATAGTCATGCCTTAATAAATGTGATAAGGAAATACATAGTGCAAAAAATTATCCAAAAGAAATACAAACAAGAAAACAGGAAATAATATTTTTCAAGTTTGACAAGAATGGTTATATGTAAACCCTTGTTCCCAGTTAATGAAAACAAAATTAATACTCAACACAACAACGGGAAATGTTCCAATATTCAAAAGTGAAACTACTACTAGGAAATAATCAAAAACAAGCTAGTGGAAGTAAACCCAATATTTGACAGCTTGCTTCAATATAGCAGGTGCATTTCTTGCAAAATAAAAAGTAAAAGTAAATGAAGATCAAAGTTTGATGTTTAATTACCTGAAAGTGTGATCTGCTTAAGCAACAAGCGATTTGATGGAACGGAGGTACCATAAGCCTTTGAAATTATGCTAATTGAGTTGCTTCTAAAACTTCCACCAGCTCACTTAGGAACATTACCTCCTTCGAACTAAAGGTGATTGGCCAATACATCAACAAATCCCCTATAATAGTGTCTGCAAGTTTGTAGTCTTTCTCCACAAATTGAGCAATGCAGTATGATAATGGTTGATGGTACACTGGGAGGCACTTTGGTTTGTGAAGGGGAATTAGAGCCCGTAAGAGGAACAATTTGTATTCTTCTTTAAGTGGCAGAGCAAAACCATTGATCATACTGCCCAAAACCTAACAGCTCAGCAATCCCATTATGCTTCTCTGTTTCATAAGTAAAACAGAAGAAGATATTGTTGATAGCTTTCCCAATAAATGGGTGATGCACCATTAACTTTCCATAGATGTGATGTAGAATTGTTGAGATACTCCCTCTCCCTAGGATCCTCAGAATCAAAGAGATCTAATAAACTGAGAACAAAGGAGTGATCAATGTACTTCTTAGCCAACTTAGCATCTGTCTCAGGAGATGCAACAAACCTCAGAAGGAATTCATACACAATTTGCAAATGAGGCAGTGCAGGGTCCATTAAAGGCTCTTCTTCTTCCAGATCAAAGGCTTGTTAAACCTTGTTTTCATGTGGTTGTGGTGCAAGAGACCTAAATAAATTCACAGATACCATCTTTATAATTTCTTGCATGGCAGTCTTTGTGAATTTCTCATTTGCATAAGTAATATAATCGACAAGCTCAAGCAATGTCTGCGTCTTTATGTTCTTTTCTTTCAAGTTTTTTGTAGGATTAGTGAAGTCAAACACAACACAGTGTAGATTCAGCTTTCTGATAAGCAAGTTTTGCTTTCCAGAGCCTGAAACATCCCCAAATCCAGTCATTGCTTCATATGGAGCAACTATCGGTTTTCCGTTCAGTTTTAGATTTCCAATTTCGGGAAATTTACTCCCCTGAGTATGTCCTAAATTTGGGGCACAATTTGGGCCTGGAAGAGCTATTTGGTCCAAATTCAATGCCCTATTACTCAACATCACTACTAGTAGCGTTAGGAGGAGGGGCAGATGAAACCCCAAATTCCCCATTTTCAGATGACTTGGATGACGTTCTTGGAAGCCTACCAGGTATCTGCTTGATCATAGCTCAAATATTATAAACACTAAACAACAGAAGTCCTTCAATAAACGCAGGTGAGACTTCAAAGCCCAAGCCAGTCCATCAGAGAGACAAGAAACTCCACATCACAAAAAAAGATGAAAATCCATATTCATAAAATCCATTTCAAACCACAGAATGAGAAGACCCTACTGTATTATTCATATTGCTGGATAAAGAAACCCATCCTCAGATGAAGATTACAAAAACCCATTCGTACCTAAGAAAGCATCAGGGCAGTTAATCTTGCTTCGACAAATCATCCTCTAATAAATCAGACAACTTTCTTCAACTGTACGAAATTCAAGAACAATATGTGACATCCTTCGACTTAACATTCAAGAAGCCAGATGCAGCAATGAGAAATGAACAAATTAAGCATAACCAGTAACGACTTTATACACACCAGAAGAGCCTGGAGAAGCCCCTGGTTTCCAGGCTCTTCTCATTCCCTTGTGGAGATTATTTCTCACAATTGGCAGCTAACCCAGCTGGGACAAGCGACAGAATCTGGGTTCGATCAAAAACACCAAAATGACATTACAAAATTTAGCCAGACGAGAAAAAAGAGAGAACTTGACAGTGAGAATGTTAAATGGCACTAGGAAAAAAGAAAAGAAGACATAATATGGAACAAACAAATCCCAGATGATAAGGGAAGAGACTAGAATGCTTTGTACTAGTTACTTACGGAGACTAAAAGCTTGAAATTTATGACATGCCCAGCAAGCAGAGCAAGAACAAATGAGGCTTTCCCTAAGATTTTCTTTACTTAGTTGCTTTTTCTTTTTTCCAATCACTTTGGGACACAGAAAGAAAGGAAGAGAGAAATAAGAAGGGAAATTTTTGAAATTAACCTTATTTTTACCTCTCTTTATATTTATAACTAACCTTAATTTATTCTTATTAAACTAACCACTTTAAACAATTTTACCCTCAATCTCTAAAACACAAACCCTAAAAATACGAACACACGTCATTCATTTTCTTCTCATTTCTTTTACATTGCGTTGCAGATCACTCCCGAATTTCATCTCTCTGCCTGTTGCCACTGCCACTGCTACTGCTGCTACTGCTGTCTTAGGCCCTGATTCTGATGAATAGAGAGAGAGAGAGAGATTTTAAAGTGAATGAATGAATGAATGAGAGTTTGTTTGTGTCTGCGTATGTGTTTGAATTGTCTAAGAGGATGAGTGAATCTGTCATTAATCATTGCAACAGTGGCACTGAAAAACATGGTGTTTTTGCATTTACATTTATATGAAAGGGACCAGATACTGCAGAAATATAAAAAGGGTGTGCGTGAATCCTGTTCTCTTCTTTCATTCTCTCTCTTTCTTTCTTTTCTCGCATTTGCATTGATAGATAGATGTGATAGATCGGAAGTTTAGGTTTTAAATACAGGCCAAAACTATTCTTTAATGCTGAAGGGAACGGGTCACCATCAATTTTTCTGACCTCTTTCAGACAAAAAAGGATCTTCAAATAAGGATCTTCAAATAGTCCAAATAATCCAAACGCAACCAAAAGTCAGTTGCAAGAGAGAGATCGTGTTTCTCTCACCTCATTCAATGAAATAGTAGTAAATTTTTCATTTTCTAATAACCCAACAGAGAACAGTAATTTTTTTGTATCGAGATTTTGATAATAACCTACATTAATGAATAAAATTTTGCTCCGGGTCCCCGCGGACCCAGAGCAAAATCGTTCTGGGTCCCCGCGGACCCAGAGCAAAATCGTTCTGGGTCCCCACGGACCCAGAGCAAAATCGCTTTGGGTCCGCGGGGACCCAGAGCAAAATTCCTCTGAGGGTAGATATGAAATTTTATTTTAGGGTTTGGGGGCAAAATCGTCTAAAATAGTTAGTTTGGTAAGAATGAATTAGAATTGATCATAAATGTAAAGAGGGGTAAAAATAAGGTCATAAATGTAAAGAGGGCAAGCTTAAGAAGACAGAAATAAAATGAAGGTTGACAGGAGAAGATCTCGAACAAGAACTATCAACAAGTACATAAATTATGAATAAGAATATATTCGGAATGAGATCAGATGGGTCGGGTGAATTTGAAGTAAGCAAAACAACCACTACCTTAAACAGTGAACTGGTTAGATTTATTTATTACAGAGGCTTTGCTTTATTTAACCAATGTCATCAGCCTCAACAACTGTAACACATCTGCAAATTCAGAATGCGAACGTAACTCTTCGTGTCACAGGGACCAGCAGCTACTCCAGCCACTGTATCATTTTTTTTTGAAAAAAAGAATTATATTTTTTAATTTAAAAATAAAAGATATGGCTCATGAACAAGCTATATTGACTTCAAAAACCAAGATGGTTTCATAATGTTTTAAGATTGAAAACATAAGGCTAAGATCCGATTCACCTTTGGACCAGTTTTCATTTCTGTGGCCAAAATGTTTAGAGGGTTTGTCTCCCAACTAAAAGGTGAAAGAACAGCTTGTTAATGGAGTCCTGAGATCAGAAGATGCCCCGTTATCCATAATGGTCATAAGCTCTCTCATAAATGAAATAAACCCATAATTTCTTTTACCAATTTTTTATAATTTGGTGTGATTTCAGATGAAATATAAGAATTTCTACTGGAATCCCATCTAAAATGAGAGTAGCAGCGCAAGTTGGATAAATAATTAGTGTAACCATTGCTTTCTGTCCCATTCAAAATTAAAGAAGCCAACTTTCAGAAGTCCTGTTGTCCAATTACATAAAAAGGGTAGTTCGCCTCCAAGGCTCAGGTGGCTTGTGTTTGTTTTACTCCTTTTTAAAAATAAATAAATAAATAAGATAAAGAAAGAAAGAAAATAAAAAAGGTGAATTTTCAAGCTGAAAATTGCGCCTTGTGCATCATCAATTGCAAGTGCAAACAGTAAACTTGAAGCGAAGGCATCAATCAAATGAACATCATCTTTAAGTGTTTTGCTCTTCCACTCTTATTTTAAGAAACATTGAGAACAAACTCATGGCTAATCTTTTTACTTTAGTGGAAGATCATCATTGCACAGATGGGTACTTACTTTCATGATCGTTAATGATCATGAATCCAGTGTGGAGTTGAGAGTGAAGATCATCTGTTAGCTAAACATTCCCATCACATAATGAATTTAAAGTTAATGAGTTCAACGCAAGGAAAATTCAAGCCAGAACTTCAAGGAGCTGAAATTATATAGTCACAGGATCACAGAAAGCAATCATTGGCAGAGTTCCTGCAACTGATGGCAGTGAGGAAAGATGCTGGAAAGAAAATGGAGTAATACACAAAAGCAGAAGGCAGAGATATTTTATCAAAATATAAAAATGATAAAAGCTTCAGGCCAATCAGTTCAGCTCATTAAACATTTTGCAAAATTGATCCTTACATTTTAAGCTTCCACAGTTGCTCCAATGCATGCATTGAAACGAAAGTATTACTAACAACCTCCTATTTATGACCTCCCCACCTATGAGTGGGTCAAATTATCATGCACTAATGATCATAAGGCAGCAATAACCCTAGAAAATTCTATTCACCATTTCAATCCTCCACACAAGTTCTCCGGCACAAAAGGAGAACAGAAGGAACTACGGTAGTAAATATGAGTGAATTCAATGTTTCTAAGCATTTGATTTACTCTTTCTTTTTTTTTGTCCAAAAAAAAAGAAAATTATTTACTTCTTGTTCCCCTTGGCACTACCAATGCATATTTAGATGTCTCATAGTCTAGGTAGTATTAAGGCAATTGGTATTTAACTGCAAGGAAAAAACTTAAGAATAAAAGGATCAATCTCGCCACATATTTACTTGGCTTATCCCTCCATCACATCATTGAATACTTTCATGGTTGGTATCTAATTAACAATGCATGAACGTACCACCTGATCAATGTTACAATCTAAATTAAAATATTAATTGTCATGTGAACTATCAACAAACATCTCTCTCCCTAACCTGAAGTGGGCAAAGGCTTTACATTTTGGGGAACAGGTGGTGGCTTGTTACTTTCTGCTTTTGCTTCAGCAAGTTCTTCCAAACGTTTCCATGTGGCTTCATGTCTTGCTTCAATCTCATCTTCCTTGGATTCATCCTCCCTAAACTTAGCTGAGCATTCATTGAACAGCTCTGAATCAAGATCGATGAAAATCTTGCGGACATTCAATGTCAAGCTATGAACAGCCTGATTCCAATGGTTTCTGGCATTTTTCTCCAAGGCAGGGAAAATAATGGGAAGTATAACTTTCCGATTTTGTATAATTAAGTTCTCAATGTGATCATTGTTCCACAAGAACAAAGCTCTCTCTGCTACCTGAAAACAAGTATCAATTGCATAAAATGAGATTCAGAGATAAAGGAGAGTGATAAGTTGAATCTATCAGCTTACAAAAGCAATATTCACAATATATTAAGACATAATTAAACCATACATCAAGGAGAACTATTAATACCCATAGAAAATATTTAAGCAGAAAATTCGTTTTTTAATATGCTAAGCTTTGAAAAGAAAGACTGATCTCAAGGCTACAAAGTTTCTGGTAGCTTCCTCTAAAAATTTTGGTCTAGCCATTTTGCCAATTTTGATCCAAGCAAAAGTGTATCACCACCACTGCAATTGCCCTTTCCATGTAATTTTACAATGGCACTGTTTGATCTTTGTAAAACAATCCCAGAAAGGCATCTCTGACTGGCAAATATACAGTTACTATGACACTGTACAGCTATAGATTGGATTCATCTTATAACTATAACTTTTAGTCTTGCTTCATGTCCACGTCAGCAAAAATAATGAATCAGAACATATACAATAATAACACTGCCTTCCTAATTTGGCATTCAAATTTGTCACAGGAGCACACTTCATCATCCTCTGATATGCTATATGCACTTATCAGTTCATTTGCTATAGAAGCAACTAATTTCAGAAGGCTTGAGAAAAGTGGATTCTGATTTTTAACATCTCAGTTTGATACAAAGATCAATGAAAGAGGAATTTAGTGCCAATTAACTTCAGCCTTTGAATTTAACTTCAAGAATAAATTCCTTTGAAAAAGAACAACATTAGAAGAGCAAAAATGTGAAAAGGATAAGATAAATAAAGAGATTTCACTGTTTGATGGTAAAAGACACTCTTAAGTATTAGCAAAATGTTTATTATTTTCCATTTACTTTTTGTTTTATTGAACAAGACCTACCTTTTGCTGAGCATATAGACTGGTTCCCTATTGCTATAAAGTCCAAATGTACTAACAAAATGGATGAGGAGACAAGCACTACAAACATAAAGGGTTCAATGCTTTAATAAAAACTCAAATTAGGGTAGAAAAATAATACTCCTAGTATTGATTAGAAAAATAGTGTTGATGAGATCTCTCCCCACATAAAAGGAACTTAAATAAAACCCATAACAAAGATTCCATGTTTCATAATTGACATGTGTTTGATATCTATAAAAGAAGAAGCTGAAACAAAAAAAATCAAGCATATAAAATCAAATCAAAACCACACATTGTAACCTTACTACCTGAATGTGTAAACTGTTAAAACAACGAGCAATTTGCCGAAAAAAGGGTACCATGCACCGCTGAAACTCAGGTAATTGGGTTGCTTCTAAAACTTCCTCCAATTCATTCAGGAACATGACTTCCTTTGAGCTATTTGTCACAGGCCAGAACTTTAATAAACCCCTTATGACAGTATCTGCAAGTTTGCAGTCTTTCTCCACAAACTGTGTAATGCAGTAAGACAATTGCTGATGGTACATTGCTAAGCACTTTGGTTTGTGCAAGGGAATTAGAGCCCGAGCAAGGAAAACTTTATGCTCTTCTTTAAGTGGCAGAGCGAACCCATTAATTATGCTGCCTAGAATTTCCAGAAGTTCAGCAATCCCATTATGCTTCTCAGTCTCATAAATAAATTGATAAAAGATGTTGTTTATCTCTTTCCTGATGAACGGGCGATGTACCATAAATTTACCATAGATGCGGTGGAGAATTGTCTTCAAGTATTCCCTCTCTCTAGGATCTTCAGAGTCAAATAAATCCAGCAACTTAACAATGAAGGATTGATCTATATACCTTTTGGCCAATTTTGCTTCTGTCTCAGGTGACGCAACAAACCTTAACAAGAACTCATACACAATTTGCAAGTGAGGCCATGCAGGATCCATAGAAGGCTCCTCTTGCTCTAAATCAAGACCGTCTACAACCTTGTTCTCTCGAGGTTGAGAAGTAAAAGTTCTAAACAAATTTGCAGATACCATTTTTATAGCTTCCTGCATAACAGTTTCATTAAACTTCCCATTTGCAGAAGTCGCAAAATCCACCAGTTCTAACAATGTCTGTCGCTTGATCTCTTTTTCTTTGAGGTTCTTCGTTGAGTTGGTGAAGTCAAAAACAACACAACACAAGTTCAGCTTTTTTAGAAATAAGCTCTGCTTCTCTGAACTTGGAACATCCCTAAATGTGGGTAATGTATCATAAGATGAAAGCATTGAATTCTCAGTCAACTTCAAATTCACACCACGTTGAGTTCTGTTACCATAATTTTGTCCCGCATCTGAAGCAGAATCATGCACCTGCGGAGATACAATATTCAAATTCTCAGCTTTACTTTTCCCCAAAGCACTGCTTCTTGAACCAGTTGAAGCAATTGAATGTGTGGCGGAGTTTCCACCATTTTCACGATTATCGGATGTCTTAGCAGACTTTCGAGGAAGCTTCTTGAGTATCTGTCTGATCATTATTCGCATAAATACAGAATTCCCAACCCCACTCTAACGCACAACAGTAGATGTCAATTTTTTTCCGAATCAGTCCAATGCTAATGAAAATTCATCACACAAATCCAAAACCACCCCCTAAAACCATCTAAATAAAACACCCAGAATCAGAACCAAACGAGGAACCCAATTTCTTATGTTCCTAAAAACCAAACCATTCCTCCAATCTCAATCAACCAATACATAAATCCTTATCTCAGCTTATATACACTGCCCTTCTCTGCTAACCAAAACCCAGAACTAGAATTCGGAAACCAAGATCACTAAAGTCACTATAAGCCCAAGATCAGCAGCTTCTTTTTGAGTTAAATGCGAAAACTCCTTTTTCCTTCTCCGTTCTTCCCCACTAAGAAAAAGGTAGGAAATTAAATACATATATATATAAAAAAAAAGAAGAGGAAATTCAAGGTGCATTCGCGGCATTAATGAATTGCAACAATCTGGACATGGTTTTAAGAGAAAAAAAATTAAATATAATAAAATCAAAATTGGAAAACTCGTGCACGAAGATTTCAAATAAAGCACATGCAAGCAAATGGAAAGCTCTAATATAATAATAGCAATAATTATGGTAATTTAATGATAATATCATAGTGGGAGTACTACTTACAAAGAAAAGAATTCAACTTCGTTATGCTCTGCCCTCGCTGTTGTTTATTGACTGGCAAAAATACCCTTTTTTTACTAATTTTTTATTTCGTGGTTGGTTTCCTTTTATCCTCTCTCTCTCTCTCTCTTTCTCTCTCTGACAAGCATTCAATTTCTGGAATTCCTGCTCCGTTCTGTGCTTCTCCGGAGTCAAGTCAAACAAAGAAACCGAGACAAAAATCCAGAAACCAGAATCGCAAAACCGGAACATGGTTTCTCGCACGGCGTCGTTTGGATGCCCCGATTTGACCTTAATCCCCCTCTTTACTCTTTTTAGTTTTTGTTTTAATACAACAATTATTTAGGGAATTTGGGACTTGATAATTTACTCTTGATAACGGAATTTGTGCTAACATACGTGCATCCCCACCACAAGTGAGGTGGTTAGATGCATCGCCTGCAATCAAAGTTATTTCCTGGCCGGTTGATACTGGTTACAATTGATCTTGTTTGTTCTGGGTCTCGTACAGACCGTTGACTTGGGAAGCCGCCTTATCCGTCCTTTTTCCGGGTGAAAGAATCTTCTCCCGATGCAAGATTGACAATTGCAGCTATATCTCCGTTGGATTCTTCTGAACGCCGAATCTTGATGATAATTTTACCTTTTTACTGTAGTAAGCCGTTCGTTTTTGTTCTTTTGAGAATCCTAGGAAGAACGATCCTTCCATGGACGAAAACATCGGGACTGAAATCACGTCATTGCAGACAGCTAAATTGATGTTTTTCTTCTCTTTCCTTTTACTTTTCCTTCCGATTTTCATGGAAGCAAAGCAATGCACAATCCTCAAAGCAGACAGGAGCCACTCCGAGTTTTCTTGAATTTTGAGAGATCGGAAATGCTGCTTCAATGGACTTAATGTTAGAACCGACTCTGGAAGCAGGACGCCTAATATCAAAGCTTTAACAAATGAAAAATTGATATACGAGTATGGAAATGAGAGATTGTTTTGACTCAAAGAATTCAATTGGAATTTATAGAAGCGGGATGCGGAGGGCTAGGAGGCAATCTAAACTGCAAACATGCCCAAGCATCCATTGGGAATCCATGGCTACTATCCCTAGTATGTCATTACAGTAATGGCGAAGAAAGAACCGTCGTTTTGACCCCCTTAAGCTTTCTAGAAATTGAAACAAAATTTGACTAATTTTACCTGCAGAATGCTGTGTGAATTTCATCTAGCAGCGAGAGATAAGGTTTGAATATCGAAGAGGTGAAATGAAAACTCCACCTATATCACAAACTATATTCAGTTTTGCAGTCAACAAAAGCCTGAATTGATGGTTCTCTCCCGAGGAACTCTGAAGGAATTTCCATGGGTTCAAATACTTCCAACAGTATTGTGCCATTAGGAAACTAACAAGAGCTATCCTAGAACACAACAGAAGAAAAAATGGCTTTTATAGCTAGAAATTAATGCAAAGAAAGTTTATTTCGTCCAAGTAACTTACTTTGTTCCTAAACTGCATACCAACATACTGGTTCAAAAGACAGTCATCACAAAACTGGGAGGCAAATATGTCAGCTGCAAGTACCTGTAAATAACATTTGACTTATTTGTAAAAACCCTACAAGTCTCAACTGACAGGGACGCAATTCGCCCAAAATAGAAGGTCAGAGCAGGAAACAAGATAATTACCAGTGTGAAGAATTCATGAAAAAAATAATGATCACAATCAATCGCAGAGGACGTGATGCCTTATAGAAGAGTGTGCAAAGGGGAAAAAAGATATTGGAGTAACTCAGACCTTACCTCAAATCTGACCACAAGAAGCAGCTTCAAAAGCAATAGCAGTACGTGGGAAACATAGAAGCTGGATTGGCTCCGTACAACATTGGCAAACCTAACACACCTGTGAAACAATTTGTAAAAAATTAAAATGGCCATACAACCCATAAAGGTACCATGTAAACAGTTCTTTACCTTTGGACGAAGATACCTGAATAACTCTAGAATGTAAACATTGTCGGCAGAATGTATGATTTGATCTAAACTAGCTGAAAAGTAACCTCTTTTGAGCAAAGATGGGAAAAATATTTGCCTAACTTGATTACTGTAACTGATACTTCAACATTCCATCTAAAAACATTTTGCAAATAGAAAGAACAAATGCCCTAGAAATATGGGATGCACAAGTGGGTTTATGCATACTAACACAACAAGATCTTTCCCTTTTTTCGGTACAAGATTAAGGGCCATAGACATCCAAAACATAACTGCACAGACACATGTACAAGACCAAGGAAGGGACATATTTGCATATTGTAGAAACGGAAATTTCATGTACATAAATACCTAATCGTGAAGGGATTTGCACATTTGTAGGAAAAACAGGCACCGGAGAGTCCTGATTATGCATTCAAGGAACTTCACAGATTTGCTTTGTGTTGGCAAGGGGCTAACAATCTACTGAGCGTACTTCAAAAAGTGCTGAATTTAACTAACTGAAACTTTATCTTGAGCTTGAAAGAAATTAATCACACTAGAATGTGGAAACAGAAATCTCTCATTGACCAGATCGATAGTATTGGGAAGCAAAGGATCTGGAATCAATGTTCACTGAGGATTCCAGATAACAGACTTATGTAGAAAAATGTTTTAATGGTCTGAAATGCAGAACGAATGGGTGCTCTATACACCTATTAAATTTTTCTGCACCTCAAGTTGGCTAGTCCAGCCAAGTAAACACAGCCAAAGTGCTAAACTCAAAGTAGAATGATTCAATTACGCCACAATATGGCAGAAAACAGATCCACTACCTGCCTAACTACAAGAGTTTATGAAAGATTTAACACAGCCTAAAGCAATGAGTGACCATGTATTTAAATTTGAAACACGGTACGATATTAACCGAAACTGATTAAACCATAGTCCTTGAATTTTGCACAGTCGAATGCTCATTTTTATCTGACAAATGGTTAAAATGCCACAGTAATAGAAATTGACAAAACCAAATGACAAATTTCAATAACTAAGTTAAAATTATGTTTGATACCTTGTCAAGAGAAACTTAAGAAACTGCATCGTGGACTTCTTTTGACTTGGCAACAATACTGTCTGCTAGTTGCAGAATCTCAGACGCCGGCAAATTGATTCGAACATTAAAGCCTTGAAGATCTGAATTTGACAAAACCATAACAAAGACACAAACAGACCAAAATTATAACCAAAATTTCAAAAGAGAAAAAGAAACTAAAGTTTGAAGCGCATAGAGAACCATTTTTCTTGTTTCTTCTCTTGAAAGCAGTGTTGGCGAATTTGACAGCGAGGACGACGATAGCAGTAGCTCCGGGTGAAAGCCAAGAGGTTTCTGCTTGGACCTTTTGCCGTCGTTTCTTGCCCTTTCCCTTTCCACCGCTTTCTTCATTTCATTTCTGACGAAGCAAACGGCAATTACGATTTGGAGGGAAATATTTGCGTCGGTTGAAAATTTTGACTACTCTTGTGCCGGCCAATTTTAACATATATAAATAAGTGGGCCGGGTTTACCCATTCCCGAATTGGACGATCATGATCAAAGCTTCATGGGGCCACTCGGTCCAAACCCAAAAGAAAACTGAATAGCTGGAAACATCAAAGACGCTGGAGAGCTGAAACCCGACTTATACTCGGCTCCCCAATCTAGAATTTTCTTCGCCTTTGTGGTTCGTCCGAGAAAATAGTACCAGTACTGGGAAAATCCATCCATGGCTCCTAAACCCAAAGACAAACCAAAACCTTCTGCGTCTCCATCTCATCCTCCTCCACCAATCGAAGATCTCTTTAGCTCGCTTAACAGACACATCGAACGGTCCGAATTTGAACAAGCTGTCAAAGTCGCAGATCAAGGTTCAATTTTCATATTTCCACTCTTTTTTCTTGCTATTTTCGAAATTCTAGATGTTTTTCTTACCGTTACACGTGAAACATTCTGCAGTTCTTTCAATTGCGCCCGGCGATGAGGACGCGATGTGTTGTAAAGTGGTGGCTCTTATAAAGGCTGATAACATTGACGATGCTCTCTCTACGATTCAATCATCTCAGAAGTTTCCTATAGATTTTAATTACTTAAAGGTTTTGAATGTGAATTTTTTTTATGATGTGTTTCTCTTCTTTAATACAATTTTGTGCCATTAGCGATTGTTCTTGTATTTTGATTTAAAATACGTATACATACACACATATGTGTTCATTCTGGGATTGCATACTTGCATTCATTTGCCACGATACAAACAATTAAGCTTTAATGTGTCAATTTAGGTGAAGTGGCGCATGCTAATTTTGCCAAAGAATTGTAAATTTGTAGGTCATTGTGTTGATTTTTTTTACTTACTGGTTATCTTAATTGCTGGTTGATGATATGGAGGGTTGTGGCCATTAGACTTTTCATATACTTTGTGCATAAAAAGTATTAAGTTATTTAATAGGTTTGCTTTCTTCATTTTAATTCTTCATGGTAGCTAATGCAAGAGAATACTTTCAATCTACTTATTTCTATATTGTGGCTCTACAGCTGCTCAATTGAATATTTAGGCATTTGCAATATATTTTTTGTTCAATTTAGGGTTATATTGCCTGGAATGTTTAATGGATATTGCATGTATATGTTGGTTGCATGATTGCGTTGGAATGTTTGTAAGTTTCTCACATTGATTTCAATATTCCTTTGCCTATTTTTAAATAGGCATACTGCCTCTACAGGCAAAACAAGTTAGATGAAGCATTGGAATCCTTGAAAAGCCAAGAAAACAATTCAGCAACAATGCTGTTGAAATCACAGATATTCTATCGGTTAGGAGAGATAGATGCCTGTGTGGATATATACCAGAAGCTTCAAAAATCCAAGATTGATTCTTTAGAAATAAATTTTGTTGCTGGTTTGATTTCGGCTGGGAGAGCTTCTGAAGTTCAAAAAACACTGGAGTCACTTAGGGTAAAAGCAACTAGCAGCTTTGAGTTGGCTTACAACACAGCCTGTTCATTAATAGAAAGGAATAAATATGCTGATGCTGAACAACTCTTGTTGACAGCTCGAAGGTAAGCATTATTTTCTTGTGGAAATTTATCATACCGGAAAACTTTGTTGATTGTTATCCTGCAGTATTACCGATTATGACTTTGCAATGATATTATTGTTCTAAATTTATGAGTTTGGCTTGTGCTTTTTTCCCTGTGGAAAGTTCTTTGGTGTGAAAGAAGTGTAAATTAAAGTCTTTGGGATGTGTTGCTGTGTGGGTGTATTCTTAAGCTTGTAAATCTACTTACGATTCCTATTTGCAATTTTTTTTGTCCTTAATGTTTCTGTTCTCGTACTATTTCATGTATTGAGCCTTTATAACTTCTCAAAGCGGAGTAGGATACATTGTCTTGATGCTAATATACTTGATTATTATCAGAATTGGTCAGGAAACTCTGACTGATGACAACTTTGCTGAGGATGATATAGAGATTGAATTGGCTCCTATAGCTGTCCAGTTAGCCTATGTTCAGCAGGTAAATAACAGTGTGATGTGAATATTTTACATTTTTTTTCTTATTTATTTGCTTTCTCTATTTCACAAAGGGGTTATAGAATGGCTAGTAATTCAAAACTTTTTGTTTTATTAGCTCCTTGGAAATACACAAGAGGCAGCTGGAGCTCACACACACATTATTAAACGAAATCTGGCAGATGAATCATCACTTGCTGTGGCCGTGAACAACCTTATTGCATTGAAAGGTCCAAAAGATGTTAATGATGGCCTAAAGAAACTTGATCGCATTAAAGAGAAAGATGTGCAGAACTTTCAGCTTGCTCGCATACTTGACTTGAAGCTATCACCAAAGCAAAAGGAGGCAATATACGCTAATCGTGTGCTTTTACTTCTTCATGCAAATAAGATGGATCAGGTGTTTAATTGGGATCTTGCATTTTCTGTCTTCGGTTTATCCATTTTATCTATTGGTATCCTGAATAGAGTCATCTACTTTAGGACTACTGATCACTTGATGTCTTACATGTGTTGCTGAAATTTTGCAGGCTCGAGAACTTGTTGCTGCATTGCCAGCCCTGCTCCCTGATAGTGTGATGCCAGTACTGCTTCAAGCTGCTGTCTTAGTGAAGGAGAACAAGGCTGGAAGAGCGGAAGAAATATTAGGGCAATTTGCTGAAAAGTTCCCTCACAAGTCTAAAATCATTCTTTTGGCAAGGGCACAGGTTGCTGCTGCTGCCAACCACCCTCACATATCTGCTGAGTCTCTGGCCAAGATATCTGATATCCAGCACATGCCTGCCACTGTGGCCACCCTTGTGGCTCTTAAAGAGCGCGCTGGAGATATAGATGGTGCAGCTGTTGTTATTGACTCTGCAATCAAGTGGTGGTTAAATGCTATGACTGAGGATAATAAGCTCAGTGTTATAATGCAAGAGGCTGCTTCTTTCAAGCTCAGACATGGCCATGAGGAGGATGCTTCCCATCTCTATGAGGAGCTTGTGAAAACTCATGGAAGCATTGAGGCATTGGTTGGGCTGGTAACAACATCTGCTCATGTAGATGTTGACAAGGCAGAAGCGTATGAGAAGAAACTGAAGCCATTACCGGGCTTGAGGGGGGTTGATGTTGATGGTTTAGAGAAGACTTCTGGTGCGAAACATGTTGAAGGTGCTTCTCATGTTGTGGGAACTGGAGCACACGAAGAAAATAAGAATAAGGAGAAGACAAAGAAAAAGAGAAAGAGAAAGCCAAAGTACCCCAAAGGATTTGACCCTGCTAACCCTGGTCCTCCACCTGACCCAGAAAGGTGGCTTCCCAAGAGAGAAAGGTCAAGTTTCAGGCCCAGGAGAAAGGATAAGAGAGCTGCTCAAGTGAGAGGCTCACAGGGTGCGGTTGGTAGAGAAAAACATGAAACTGGTGGTACCAGTACCAACAGTTCTAATTCGACATCAAGCCAGGCGACTAATTCCAAAGGACCTTCACAAAATGCTGCACAGCCATCTAAGGTTTCATCCAAGTCATCAAGAAAGAAGTCTAGGAATTAAACTGGAAGGAATCAAATTCTTTTATTTCAAGATTTTCAAAGCATGTCACGTTTCACCTTTCATGTCATTACTAAACTAAGAATTTTGACTGTTTAATTTTTTTGGCTTCTGTGCTAATAACTTCCTGAGTTAATTTGATTTAGAACAAAAAAAATTAGAACAGTGAGGATTTCGGATTATCCTGCTTTGGAGCATGAGAAATTTGTTCCATTTGTAGTGGTTCATTGTCTGGTTAGTTTCTGTCCCTTCCTCCTTGGCCGGATAAGACTCTTCAAGAGTTTTGTGTGTTGTCAAAATTGTCTGTGGTTTTGTCTTCAAGAGTTGCTTTTCGATGCTTCTGGCATTAGGTTATCTAGACCTTGAAGTCAAAGGATTCCTTCCGAATATAGGTTTTCCCCAGTGGGTGGAACAAGGAATTCTTTCTCGCTCATGCTTCCAATTATACTGGTTTCTTCTTTAAACCCTTACCCGACTAATACTATTTTCGGTTAAATGAACCCGCGATGCCCAGATTGAACTATAATTTGCGGAAACAGGTTCAAGCACACCATTGGGAGATTATGGTCTACCAAAATTAGGTTTGATTAATCACACCCAGATTAGTCTTTTGTTCTCCTTGCCAGAGCTGAGCTCAAGCCAAAATATTTCAGCTATAAAGCAGTTTCATAATAATCCACAGCCAGAGCAGTATTGAGTTGTTGAAACAAACTTTGAAGTGGAACACTGGCCTTAAATTATAACGTAATGATAACCTCTTAATTAAATGCTAATCGGGGCTATCTATAAATGGGCCGGATCTTATCCAGATCTGTCTGCTGTCTGGAGCCAGCCACAGGTTGGCTGGGGCCCGGATCATACATCAGCAACGCTGACCCTTCACCTAGTTTTTTCGTTATCTTTTCCTATCCGTTGGATGAAGATCAGACGGAGACAGTAAAATCCGGGGCTTTGGACGACATCTACAACAAACACAGAGCGAGAGACTTGGGGTAGCCAAAACGTGCAACACGGAAGGATTCCGGATTCCATCTCCCGCCACATCTTACTACGGAGAAAAGGTAGCCCTATTTTTAACTAACTGACACGTGTCGATATCTCCCTTAGCCATTTCCCTTTGCTTAACCAGACAATTCACCGTTACCCTTCACTTTTCTCTCTGAAAGCCCGAAAAAAACAAACGTAATAACTTGCTTTGTTTCCCTTTCTCTCTCTCTCTCTCTGTCTTTCTATTAGTTAGCTATCTGCTTTTTATTTCCTTCCCTTCCTTTCCTTCCGAACTCGGTCGACAGACTCGCCCACATCGAATTCGCTCAACCCAGAGACCAAAAACAGAAGGAAAAAGGAACCCCTTTTTTAAAGTAATTTCGAGCCCCGATTAGGAATCGGAAAAGCTTCTCGATTTTGTGCCAAGAGATTAAACTTGAGTCGCTCTGTCGATTGCGTTTGCGAGAGTTAAATTAGGGTTGTCGTTTGGTGGTAAGCTTATCTTTTGTTTATCGCTAATTCTGTGTTGGTACTCTTCGTTTTAGATTTGTTGCAAACCCTAATTTTTTATTTAGTTAGTCCGGAGGAAGAGTATTTTTTTGAGTGGTTGATCTGATTCTTTGTATAGATAATTCGGTAAATTGTGTCATCTTGTCCATTTCGTAGCTGGAAGTTTTAGGTTCTTTCTTCCTACACGAGAAACTCTGTGACATTTTTGATGCGATGTTTTAGTTTGCCATCGGAATCGAGGGTTTTCTTGTTAGATTCAGATTAGGTTTAGATCTTCCCTTAAATTTTTGTCTTTCCTTTCTTTCTAGCCCATTATTTCGTTTTTTCTGATTTAGTCTAAACAAAAATTTAAAAAAAGGTGCGGTTGGAAGAGAAGAAACTTTTAGGGCTTGCTTTGGGCATTATATCATAGATTTTGTATAGAAAGATTGGGTTAGGGGTTATTTATAATACAATGGCGTTGAACTTTTCTCATCGACCAATCTTTCCTGCACATTTAACCGAGGATAGTTCCATGGCTCCAATGAGGATTGCTAATGGATATCTAGTTGAGGGAATACCTGAGAAAAATGAAGATGGTTATGCAAAGAGTTGGCATTCGAATTGGGAAATTGACGATTGCTTTGATTATGGAAGGGATAGGAGTGATAACAGATGTGGGTCTCAGGAGTCTGTGTCGAAGGACATTCTTGATCTTTTGCCATCAGATCCCTTTGGAATGGATATTAGTACAACTTTTACAGCCGCAATTACAGGGTGGCTTGAGGAGTTGGAGGTGGACTGTGGTGGTTATGGGAGGGATAAGGCTGGGACAAGCAATAACAACTATCAGTTGTTTGCGGGTTTAAATTTTTTTTGGAATAATGCCATGAGGTTCCAGGGTTTTCCCAGGAACATGTCATTTGAGAATAGCTTGAATGTAGGAAGGGGATCTGGTGGGTGTTTTCAGGAGAAAGAAGTGGTGAAGGCATCTTGTCATGTTGGTATTGCATCAGCTTGTAATGTGGATGACATATTTAGTTTTGGCAATGATAACGTGGGTGTTGTTGATCAGAAAAATGAAGGATTGCAGGAGGATAACAGGATCTATTGTGATGGAGAGGAAGGGATTCCCCATACGGCTTTAATTTTTTCCCTTGATTATGTGGGTGTGCGGGATCTCCTTGTGGTTGAAAAGGTTTGCAGATCTCTGCGTTCTACAGTTAGAAGTGACCCCCTCTTGTGGAGGAGTATTCACATTGATCAACCATTAAATGAGAAGATCACTGATGATTCTCTTTTGCAATTAACCAATAGGGCCCAAGGTAATTTGCAATGCTTGAGCCTTGTGGAGTGCCCGAGGATTACTGATGATGGTTTGAAGCATGTGCTGGAAAGCAATCCAAGGTTAACCAAGGTCAGATTGTTTTCATCTAATATTGGTCCTTGCATTTGTCGATTCCTTACTTATATACTGGATAATTTCTTCGTCAGCCTGAATTATTACTAGCTCTACTTTTGAAGTATTCACACGATATTTTTCCAGGTAGTTTGGGCGGCTGGATGATGGTGTAATATGAGTTGATTTACAGCAATGTGTTTTTCAACTTTTATCATCCATTGTACAGTTTCTAAAATGATTGTGGATATTTGCAAACAAGCTATTGTTTGTCAACATAAATATCGATTTAAAAGCTTTATGCTTTGATTTTTCTATTTGGGTGGTGCATTCTGAACTGATTGTATCTTTGTGTGGCTTGAGCTGATAATTTGATGGGCCTTGCCTGAGGGAAGACAAAATTAGATACAGAAGCAGAAGATAGATATGGGCATAATAAGAATGAAAGAGGGATAAAGTTCTTTCACAGCATTAAATTTAATGGAAAATTGGGCTGTGATGAGTTGTTTTTAATTTACCAACCTGCTACAAACGTGAACATTACACACACACAAAATACTGCCCAACTACATAGTTGTGTTTCTGCATGCGTGCATTTGTTCACATTGCATACCCATACATTTGTAGGAACAACACTGCTTGTATTTTGTTTGATTTGTTGTAATCCTCATAACCAATTATGATCAAAACAAAACAAAGCCAATCACCTTCAATGTCAGCGTAGTTGGGTCAGATGTTCTTATTTGTTTCATAATTTAATTTTAATTGGCATAATTTTGGTTGCATTTATAGTGTTGTAAATGCATGTAATTCATGGGTTTGGCCATTTGGGTCAATCTCAGTGTTCAGACGTCATCAAATCATGTCCATGCTTATATTGACACACTCAGAGATAGTTTTGGCCTGTTGATTTGATAATGTGCTAAATATGTTTCTCCTTGCAACAGCTGAGTGTGCCTGGATGTACAAGACTCAGTATTGAGGGCATTGTAAATAACTTAAAGGTTTTCAAGTCTATGGGCGCACAAGGTGTGAAGCATCTAAGGATTGGTGGGCTTTACGGTGTCACACCAAAACATTTTGAGGAGCTGAAGTTCTTATTGGGCACAGGCAACTCCATGCAGCAGAAAGCTCACAGACCACATTTCTACCACAGAGGAAGATTGTATCTGTCCTGTGAGGACGATCGTGCCATTGATATTGAAGTGTGCCCGAGATGCCAGAATCTGAGGTTAGTTTATGATTGCCCTGCAGAGAGTTGTCAAGGTGAAGAACAGGCCTATCTGGTATGCAGGGCATGCACACTTTGCATAGCACGGTGTGTTCAATGTGGACGATGCATTAATGACAGTGAATATGAGGAAACATTCAGCTTGGATCTACTTTGTTCAGACTGTGGGAACTGCCAGGAGAGGGAGGTCAGAAGGATTGGTTCTGCTAAATCTCTTGTTCTCCATGAATCAAGTTGTGGCCTCCATCTTCATGGCTAGATATTTTATAATTTCGTCCAACTTCGGGTTTCGCATTATGTTCAAGAAATTGCATGGGTGGTTAGTTGGCTAGGCAGCTGACGCACTTGTGCTCTTTGTAACTTTTCATTGCCTTGGTCTGCCAACTGAGTGAAGTTCAGCCTATTGGTGGACTGACCTGTGGGGCTGCAGTGGGGTCATCTGCCTGGTTTATTATTCTGTGGAGTGAGGGAGAAAAGGAAAAAGAAAAAAGAAAAAGAAGAAAATAACAAATGAAATAATATTCTAAAGAATTTGAAGAAGGTAATGACTGATTGATATGTCATGTCCAGGGTGCTGGACGGCATATACCAGCGTTTCCTGTGATATGCTCTTGCACTTGATAAAGCCCATGCACAAGCACTTAATAAAGTTCAATGCGGGGTATGTCGGTTTTCCATGGTTGCTGGGGCAGATATTTCCATCAAAGCGGGTGTGTGTTTCTATTGGAAAGTCTATCCTATTTGTTTTCTGTGTTACGGCATCGGTCACACTGATGGAAGAATTATTCTCCATTGCCGAAGCCAGATCTTTTTATTTACAAAGCTTGATCTCTCCAACGGTGGACAAATCTGCAGCGATCAATCCTCTTGCCGTGTAGTAGCTTTGGTGTGTGTGCTGTTAGGGAATGCATTACTTGAAGTCGATGAGATTACTTGTTTTGCCGGACCTCTGCACTCTCGGCCTGTGGAAGTGTCATGTCACTTGTTTTCTAGCCCCTGGCTTGCTAATGGCACCTGAATTCTTAGTAATGTTTATTTTTACACTAAATGGTACCTGTCTTTACCATTATATTAAAGATTTACAAGGAATGTAATGCAATAAACTTTGATTGAACATCTTCTTGTGATTCCTGATGCGCTTGGCATGCATGTGTGGGTCTATACTATGAACAGATGGCTTTGATTTTCGATAATACTAGCATTGAAATTTCTAAACTGCAAAATGCAAAATAGATGAGATGAATTTCCCTACATTATTACTAAATGCTGTAGTCAATGTTGATGAGACTGCGATGTTAAGTCCCATTCAACAGTGCTGTTCAATGCATTGATTCCCTTCCTGGACTGCATATTTGTTATTATGGAGCTTCCTTTGTTCATAACATATTTGTCATTTTCGCTGTATTACTAGCAGAAAGGAATGACTGAATGAATTGAATGATTTGATTTGTTCGTTAAAACTGTATTGATAACATGAAATGAGAGTTATGTTGTGGTATGTGATGACATTCTTGGATGGCTGGAGTGAAGACTAAAAAAATATGAAGCCATAGGCAACAAATTTACTGGCTTTATATTTCCCTGGAGGGTGTAGTCCATGTTCTCTCTTGCAAAATCTTCATTACTTGAATGTTGCAGCAAAACTAACAACAAAGACTCGGAATTTTAATAGGATCAGAGGCTACAATAATAATCCCACTTGGAAGTTCCGCACAATTTGATCCTTTATTCTCTACGATGAGTTAAAAGCTTCACCATTCGGAAGAGGGTTTTGGATAACTAAACATTACAATAGAATAGTTGGGAAGAGGCGAATGGAGGAAATGAAAACATTATTATCACCATGCCAAACCTAACCACTGAGCCCCGAGGAAATCATATAAATAAACAACTGGGAAGAAGATAAATTGTTAGCGAGAGTACCAAAATAAAAAAAGAAGCCATAGGCAACAACAACTTGCTTATAACATTACACAGAATCCAATGTTGTATCATTTGCAATCTTCAATGGTAATAAAAATACAGCAAATGTTTGTTAACATTGTTAAAAGAAGAAAATGAGATAAACTCTGTTTGTGGAATAATGGAGAGGAGAAGCAAAAGAAGCTTCTCAGCAGTATACTTGGATTATTTTTGAGATTTCTTCCGAAGATCTTTCATCCATTTCAAGCTTAATAACTTTGCAAACTTGCTCTTAGATTCATCCTTCTTCTTCTTCTTATCATCTGATGCTGATGGGGGAGGGTCAGGATTGTAATCCCATTGATCCGCCCACGATAACCCAGAATCCATCTCTATTCTGTTTCTTTATCTCTCAGGCTTTTGCGTGACCAGACACTTTGTAGAATGTACATGATCAGATTTAGAAATCTCTGTTAACTGCCATTTGCTTATTTTATCTCCTATAGCTATGTTCATAGGTTTCCTCTCATTTCAGCTTCGAAGTTGGGTAAGAGTTGGTTAATGTTGGATTAACAGCTTTACATATTTGTCTTTATGGTCAATGGTTGGTTAAATGCGACAACAGATTCAAGTATCTCTGTATTTCACCCGACCCAATTTGGATAATAATAGCTTATTTTGACCTGGTCTGTATTGCAAACTTGCAATGACAGAACCAGCTGAAATCTTCATGCACGCACGCTGAACCTTACGGTTCTGGAAACATAAACGGGAAGCCGTTCAGGTTTTGACGGGTTTTTATTCTTCATGAACTTAATCTTGCTTTCAAAGGCAAAGGTTCATAAAATGACAGTAACCCCTAAATTTTTTTCAGTCTGTTTTCTCAACTGCATCTCGTCCTTCATCTAATACAACTAGTGACAATGTTGTCAACAAACCCAATAGCAAAATTTACCCCTATTCTTAAGTTCACAAGCATGTAATGGCCTGGGAAAAAATTGTTATCCATTGAATTCAATAAATTTTAAATGTACAAGATATTATAGTCAATCAAGGAGTACAGTGGTAACCAATAGTTCATTAATCCACATTAAGGATCACTAAACTGGAATTGATTGCTAGGAACCACCATCCGGAAAATTCAACATGACCAGCAATCTCCCTGCGCAATAATTTTGCCCTGCTGGCTAACTTTATGCTATTTGCAATTGCGTGCACTGTCAGTCTATGCGTGGGTGTTGGGTTATATGACTTGGCCTCCTCCTCCTCCTCCTTCCCCACTGACAGAGCTTCCTTAGCAGGAATAACATTTGCTCACCAAAATACCTGTAAAATTTCATGTATTAGCTCCCAGTAACCGTGTTCTCTACACGCATGGAAAATTGTGCTTCCATTTTGCAGCCAGCAAATACAAAACAACCCATTTTCTGTCCATTATTTCCATTTGACCCTGCACCTGAGAAGTGTAATAGAAAGGCATAGTGGACCAAGGCATAGCAATCTCAGGTTTTCTCTTGTTATATGGACACTTCACTTTCAGGATGCCACCTCCTGGAAAGCAGCTGAGAAGACCATCCAGGGAAGCACCCAGCCAATAGCATTGCTCCTCTGCATGGACAGCAAATCCCAATGAGCTCACATAACTGACCAGTGATGTTTTTGTTTTTGTCTATAGCTGCCACTTCATTGAGAACGCCCCATTTCATGGCAAACCTTTTATAGTCTTCAACAACTTGCATTTCTTAGGTAAATACTTTCTCATGCCCGAGCTCACAACAACGTTTTCCCTTCCAAAAACCCAAGGCAATACTGACGGTACTTGTGGTTAGCTTATCCCTAAGAGCAAACCATTCTTCTGAACGCTGATGTGCATCATTCGGAGTAAGGCAGGCAGCGACCACTAGTGATGAGGGAGAGTGAACAATAATAGAAGCAGTTGAAGATATCAGAGGCGCTGAGCAGGTGGAAAATTTTCTGCAGATTGCACTTCCATGTCTTGAGACAGTGGTGCCACTGCTTTATGGTGAATGTTGCTGCATCTAGTTATGCAGAAATTGCTCATAGCTGAGAGAATCAAGCAGTTGACGACAAGTTTATTTGACTGAAGGATCCTACAAAAGCCACACACTGCTGGAAAATTAGTTGAAGATTTGGGATCAAATTTATAATGAAAAGAAACTTTCCGCACCATATATCACATTTAGCACAAAGAATTACAATAATTAATAAGATTGCAATCTGGTTCAACATTTTCTTTGGAGGAGCCAAATAAAACCTGTGCGCCATAAAATAATCATTATATGCCCTACATAACATTGCAAGTTCAAATAACTCAGAATACCAAATCCAGTAGGTGGTGTTCTATGCACCTAAGAACCGGGACTGTGCACCCCTTCGTGAGTATGCATGAGTTTATCAAGTGCAGAGCTTCCAAGCAGTGCCTATTAATAACAGCATAATTAGAGATCAAATAGTAATAGTCATGATCATAAAAGACGTATCTTTATCGTTCCATCTATAATTGTCATCAACTAGGGTAATTCAGAAAAATCACTAGTCTGACATTTCCTCTCAAAAAGAAATTATTTGAATCAAATAGTATGGACAGTTAATTTTTTAAGTTTATTGCCCTGAATCCTTAGACAATTATATATATATATATAACAAAATCACCAAAAAGAAAAGAAATTTAAAGTTTACTCGCGGCAGGTTAGCCCAGGTCAGAAATTTCACAAACAATGTCATGCAAATAAATAAGAAAGGAAGCAAGTACATTAATATAAGGTTTTTGATAAGATACCTGAAAGAGACCTTGGGTTGCTGAAATCGATGCCAGTGGGGGCTGAAAGTGAAGGACTTGAAAAGGGTCTTCCTCTAGAATTGCTTAAAACAAGGGAAGCTCTTGATTGAGCAGAAGAGACTTGAATCAGATTCATGATAATTTGTCGCTTACAAACATCACTTTCGGGAATCAATCTATCTTTTATTAACTTCCAATGCATATAAAATATATCCTTGGCATTTAGGGTTTGCCTCCAAAATGAAAGGTAACGAGGTATAACGACTGTAACGCTTCTACAGGGACGGAGAGCCATGGGCAAATGGGCACCCTGTCCATATCTCACTTCAAATATCTACCAGCAAACGTTGTCGTATCAACTCTGGCTGAATCAAAACGCACCGTTTAGAACACATATTAGGACGCAACATACATGCATGTATCGTCATTCATACATACATAGATGGATAAGTAGAATCAAGAGGCAGAGCATGCGAAAAGGACAAGTCTACTTCAACTCGTCCCCTTCTCTTTGCTGAACATTTACTAGAAAACTAAAGCTTCTACTTCACGCACTCGCACTCTCTCTCTCTCTCTCTCTCTCTCTCTCTCTCTCTCTGTGCTTCCTGTAACTAACCTTCGTCGTCCTCCTCCATTGTTAATATGTAATACCACGTAACATCTGAGAAGACCAAATCAAGAATCTTCTCAATCTCAAAACGCTAAAGCCTGTAGGTGACTTCAGTTTTGGCTTCCAGCCGAAATACCATCTGGAATCTTGTATTGCAGTCATATAAAGCGCAAAAGATAGCATTAACAACATCATGTACTTGTCGGATAAGCCTCGCCCCATTGATTTTTACAAAGACGAAGCCGCGGCGGCGGCGACCACGCGTGACATGATCATTGAGGTCGCGTCCAATGGGGACTTGCAACCTCAGCAGATGATCCTTGGAGATAGCAGCGGTGGCGAGGATCACGAAATCAAGGCTCCTAAGAAACGCGCCGAGACGTGGGTTCAAGACGAAACGCGGATCTTGATTGCTTTCCGTAGGGAAATGGATGGGCTTTTCAACACATCGAAGTCGAACAAGCACTTGTGGGAACAGATATCGGCGAAAATGAGGGAAAAGGGCTTCGATAGATCTCCAACTATGTGTACGGACAAATGGAGGAATCTTTTGAAGGAGTTCAAAAAAGCTAAGCATCAAGATAGAGGAAGTGGGTCGGCTAAGATGTCCTATTATAAGGAGATTGATGAGATTTTGAAGGAGAGAAGCAAGAATTCACAGTACAAGACATCATCTGGGCCTAATTCTGCTAGTAAGGTTGATACGTACATGCAGTTCCCTGATAAAGGTATTTGTTGTACTGCCTTTTCATTGATTTCTTTCTTTTTGTTGGGTTGGCATTTTGTGGATTATTTGCTGATAGGTTTCAGTATTTTGAGATGGGTTAGAAAATTGAGGCAAAATTATTGGTTTTCATTCAGTACTGCCTAATTGCTTTGGTTAAAGGGTAAATTTTCAGTATAGTTCTTCCCAAGTATAGAACGGTTATGCTGTTATAATTGCTAATTCTGGATGAAAGACGGGTATGAAATGGTTACGCTGATGGCTACTTTCAGTAAAGACTGGAAACTGGATGTGTTTTTAGCTCTTTGTTATTCTGAATTCATGTATATTGAAATGCATTTGATTGAGTGGAGTTCGTCGGATGTCTTCCAACGAAAGCTTGCAATTTTTTTTAAACTTTAGAGAAGTCCATACTCATACTATGGCTATTACACTGTGCTTCCACCGTTTTTGGATACTGATAAGTATAGAATACAAATCTGCATGCAAATCCTAATGTCCTGAAAAGGAATAAAAAATGAAAACATCATACATAATCAAATTTTTTAAATGGGACATTGATGGTAATTACAATAACACAATGGACTAAATTGCTTACTGCTAAAACCTGTTGTGTCTTTGTACTGGTAGATTTTATGCTCTCTAAACATAAGCATTTGCTTTTCTTTTTTGGCTAGTTTTTATTACAAGCTGATTATTTTGCCAATCATAGTAGCAATTGACCTTCAGTATCACATGAGAGCTAAAATCTGGACTGACGAGACTTTTACTATTGGCTTGTTTTTTATTGGTCACTTGATTAGTCATGTCCCTTGAACGTTACATGCCATGGTAAGTTTCCGCAACACTCCAGTCGATTTTCCTAGATTACCTTATTAGGTTGGAGATTTCGGGGAAGAAGAAAAGGACAAAGGTTTTGAACAATTAATAATTGTTAGAAAGATGGAGGTGTCTCATTCTGTGGCCTTTGGCCTAGTCTGATATTTGAATCCTTCTAACTTTTTAGGTGCGGCATTTTGTTCTGCTGCATTTGAAGTTTCAAAACCACATAAGGTTAATGGAGCTGTCTAATTTACCATCCTAAATAGTGATTACTCATAGTCAAATGTATATAGTTTTATATTGATGATGCTGCTTTGTAGCATATATATTTCTGCTGCATGATGAATATGTTCATATCTGCAACCAGACCATATATGCACTATTAATAGTCAGAAAATGTAGAGAATGCAGTGATAAGTTGGATACTTTTGATGGTTACTGGATCTTAATTTTGGTGGAAGTTATATCTTTGCTGCTTGTATAATTTTCCTAGAGCTGGAGGTGCACTTCTTATAGCTCAAATCTATTCTACTTTCCCAGATATGACAAATTGTCTTGCCAAAGCTTGCAACCAGTCCACACCTTTCCTTAATCGGGGTGGGGATGGATCTCAAACCTGATTCAGTTTCAGGTTGGAGACAGGTTTAAGACTCTCCCTCTGTTCAATGTATATGTGTGGATGTATGTAATATGCCAATTTGTGTATATTAATTGTACTTTCAATAAATTCCCCATTTTGTCCTTTGTCTATAGTGGTCTTAATGACTCTCTCTCTCTCTCTCTCTCTCTCTCTCTCTCTCCTAAAGTATTTCATTTTCTCTGTTAACTTTTTAGCCGACACACCAGCCAACATCTCATGTACATCCGCAGCAAGATCACTTCTTGGTATATTACTTGAAATCTGTCGGTTGAACTCAACAATGGACTGTTAAGCTTGACGTTAGATGACTTTCCTGGAATGAGTGATTAGATTGTTATCTCAGACTAGTAAGTAGATGCTTATTTTAGTTTGGAGTGGAGGAGGGCAGTGCTCTCCTATGTCCCTTTCCACTTATGATATGAGGATGGCAAAGGTTGCACTTTGTAGGATGGTTATGGGGAATGAAACACAGATCTGCCCATCCACTGCCATCCCTGTTTTCTCCAGCGATTGCCAGTGCTTTCACTAATGATATAGCGAACTTTGAACCAACATGCTTGAGACAAGTAATCTTTTAGCATACATCACAATTATATGTGCAGGTGGGCTGTTGTCCTTCAAACCGCAGATTACATACTTATGTAGAAGGTTCATTTTCAGATTATGTATGTGAACTATTTTTGGTCCTTCCATGTAATGGAAGATATAGAACTTTTATCATTCCTCTAAAAGCCTTTGACCTGGCCACTATGTCACTGGAACTGAGTTGATCATTAAATATATGATTTTTTTCAGTTGGCAAATGAGGCTGCTTGTAGAATAGGAGGATGGAGGTTAGCAGGTTTCTTTGCTGCTGTACCATGTGTAAAATATCTCTATCCTTTTTTTTAGGTGGTGAATGCAATTGATAAAACTTAGAAAATTATTTAAGAGGCCTGTTCATGTTTCATGGACTGTTGAGAAGCTTTTGGGGCATGGAAATCTTTTGTAAAATATGTAAAAATTATGTGCACATATCATTGTTTTGGGCTTTTTTTTTCACTTGTTTGTCTTAGCTCTATGCTTTATAGCTCCAGGATGAGATGTCAAAGTTTGATCTCTGTGCATTGAAACCTAAGAGTTCTTCATGAATTGGAAGATTTTTATACTTATTTATGGACATCTCTTCGTACTCATCTTGCTTAGTGTAAATGCTTTGGTTTGAAGGTGCCAAAGCTTGTATCATCAGAAATAGTTATCTGCATGCTCATTAGTTGAGATTTGGAGCTTGGTGTACTGAATCTTGCCTTTGAAGATACTATAGTTGGTTTCATGTCTAAATCATCTGAATAATCAGCATAATTTCGAACTAGACCATTGCAGTGTTCTCTATGTTGCGGAATAAGTTGGGGTTGTTGCACTCAAGCTTCTTGTAGATAATTTTTGCTTGAATGTTCCCTTATATTTTAGTAATATTTCATGAAATCTTTCTGTTATGTTGGCGGGAATTATATTAACCACAAAAATTGTTGGATTTATGCAGGTTTTGACGATACCAGTATATCATTTGGTCCTGTGGAAGGTAATGTATTCTAATTGGACTCATAGCATCCTAAGTTTAAGTATTGTGTTTCTATGTCACTTAGTTTAAGTAAATGAATGAAATTATATAAAGCAACAGAATTTTGAAGCAATATTTAGTATACCAGCCACCTTGACAGTAGCAGACTAACTTCTGCAAGCTGCCTGGCAATATTGAGGTATTATCAAGCTTGTCTTTACTGCACAGTGTCTCTTTCTGTGCTCTCTAAGCTTTAATTTCAACTACTACATTCCATTCCCTAAAGAAACTTCCATTTATTTATATTATTGATAACAGCCTTCCACGATGTAGAAAATCTCAACCAAGTATTGTACCAGCATTTAGAATATAAATATCGTACAGAGTCTTTCTTCTCAATGCAGAAAGCATAACTAAACTCTTCCTTACTTCTTCCCATTTCTGGACTTTGGGTCTGTAATCTGATTGACCACAGGAGTTTGATATGCCTAGAAATGTTCAGTTATTTTAAGCGAGTTGATACCTTACAACTATTGGAATTTTTTCACTTATGCTTTTCCAGTTGCTTTTGATCAAAAATTTCCCTTTCCCTTTAGAAGTCAAGATAAACTTATCACCCCTGGCCCTGTCAAGTGCGTTCATGCTTTTCAGTTACAGCTACCACACCTTATGAGTTTTCTCAGAAATAGCATGATTGAGGTGCTCAATGATCCTTCTAATGACAACTCCTACTAGATCATCACAAGGTATCTCAAAGTTGTCCATATGTTTTGTCTCTGTATCTGTATACAGGAAATCAATAGTTAATGTAAAACTCAAGTCCTTGTATTTTGTCCAGTCCATATATGAAGAGGATTCACCTCACATCTGCAGTGGAGGATCATTTAATGTGGCTAATGACTATATACTTGTTTGTTTTGATTTATGAACAATTTTAGATGTCTGCAATCTGCATTAAGTTTTGGTTTGTTGGCTGTTTTATTTGCTGCAGTGCACTAATTTCAAAATAATCACCACAGTCATGTCCTGTACAATGTTGTGTTCATGCCAATCATTGCACTATGTTTTGTTGTTATTCAAATGGAATTTGTTTTGTTCTAAAAAGAATCAGCACATGTACATGGGAGTGCAGCAGCTAAATATCCAGCTTGATATTGTTCCAGACTAGGATTTTAGCTGACTTGAGTCCATAAATAGAAGCCATCAAAGATGGTGGCTATCATATATTGATAAGTGCAGAAATATGGAACAACAATGGAAAGGAGAAAAAGGAGTTGAGCAACTTATTTAAGTGTATGCTATGCATGTTTGAGATAATACTCCTCATGGACAAAGGTTCTGGTATCAAAATGAGTTTCTTAAAATTCTACTTTTAAATTTGGTTGCATTTACTTGTCATTTATTTTAAACAAGATCTGCATTCCCTCCTGTTTAAGTTTGTTAGTGTGCAGCTAGTGGCAGGCCGACACTCAATCTTGAGAGGCGTCTAGATCATGATGGACACCCTCTTGCCATCACAGCAGCTGATGCAGTTGCAGCCACTGGAGTACCTCCTTGGAACTGGAGGGAACCACCCCCAGGAAACGGTAATTTTTGTAAGTTTTAAGAGGACCTTATTTTCCTGAATGTGTGGAATTTTCTCAAAATATAACTTTATGCTAGAATTGTTTGTTACTTAATGCTTCAAATACACTTATGCGCTTCACTAACAAAAGAAACAGTATATAATCTGAGTTGTGTTGATCTGAGTTTAATAACTGTTTGAAGTGAAAAGCTAATGCTTGTGGGAATCTTTATGTTGACATTTTTGTTGACCTCTTTTTGTTAGGTGGGGATGGCCAGTCATATGGTGGGAGGGTTATATCAGTCAAATGTGGGGATTATACTAGGAGAATTGGGATTGATGGTACTGCAGATGGCATCAAGGAGGCAATCAAGTCTGCTTTTGGTATAAGAACAAAACGTGCATTTTGGTTGGAGGATGAAGACCAGATAGTTCGATGTATTGATCGAGACATGCCTCTAGGAAATTACACTCTTCACCTTGATGAAGGTAATTTGGGCATGTATGGTTTTGGTGATGAACATTATTAGAAGTTTTCTCAAACACTAGATTACATGTACTGAAAATATTATGCTTGAATGTAACAGCTATTATTTATGGCATTAAAATCTGCAGTTGTAGTTATAATGGTTTCTATCACTATTAGAGAGCTAACATGTGCAATTAGCAATGCCTTTAGCTGACTAAGTGCTGTTTACGGCAAACAGTATGACACTTGAATCATTCTATCCTTGAAAATTTTTTTAGGAATGATGTATATCTGTACTTTGTAGGATTGGCCATCAAGGTTTGTCTCTATGATGAGTCAGATCACATACCGGTCCATACTGAAGATAAAACTTTTTACACTGAAGAGGATTACCGTGACTTTCTGGCTCGTCGTGGCTGGACATGTCTGAGGGAGTTCAATGGTTACAGAAATGTTGACAACATAGATGATCTTCGACCTGGTGCAATATATCGTGGTGTGACTTGAAGGTAGGCTGTAGTTGTCATTTGATTATGTGCTTGCAGTTTTTGCTGTAAAATGTAAGGGATCTTAGTATGTGGACGTCGCCCTGTGTAATTTTCATATGTGCTCACAGTGCGCTAGAGTTTAGAGTTTGTATTGTAAACATTTTACCCGTTGAGATGAGAACCAATCTGGAACTAAATGGCTGCAAATCTGTACAGCATGCTGTTTTATGTTTCTTGGTAGGAAATAGACCAAGCCATCAGCACAAGTCTCCGTTGTTTTAGATTGGCATGGCCATCTTTTGTTATGTAAATATGTACTTCGGAGTTTCAATGAAACGTGTGTTCCAGGTATTTGACATGATTATTACTGACTATCTACTGAGTTTGAATAGCTTGATAATGTGGGAACTGGTTGATAGATGTAGTAGAGCGTAACTTTACGCCCCCGTTTTATAATCAAATAAAATTGCCTTGCTCAAGAATTGAAGCTCCTACTCCTAGTATCTGGTTTGCAGAGTTGTAAAACTTGAAAGTCACTCTCATAATCCAGTTGCTTATTTGTAGTATTTTTCTTTCCAAGTGCATGCGAGCGGTTGCTCTCGCCCATCTTCCTGAAAAGGCATGGTGGATTGCTACTAAATTCAAATGAAAAGCAATAGCCCTTGGAACCGTGGAAAACAAAACCATCGAATTTGCAATTTGTATCCATTTCCACCCACCAAAAGCAGACCATCCCCTCTACCAATTACTCTAAACAAAACTTCCAACTTGTACTCGAAGAGATTGGAAGAATAGAACAAAATAAATAATTTAGTCCATGTCAAACAGATTGCACAACCCAACCCAAGAGCAACAACATAACTAACTATAAATCAACATTGCAAAGCACATAAACACCTGTTTACCACCCAAAAAATTTTCAAAACAGATTGCACATCTGCCCATTACATTTATCTTTTACTTAAATCTCGATATTTAATTTTCTCAAATGTTTTCACATTATTTTCCGTCAATATTTATTAAAATTATATCATATACTTAATTAGAAATTTATTTTAAAAATCTTTTTTAAAAAAATTTGTATCAGTTTCTTTAGTCTATTTACACTTAAAAAAATATTAAAATGTTTTATGTGTGTGAATGATGACATTATTTTCATTAACTTTGTATTTCACGACGTTTTTAAGTTTTTAACACGTGATTTAATTAAAAATTTCAATAAACATAATTTATTTAAAATAAAATAAAATTAAAATAATTAAAAATAACATCACCCCCAAATTATTTTTGTAAGAATTTAAATTTGATTTAAATTATTTTTAAAAAAATCTAATTAATATATTAGAAATTAAAATTGGCATACTAATAATTCATAATATTTGAAAATATTTAAAAACTCATTTCATTGAAATCTGCTAACGTCTGAGTTCTATAAATTTAATTATTAGTCATCAATTTAAATTTAATAATTTAATTATTATTTCATTAATTTTTTTAATTTACATAATAATGACATTTTAAATTGCTGTTGAAAAATAAAGCCGGCCCCACTTTCTTATTACCGTTAAAGGCGCAATACGAAAAAAAAATGTTACCGTTGGTGTCGAGACCAAACGAAGAAACTAGCCGTTAGCCAGCTTCCAAAGCCCTAATCTAAATTTCTTCTAAACTCATCAAATCCTTCAAACTTCATTGAAACCCTAATATTCTTAAACCGCGGTTAAATTTCAATTTCAGTTCTTTTTTATATTAGTAGCCATTGATTGTCTCAATTCTGTTCTTATTGGATTTGGCAGAAGTTGCAATTTGTTTCTTTGATTCTTTCTGGAAACAAACCCCAAGCCTCTTATAAACAATTATGGCCTCGAAAACCATCGCTAAAGATGTCATTACTCTACGCGGTTCTGCAGCAATTGTCAGCGAGTTTTTTGGTATGTTATTTCCTTTATTTGGAGCTTTTGATCTTTTCCTTTAGTTTCATTTCTTTCTATTTTTTACGAGGTTTTGTGGGTTCAGTGGAATTCTTTTGCTGATGTTTGTGTTTTTCTTGAAACCCATTTTCAGGTTATGCAGCGAACAGGTGAGCAGTATTGGATTGCGATTTTTTGCTTTGCTTTCATTTTGTGGGTCTAGAAACTGACAGTTCCGGTGATGGATTGCATAGTATACTTTACAATCGCGGAGTTTATCCCGAAGAAAGTTTTGGGAAGGTGAAGAAATATGGGCTCCCAATGTTGCTTACTCAGGATGAGGGGGTTAAGTCCTTCATTTCCAACCTTACGGCTCAGCTTTCGGGTATGGTTTTTGCCTTTTGACTCGGTTTGCTTGCTCAGAAAATGTTTGGAAAGTTACAAATCATATCAACCTTTAATTATTTTAACCTGGAAAACAGAAGTGAAAACTCTTCTTATGTTATTGGCTCGGTCAAAATTTGTAAATTCTTGGAAATACAATGAAAGAAATTGTTGGATTCTAAATCTAGTTTCCTTGATAATTTATGAGTCTGGATAGTGTTGTTAGCTCTAGAAAGTTAAGTTTGATGTGTTTGTTTAGCTATTTGATGACCGAATATTTACTCTCAAAACTTCGTAAAGAATGGCTGGAAGCTGGGCAGTTACAGAGGGTTGTTTTGGTGATAATGAGCAAGGCCAGCAATGAGGTTTTAGAGAGGTGGAACTTCAGCATTGAGACTGATAGCGAGGTCGTTGAGAAAGGGTAAACTGATTTACTCTTAGTTTTAACTACTTTTATTCTGTTCTCTTCGTGCTTAAAATTACTTAGTAGCATTCTAAATCCGGGTCTGTGATATCATTTGATTCAGCGTGTCAAGGGAAAAGAGTGACAAAGAAATCATGAGAGAGATACAAGCAATCATGAGACAGATTGCTTCTAGCATTACTTATTTGCCTTGCCTGGATGAGCCTTGTAAGCAACATTATTTGTACCATGTGGGTTTATCATGAGACAAAGTGTATCTTGCCTGGATGGGTTGATTTTTTCTCGTGTGTTTTGTTGCTTGTACTAGGTGTGTTTGATGTGTTAGCATACACAGATAAAGATGTTGCAGTGCCATTCACTTGGATTGAGAGTGACCCTAAGCTGATAGCGAATCCGCAAATGGTGAAATTGCATTCTTTTGATACCAAGGTAAGTCTGTGAGTTTCTGAGTGGATTCAAACGAGAAACTTTGGTTGAATACAATTTGTTATCAAATTAAATCTGCCCGTGTCTTGGGTTGCAGATACACAAGGTTGACACTCTTGTATCGTACAAGAATGATGAATGGGATGAGCAGTAGAGTGCGGTGACAAAGAATATATACAATGAACTTTTCTGTTTCCTCCTTGATTTCCAAAGTCTATTTGTGACAAAGAATATATACAATGAATCTTTCTTCTATTCACTGACGGGAGAAATTAAGTAGAAGAAGCTTTAAATTTTTGAATGCAATGCCTTTCCCATGTCCAGGAATTCTTCTGTATTTGCTTGTTTTTGGTACAACCGAGCTTTATCAATTTCTTTAAACCCACCAAGCGACATGGTTGGGCCACAAGGTGAGCAACCATCCCACGAGCCTAGTTTTAAGTCCAACACTGTCAGGAACAAACAGAAATTTCCAAATCACACCTGGGATGGACAGAACCAAAAATGATTAAACTCAATTCATTTTTTTTTGTTTTGTTTTGTTTTTGAGTTCAAATCAAACTCAATTTGATTTATTCTTATCGATTAGGTTTGATTTTGAATAAAATCATAACTAATAATTTCAATTTGATTTGGAATTTGATTTGTGCACATCCGGGCCATCTACTAGAAAAAATAATGATGCCTCCCTCCACCACAAGCGAAAAAAACAAAGGCATGAATGATCTCGACGAAGACATCTCAGCTTCTCTCCTCCACATCTCAGGATTCCATATTAATGAGAACATCTGAATATTGAACTTTGCACATCCGGGCCATCTTTAACTAAATTTTTGTAGCTTTGCCTAAAGTTAAATTAAATTTGTTAAGTGAATCTATTAAGAATTGTCAAGTCAAGAAAGGAAAAGGTATGGGCATGCATGCAACGAACGACTCCAAAGGTTAGAAAAATGGGAAATGGGAAATGTCCTTTTATCTCATCTCCTCTCCTTTCCACAGTTTGAATCTTTAATAATGAGAAAGGAGAAACATGACCACATAATGGCCGCATACATTTCCTCATTTGATTAACATTTTATGCCAAACCCAAATGAAATTGATTTGATTGTTGTCTTGAAGGTGAAAAAAGCCATGATGATGATGATTTTACAATGTTTCGTGCTTTCAATTATTTAGGGTTTTATTTAGGGTTTCAATTTAGCGGTATTTTTCTTTTTAAAATGAAAGTGTCTTTTTTACGTGCTTTGAACGAATGATTATTTTATTAATAAATAATTCTTTTAAAATAATCGTAATTTCTATAATTTACGAGTAATTATTTTAGATAATGGGTAATTATTTGTCTCACTTAGCATGCAGTTACTAGCTAACATGTGTGCATTTGTGTACCAAGAATCATCATATTTTTATCTTCTTGTTCTTTAGTTTTCGGCATCCACAATCCACCTTTTCAAATATTATATATTTTAGTCTTTTTTATAAAATAAAATAGATCAATGTTGGCGTCACCAATTTAGCAATTCTCTCTCTTCGAAGGGAATGTGTCTTTTTACACGTTTTGAATTGATAATTACCTTATTAGTGGGTGATTTTCTAATATAATAAGTAGTTGACCTCCACAATTCATTTGTTTAGATGTTAGATATTTCAATTTTTTTACAAAAAAGAAAATGAGTGGTGGTATGTTTAACGATAACTTTTCAATACTTAAATTTAAAAAAACGTTTAAAAAATAAGGATATTTTAAATATAAAAATGTATTACTAAGCTAGCAATATCTCTCTCGTTAAAACAAATGTAATAAAATATTTTTTTATTACAGGTCTTAAATGGATGACTAACCTATTAATACGTGATTTTCTAAAATAATGAATTACTTTTACAATTTATGGTTGATTATTTTTAGATAATGGATGGTTATCTGTCCTACTAAGCATGCAATTATTAGCTAACACGTGTTAATTTGTGTACCAATAATCAATATATTTTTATTTTTTTGACCATTATAATTCACCTTTTCATATATCAGATATCTCAATCTTGTTTGTGAATTAGCGATAACTTTTGAATACTAAAAATATACGAGAGTATTTAAAAAAATAAAAATATAATATCTCTCTCTTTTAAGTGCTCTTAATTCTTTTATCCGTTTTGAATGAATAAATAATTACCGTTTTAGCGATAACTCATTCTAAATTCTTGGTATTATAATACTAATTTTTTTATTAATTAATAATATTTTTTTAAAAAAAAATAATATTAATTTTAAATAAAACGATCATATCATATTAATATCAGTGATACGATGATATTATTTAATTAATAAAAATAATAAATTTATTGTAAATTATTTATTAAATATTTTATTATATTATTATGTCAAACATAATACAATCCTCCAAGTCTACAACTTTCCCCGAGGTCATACTCCGTGAGCCTCAAAAACAAGGAAGGGATGCGGCAACTTTGGAATGACAGCTGGCGGTGACGTGTCACTGTAAAAACCGCTTTAATGATTACGCATGATACGGAGCGCGAGCTGTGCGCGTCTCTACAGTGCGTTTGCTGTTACCATCCACGTACCGCCACGTGCATTATTGGTTCCAACGGATTCCCCCTCGTTGCTGGATGAACGAAAGTAGGTAAGGACTAATGACTGGTTAGATTGACTGTTAAGCAATGTTAATATGAAGCAAAGTATATGAGGAGGAGGAGGAGGAGGAGGAGGAGGAGTGATTTGGTCATTGCATCAGCATGTCTTGTTTTGATCAGTCAAAGTGTCAAACATGGTCAATATAGTAATTAAATAATATAATATAGATTTTTTTAAAAAAAAATCTCAATTTTTAAATAAAATAAATTTATTATATTAATTATGTTAAGTTAATAAAATTAAAAAAATTATAAATTATTAATATAAATAAATAAATAATTCAGACATAAGTCCTTGGCACGGTCTCATAATTGAAGAAGGGGCTGAGAAAATAAGTACACAGTGGATGTTAAGATTCCGGTCCCATGAATGACAATAATATGACAATTAAGACATAACTCCATGTGGAATTTAGAGCTGGTTATGGAAAGCGATGGAGGTTAGTGATAGAGAGGGGTTTTGGCCCAACAGAGACGAAAATGTGACTGTTTTCTCTTTATTTATTTATACCTACAGTTCCATTTGTCCCACCACAACTCCATGTGCAATGTGTAACCCACCCACTTAATCTTCCTTTAAAAGAACCACGTGCATCTTCCTTCATAGTTACAGGTTTATGCTTTTTAATGTTAAATTTTTATCCATTTATCGTAATTGTTTGTACTTTCTTCTTCGATTTCTTTATCTTCTTATCTGAATTGGGTTGCCATTTGTTTTTGAAGTTTGGATTTCTATTCTCTTTGCAGGTCTTGTTAGAAATGGTTGCTCTCCCCTGTTGTGTTTCTTAGTGTCCTGGGTTGTTGTTGAGTTGATTCTAGATGGATAAGGGAAATTTTCGGGATTTTGAGTTACCTTCAATGGAGAAGTACTTGGACTTTGTCAATGTAGCGTTTTTCGTAGGGTTTTTGACATGGCTTTTGATAGAAATCCTTAAACGTAGGGGAGATAATGGTGATAAACGAATGAGATGTCGAGTTGTTGGAGAAGTCAAGGATTTTAGTTTCTTTACTGTTCTTTGTAATGTTTTAATCTGTATTTCATATCTGGGTTTTGGTTTTTATGAGTATTGGCGTCGTGGAAGTATTTCTTTGAAATCCGTCATCTTGGTTATGACATGGGCTCTGGCAACTGTAGTTGCGTTCTGTTTAACAAATTACAGAACTCTTGGACTGCGTAGAAGGTGGCCCTTAGTTCTCATTCTCTGGTGGCTCGTTTTCTGGATCATTGACTTGCTTTCTGTTTCTGTTTACCTTATAACCCATTTGAGTTCCATAGAATTGCCTCATCTTCTGCCAGAAGCCAAGGCCGTGGATTTTGTTTCCTTGCCTTTGTTGATGCCGCTTTGTTTCAATGCTCTAACTGCAAGTTGTGATAGGAATCCTAATGACCTTGAACATCCATTACTTCGGAAAGAGCGCGACAATTCTTCTAAAAACGCAAGTACTTTCACAAATGCTGGATTTTGGAGCAAACTCACATTTCGGTGGCTAAACCCGCTTTTCCAAAGGGGTCGGATTGAAAAACTCGAATTGCCTCATATTCCTTCTATCCCTCTGTCTGAAACGGCAAATGATGCTTCATCATTGCTGGAAGAGTCGCTTCGAAAACAGAAAATGGAAGCATCGTCATTGCCTAAAGTTATACTTTATGCTATAAGGAAATCTCTGGCTGTGAATGCAGTTTTTGCAGGTATATGGATATCTCTGGTTTTGTGTCAACTTCGCAGATTTTACAACAAATTTTATATGTTTTATGTTGATGGTTTTGTAGGAATTAATACAATTGCCTCCTATATTGGACCTCTTTTGATAACAAACTTTGTGAACTTCTTATCGGAAGAGCATGATGATTCAAGTTATGAGTATGGATTAATTCTGCCGTCCATCTTCTTCATTGCGAAGACAGTGGAGTCTCTAACTCAACGTCAATGGTATTTCGGCGCTCATCGAATTGGCATACGAGTAAGGTCAGCCCTCACAGTGTTGATTTACAAGAAATCTTTATCAATCAAGTTTGCTGGTCCCAGTAATGGTATAATCATAAATATGATCAATGTGGATGTTGAGAGGATTGGAGATTTTTGCTGGTACATTCATGGAATTTGGTTGCTACCAGTCCAGGTCTTTTTGGCTCTAGTTATCCTGTATAGGAATCTGGGCGCTGCTCCAGCCTTTGCTGCTCTCTTTTCCACAATTTTGGTGATGGTGAGCAATACACCATTGGCAAATTGGCAAAAAAGGTTTCACTCTGAGATCATGAAGGCTAAGGACTCAAGAATTAAAGCAACTTCAGAGACCCTAAAGAGCATGAGAGTTCTAAAATTGCTTTCTTGGGAACAGAAATTTTTGAAGAAGCTTCTGCAACTTAGAGAAATTGAGACAGACTCACTGAAGAAATACCTGAACACATGCTCAGCAGTTGCATTTCTCTTTTGGGCTTCACCAACCTTAGTTTCGGTCATCACTTTTGGGGTTTGCATCTTATTGAGAACACCATTAACATCGGGTACTGTCCTCTCTGCCTTGGCTACTTTTCGAATCCTTCAGGAACCTATATACAATTTGCCAGAGCTCATTTCCATGATCGCTCAGGCAAAAGTCTCACTTGATCGTATCCAAGAGTTCATCAGAGAAGAAAATCAAAAGAAGACAATAGCAGAACGTACATCAAAGGCATCTGATGTTGCGATTGAGATTGAAGCCGGGGAATATGCCTGGAATACAAGTGATCAAAACTTGAAGAAGTCGACAATCAAATTCACAGAGAAGATGAAAATAATGAAAGGTTACAAGGTTGCAGTTTGCGGATCAGTTGGATCAGGCAAATCAAGCCTACTTTGCAGTATTCTTGGCGAGATTCCCAGGATTGCAGGGGCTGGAGTTAAGGTTTACGGAACAAAGGCCTATGTCCCCCAGTGCGCTTGGATTCAATCGGGGACCATTAGAGAGAATGTGTTGTTTGGCAAGGATATGAATGAGTCTTTTTATGAGGAGGTTTTAGATGGATGTGCCCTGAACCAGGATACTGGGATGTGGGTTGATGGAGATTTGAGTGTGGTCGGAGAAAGAGGGATGAACCTAAGTGGAGGACAAAAGCAAAGGATTCAGCTGGCACGAGCTGTTTACAGTGATTCAGATGTCTACCTCCTGGATGACCCTTTTAGTGCTGTTGATGCACATACTGGAACACATTTGTTCAAGGCAAGACTAACATTTTTGTTGTTTCTGCAGCTTCTTTTTTTCATTCATCACTTTTGAACTTTCTTTTGTTACTTTTTGATAAATTTCCTAATAGTTGGAATTTTTTGCAGCAATGTCTCATGGGGCTGTTGTCTCAGAAGACTGTGTTTTATGCTACTCATCAATTGGAATTTTTAGATGCTGCAGACCTTGTTTTGGTAAGTAACTATAAATCTATGCTGTATCTCTTTGGAATGTTTATCCAAGCTATTTATTTCTTACTCAAATGCCTTTTTTACAGGTTTTGAAGGATGGCAAAATTGTACAATCAGGAAAATATGAAGATTTGATTGCCGACTGTGACAGTGAACTTGTTAGACAAATGAATGCCCATAGAAAATCATTAAACCAAGTGAATCCTCCTCAAGAGGATAAATCCTTGGCCAGGGTACCGTGTCAGATAAGTCAAATTGAAGTCACAGAAGAGAGATTTGCCAGGCCCATCAGCTATGGTGAATACTCAGAGAGAAGTCAAGAAGAAGATACAGAAACAGGTCGAGTGAAATGGACTGTATACTCAACCTTTATTACCTTGGTCTATAATGGGGCTCTTGTTCCCGTTATCCTTCTCTGTCAAGTTCTTTTCCAGGGACTGCAGATGGCCAGCAACTACTGGATTGCTTGGGCAACAGATGAGAAGCGCAATGTCAGTGGAGAGCAGTTGATAGAAATATTTATCTTGTTGTCAGGTGGGAGTTCTGTTTTTATATTGGGAAGGGCAGTTTTGATGGCAACCATTGCAATTAAGACAGCTCAGCATCTCTTCCATGACATGATTACTTCGGTTTTCCGAGCACCCATTTCATTCTTTGACTCCACTCCTTCAAGTAGAATCCTCAACAGGGTTAGTTTTGTTGATTATTTCCAAGTCTAATTATGTTTCCTTTTCTTATTAGTAGTGCATATCACTAGAGATTAATCTTCCATTTACGTTTGTCATTACAGTCTTCAACAGATCAAAGCACAGTGGACACAGACATTCCCTACAGATTAGCTGGACTGGCATTTGCACTAATTCAGCTATTAAGCATAATCATCCTTATGTCCCACGTTGCTTGGCAGGTCCTCCCTCTTTTCATTGCTGTCCTAGGAATCTCCATATGGTATCAGGCAAGACAGAAATCTGTTTCCTATATCATTGTTTTCTGTCCATTCGAAGAAAAAATTCATAACACAGCACTTCATATTTGTTGCTTGTATACGATGACAATAGATCACTTCAAAAGGACCACAATAAACTTGCGTGCTGCACAGCGATTTTTTTTTATTTACATTGTTTCTCTTTCTATGTTTCATATTATAAACAAATATTCAGGTGTTGAATAGTCCAAGGCCTCATTATGATTTGCAGGTTTATTATATTACAACTGCTAGGGAACTAGCAAGGATGGTTGGAACTCGAAAGTCTCCAATCTTACATCACTTTTCAGAATCAATCACAGGGGCAGCAACAATTCGTTGTTTCAATCAGGAAGATCGCTTCTTGATGAGGATTCTTAGCTTTATTGATGATTATTCTCGCATAGCCTTCCACAACTGTGGTACAATGGAATGGCTATGTCTGCGAGTAAACTTTCTCTTCAACTCTGTTTTCTTCCTTGTTCTGATTATCTTGGTGACCTTGCCTAGGTCAGCCATTGATCCCAGTAAGCTCCTCCGACCATCATTTCTGTTAGTCCAATAGCTAGGACAAAATAAGAACACCGCTTGATGAAGAAATTCATAGTTATTAATTTCAAATGATCTTCTGCTTGATCTGCTGTCAGGCTTGGCAGGACTGGCAGCCACCTATGGTTTGAACCTGAATGTACTTCAGGCTTGGGTGATATGGAACCTGTGCAATGTTGAGAACAAAATGATAGCAGTGGAGAGAATTCTTCAATTCACAGATATACCAAGTGAAGCTCCCCTGGTGATTAAGAATAATAGGCCATCTCCTGAATGGCCAACCAACGGAAAAATTGAACTTCGAAACCTTAATGTCCAATATAATCCCACCCTCCCTATGGTTCTGAAAGGAATAACTTGCACCTTCCCCGGAGAAAAGAAAATTGGAGTCGTGGGCAGAACTGGGAGTGGAAAGTCCACTCTAATTCAAGCTCTTTTCAGGGTGGTGGAGCCTTCAGGAGGACAAATTCTGATTGATGGTGTAGATATTTCGAAGATAGGTTTGCAGGACTTGAGATCAAGGTTGAGTATAATTCCACAAGACCCAATGTTGTTTCAGGGGACTGCAAGGACCAATCTAGATCCTTTGGAACAGCATTCTGATCAAGAAATCTGGGAGGTAAGATTCAAACTCTATTTCTTTGAAACTACTCTTATGAACATACAATTTCACCTAAAAATAATGTTACACAGACTGTCAATAAATGTCATCTGGCAGAGATAATAAGGCAGGACCAAAGACTTCTTGATGCACCAGGTTAATTTTACTTCTCTAGATAAGGTTTTCTATTTTAATTCTGGATAATTCATTGATAACTGAATATTGGAATTGGCACAGTGGCTGAAGATGGAGAAAACTGGAGTGTAGGACAGAGGCAACTTGTATGCCTGGCTAGGGTGCTCTTGAAGAAGAGGAGAATCTTAGTGTTGGACGAGGCCACAGCTTCTATTGATATGGCAACAGACAATGTGATACAACAGACAATAAGAAACGAAACAAGCAGATGCACAGTCATCACTGTGGCACATCGAATACCCACTGTTATTGACAATGATATGGTTCTTGTTCTTGATGAAGGTAAGCCAAAGTGCCATATTTCATGCTGCCTGATTAGAGTTGTGACAGGATATCAACAATTATTTTGATAAATGCAGGCAAAGTAGTAGAGTTTGATTCCCCTGGGAAGTTGCTTGGGAATAATTCTTCTTCATTCTCAAAGTTAGTGGCTGAATTCTCGAGGAGATCATCTAAGAGTAACTGCAATAGGGATCTGTCTTGAGTGTGGAAAAGGATAATGCAGGAAGCAATATTGAAATTTGTCAATATGTATGTAGCACAATAAGAGGGACTGAAATGGCAGCAATCCTCATGGTGGATACAATTGAAGTAACAGAGTCTGCTAACAGCTGACACAATACAATATTCTTGGCAGCAAACATATTAACACTAGATTCTGAAGCAAATATATGTCACTGGTCAAGGTACATTTTTAAACATTACGAGCGCCAAATCCCCAAAGAACTCCTCGTGAAGACTCTGGTGAAAGTCAAGTTGCTGTCAAGAGCAATGCTGGCTTTTAAACGGATATAGAATGTTCGTTTTGGATTGATAGATTTCAGTACACAGATTTTCCAACTGCTGAAAATTTTTAATAAGAGAGTTGGGTACAGTAATTTCGCAGATGCATTGATTGAATCAAAGCCAGCCAATATTGCTGACATATCAAATTACACATTAGAACAATTTTACGAGGGTTCATTTACCACATGAGCAATTAGAGACTTGGTAAATTATTTAAAACGTTGAGATGGCAAATCTCTGCTACATATTTATTCGGAAAATTCCAAAGTCTCAACTGAAGCTATTAATTGATATTTGATTATGACTCACTTGGGGTTGAAGAAGAAGTTGTTGAGGGATGACATGAGTTGAGGAGGCCTCAGTGAGACAACTTTCTGAGGCCATGTTCTTTGTAAGTCTTAACCTCTTCTTCAAAGTTCACCAGTGACTCGTGCAGCGCTCTCAGTTTTCAATACCCTGATCATATTGATAGTATGTCGTTAATGTACCAAGGATTTGGTTAAATTACAGAGATGAAAAGTTGTTGTGCTAGTTAACCTGACTTGAAGGTTGACGCAGATGTTTCTCACAGGCTAAGTGCCGCAAAGCCAACATCTACGCCCATGCCAGCTAAAAGAGGACACATCTGTAGTACAAGACGAAGAACTATGGTTGAGCCTCGGACCCATAGTTGAGCCCAAAGGCCTTAAACTCGAATATCGCAGCCACCGACATCATCCCGTGAACTGGGTTGGGTTAATTCATAACTAAACATCAATCCTCTCCTCCTAACGATGGACACCAAATCGCAGTCTTAATCCTCTCTTGTCTTCCCAGCTTCTCATTTTGTATGTTATGAATGGGTAAATGCGTTGTATCAGTTGGTTATTATTCTGGCAGATAGTATGGAGGACAGGAGGAGTGTGAAAAGCAGAGAGTCCGTCACTGTTCGTTAATAAGATGATGAATGTAGACTATTTTGATAACTTCATAACCATTACTTGCGATGTTGCAGGTGTCAAGAACCATGAGAGGTTGTGCAACTCAGTTTGTAAGTGTGTGCGTATATAAGATATTTTGAGATCATCGTGTACGTAATCCATCATTTTGTACGTACATAATTAAGGAAAATGGAGTATGATGGGGTTTGATTTTATACAATCAATCGTAGGCATGCCCACTGCATGCCATGCCATGCCGTGCCGTGCGTAATTATATTTCATTATTTATTTATTTAATATAAAATTATTTAACCCTTTTTTCTTATTCATTTGTTCTACGTACTTCTTCAACTGTCAAGCCCGACAACATTGGCGACATGACATCATCATGCTTCGTGCTTCCTATGTTTATTACTACTTTTATTTGTTAAATTATTTTAATTAATTAATAATTAATAATAATAATTTATATCGAGACACTGTTCCACGTGAGGTTTGAATACGACGATGTGGGATCTTCTTCTATTTCTAGAATACGAGAATACTTCTATTTCAAAGCTTTGATTTGTTGTTGCACAAATCCAATCACACCACAACTTCTTTCCTTCGTTGCTAGCTTCTGATTGGCTGATAGTACAACTTTTCTTCCTTTGACTTTTAATGTCAGACCGTCCAACACAAATGCAATTAGAACAAGGCAAAAGAACGATGGCTATCCTTGGGCCCACCACCGTAGAGCCAGCCCACTGGATCATCCTCCACGATCTCGAATATTCCCGGACGAGATCCCCACTCTCTTTCTACGCCCATACAAGCACCTCCTTTCCATAATGCAGCATCACGTGAACCTCAGACGCCGTCTCATCGCGTGTTCATAACTGAATCAGCAGCTGAGAAATCAGCGGCCTGAGTCTAAGTTCTTTCTTTTTGTCCATGAATGCCGGTCACGCGACCCGCCACACCTCGCCCTTTTAAATAACCCCGTAATTAACCGTCACCAACGCAAACTCAACACTAAATCGCAATCTTAAACCTCTCTTCACAGCTTTTCATTATCGATACTATCAATGGGTAATGCATTGCTTCATTTTGATCTCCGTTTCGGTTGTGTTACCTGTCTTTTTTCTGGATTCTTATGAATTTGTGTTTCGTTTGATTGGTTTGAACAGCCGGAGACAAGAAGATGAAGATCGGAATCAACGGTAAGCATTCCATTTTTTATTTGATTAACCGAAATAGTTAAAAGTTTCGATTTTAAAACTTGATTGTGCTAGGTTTCGGAAGGATCGGTCGTTTGGTTGCCAGAGTTGCTCTCCAGAGAGATGACGTGGAGCTCGTTGCCATTAACGATCCCTTCATCTCCACTGATTACATGGTGAGTTGATCAAGATTTTTGGTAAATGTGATTTGAGAACTTAACTGCAAATCTGATGATAGTCGTATTAACTACACAATTTTTTGAAATCACTGTGCAGGCATACATGTTCAAGTACGACAGTGTGCACGGTCAGTGGAAACACCATGAGGTGAAGGTCAAGGACGAGAAAACCCTCCTCTTTGGCGAGAAACCAGTCGCCGTTTTTGGAATCAGGTATGTAGCTGCTTTGGGTTCATAAATTAATGCGCGGGGTTTTAGATGGAAGATTAACTAGATGAATATTTTCTGAATGCATGTGGAAGCTCTTTAGCTGAATGCGCGTCTGTTCAATTTTTATTTTCTTGATTTTCAAAACCGAGGAATTATACCGACATCCTATATCATCAAATGGTCCCTACCCATGAATATTCATTTATGTGATTTGTAGGAACCCAGAAGAGATTCCATGGGCCCAGACTGGAGCCGAGTACGTTGTCGAATCAACTGGAGTGTTCACGGACAAAGAAAAGGCTGCTGCCCACTTGAAGGTTTGTTTTGCTATGTACTTAAAATTCTATGGGTATTGTTTTTTGTACTCGCTATTGTTTTTGTAAGAGAATAAATTATCTCTAGTAATGAAGATTGATAACATGGTCGAATTTCTTGATTGTCTATAAACAGTTTATATTATAGAGGTAAAGAGAGAGTAATTATGATGATGGACTTATGTTTGTTTCTTGTAAATACGGATCTGTGTTTGGATCAATTTTTTGAGTAGATTACTTGTTTCTGTCTAATGCATATAATTTTAATTGACATTGGTTAATTTGTTTAACAGAATAGATGATATAATATAAGCACTCCTTATTGATTTGTGTAGTGGTGACAACAGTGAAATTTCTTTCTTATGGTCAGCATTGTCTTTAATTGTGTGTGTCCAGGGTGGTGCCAAGAAGGTTGTTATTTCTGCGCCTAGCAAGAATGCTCCCATGTTCGTTGTTGGTGTCAATGAGCATGAATACAAACCGGAACTTGACATTGTTTCCAATGCTAGCTGCACTACCAACTGCCTCGCTCCACTTGCCAAGGTTTTTGATATATTATGTTGTTATTTTATTGCATTTGCCAACAGAGGTCAATTCTATGAATTATCTGAGGTATTCCTTTGTTCTTATCTTTTTAACTTTTTGCAGGTTATCCATGATAGGTTCGGCATTGTTGAGGGTCTTATGACCACTGTCCACTCCATTACTGGTAAGGAGTTGATTTCGCATGACTATTCATTTTAATTATCTGAGGTAATAGCTGAAAATTAATTATCAACCACTCTTTTTTTATTTAAATTCAGCCTCCCAGAAGACTGTTGATGGACCATCAATGAAGGACTGGAGGGGTGGTAGAGCCTCCTCCTTTAACATCATTCCCAGCAGCACTGGAGCTGCCAAGGTATGCACAGTTGGTCGGGTGATTTGACCTTGGATGCGCAAAGTAGTTCTGATGCTGTAGGGAGCACACTTGATTTTTGATTTTAATATTTTGGGTATGCCCTTGTAATCACTCAGGCTGTTGGAAAAGTTTTGCCCGCTCTCAATGGTAAATTGACTGGAATGTCCTTCCGAGTTCCTACTGTTGATGTCTCAGTTGTGGACCTCACAGTCAGACTTGAGAAGGAGGCAACTTATGATGATATCAAAGCTGCTATCAAGTAAGTATTGGATGGCTGTTTTATTTGCGTTTTGTGTCACATCTAATAGTGCAGGATTTTTAATTTTTTTGGGGCTTCTCAACTGTACTTGGTTCTCAGGGAGGAGTCTGAAGGCAAACTCAAGGGTATTTTGGGTTACACCGAAGAAGATGTTGTGTCCACAGATTTCGTCGGTGATAGCAGGTGAAGTAAAGATTTTCTTTTTCCATTTCTTGATTTTAAATAATTTTTAGTTTTAATCAGAGCTATCAAATGGGATGGCCAGCCCGTAATCAGTGAAGTCTAGTTGTGTCTGGGTCCAAACTGTAAGCCCGTCATGGTCCAGCCCATAAACTCTACTCATGTTTTATTTATTAAATATTAATATTTAAGTTAAATAGAACTGGTCCAGTTCGGTTTATTAAGGCTCAAATTTGCCCTTTTTCCAATGAGATGGGCCTGTCTGTGTGGGCCTCATTTTTGCCGTCAAACATTTACTGATAATTTGTGACTGTAATCCATATCTGCCGTGTACTCTTCGCAGGTCAAGCATTTTTGATGCCAAAGCTGGTATTGCTTTGAGTAAGAAATTCGCAAAACTTGTGTCTTGGTATGACAACGAATGGGGTTACAGGTAATATAAATCTTCTCTTGTTAACATTGTACCTCTTTTGTCCAATCCTAGCTATCATTCTCCATAACCTACAACTCCCTTGAACACATGTTGTTTTTGTTTGGTTTTGTAGTTCACGTGTGATTGACTTAATCGTACATATGGCAAAGACTCAAGCTTAAAGCTGAACTTCTTGATGATCCAAGGCCCCTTTTTTAAGTTTTCATGTTTCAGTTGGGATTCTATGTTTGGGATGTTTAAAATAATAAACAAGCAGCGGTATTGCTACATGGTCTTGGTCTTGGTCTTGTTTTGGGTTTGTATGTTCAGTTGTGAGGCTTATGGTTGTCCCATTTTGGGGATGATTTGAACAATTAACTTGGTTATTTCTTTTATACAAGCATGGTTGGTTCTTCAGTTACTATATCATTTCTTCTCTATGCTTCTCCTCAATATTGTCAGATTGTTCCTTCCGTTCTTTTCATAGTTGGCGATTGTCAAATGAAAGCAATCAAATGACCATATTTTATATCTACTGTATAATGGATGTCATGTCCATGGGAAGTTCAGAAGACGCTTTTCAATGGCGATTCTTTTTGTTGCTCAACTCTCAAAATAACCCGACGAGTTTTTCCGGAAAATCCTTGAACAGCTGCATTTTGTTTTATATTATCATGAGGGTGTGATGAAAGACTTGTTCAGCTTCTGCATACAGATTTTCCCACATGCAATTCGGCTACATACGGCCTGTACATTGTAAAACAGAATTGCAGATCCCTGCAGCTATTTAATTTGCCGTCTTGGTAAAACATTAAATTCATGTTTGGGTAGAACTTAAAATAAACAAGACCACCCTCGAAAGCAAACGAGTTCAACCGTTGCAGTCGTTTTCTCTTTCCATTTAATAACAGATTCTCCTTTATGTACTTACAGTGACTGCAACAATGACCAATGAAATACTTTTAGAAGCTAAAACCCCTGAACCCTCCTCTCCTCTGTCTCTGCCGCGCTCGTCAGTCTTGGTTTTGGCAGCATCGTTTTCGCAACATGTTTCTCCTCTCTCTCGCTCGCTCTCTTATCACGTGTTTTCTGGCAATGTCAGAGGGGTAGGATGAAGCTACGCAGATAGCTGGGAGGATGAAAACAAATTGGATGTAAACCTGATACGCGTTTTTATAATTGCTTGATGGGGCGAGTTAGCGTAGTCCAAGAGGCCATTTATGTGTATCAGGTGGAGATGCCAGAGAATGGTGTTGGGTAAACAGATAGTTGCTTGAGCCAATTGTTGGAAGACATGATTAATAAGCATCATCATCTGAGATTTGATATCTCAACATACACTCTCTTAATTCATGGGCTGACATTGCTGTTCGAGGAAGTGATTGGTCCGGACATTACACCCGGATGTGATGTTGCAGGCGTTAAATGTGACATGCCATTTTAACATAAACAAGCAGATATTTGAATGCATCAGTTTCACCAAACCATAAATTGGGTCCTGTCTGCTGCAAGCAATCGCAGAACGAATACTTGTTGAGAATACGAGGAATTGTTGAGGCATTATTAGTTTAATAAAAATAAAAGGTGATATAATAAAATTATTTTATTAATAAAAATAAAAAAATTATAAATTTATGAAAAATTAAAAAATTTATAATTAATTTATACTAATTGTTGGTATCATTTTCAACAAAAATGAGTTTAAATCAATTGAATACATGTAATGACATCTCGAGGCAATCTAATAATTTCTGAACCATTTCTAATTGGGATTTCGTCATTTTGACTCTTAGGTGTACATCTATCTGGTCGGATTCGATGTCACGTGCTGTTATTATCCACTGGCTTCGCTAAATAGTAATCTGAGTCAGGCATCTCGTGATCCAATGCCTGTTTGATACGTCTGTCATGCGAGAGTTATATGGACCCAAGCACCAGACCGACAATCGCTCCACCATAGGCATGTGCTAGAGGGGCCAACTCTCTTACCAAATGCCCCTACTGTGCTATGGCTAGTTGCATAACATACGTTTTTTGTTTTTGTATTTTTGTAGCTTAGTGATCATACAGATCAACCTTGTCCCTTGTGCTTGTTCATTTATGAAGGTTCTTCCCCTCTTTGCCTGCTTGATTCTGCATTTAAAATTATATATATACACACAAGAGTCAAACGCAGAAGCACTGCTTTCTTGCCCTCCTCAATCTGATGTGTTGCCTCTTGAAATCATCACATATAAGCCAAAACTGGGTGCCAAAAAATAGGTACAACACAACCGAATGCACGCCCGATCGGATGCAGTTCGGCTTAACTACGATGGCATTATCAGAAACTGCCATGAGGCAAAGCTTAAAAATGATCGAGGCCGGTAACAAGATTGCAGAAATACCATACTTGTAAAAGATTATCACAAGGCCCCATTGGCATTGATGTTTTTAGGGTGCTTGAGTCAAGACAGTAGCAGTGGCAGGCATATGGTGCTGCTACTTCTCTTCAACGCACATTTGGTAAACTAGACATAAAGCAGCTTGGCGCCTTGGCAGATGCTTCAGATTTTTCATGGGTTTGTACTTGAAAGGATGGAGAAAGGGGTCTCCATCATGGATTGTTCCCTAACTACTCGCCCTATTCCTTCTGCACTCAGTACTTGGGTCAACAATGAGAGAAATCAAGTGTTCTTCAACTGCAACAATAATAGCACATAGCCTAATAATAATGGTATCAAATGATAGCCATTACTATGACATTTATTTTTGTGGGGTTCATGCAAGGTTCCTCCTGACTTTTTTGCTGTCTTTTAGACGAGTTTCAAAAGTATATTATCTCATAACTAATTAAATTAACCAAATGATAACCCAATTTTTTTTAAAAAAATTGATAAATTAAAAGAAAATTTGCAAAAACTGCATAAGAACAGATAGTTGCAAATAATACAAGCAAATAATACAAGAATATGGCCAGATGCAAATAATACAAGCAAAAGGGGATTTTGTGAAAGAATCCAATGAAATCAACAATGTGCGTCCCCAACTGTCTCTCCTGTTCATTTTCATTTACGATATCTACTAATAACTGAATCTATCAAGATTCCCTCGAAGCTGAAAAATTGTAGTTCACAGAATCACACTAGATAGTTGCTTACTCTACAGCTCTCTTTCTTCACTGGCCTTTCACGGGCAAAGGAATCTGAACATGTGCCATGCTTTACTTTTTCTCCATCACGAGAAATAAAAAAAAAGGAAACCAAAAATCGACAATCAAGTGATCATTATCACTTTGTTATGGCCTGCAAACAGTTAAAGTAGGCATTTCTTGATTAGCTCCATCATTTCTCCATTTTAAAGCCCACATGTTTTGCTTGTCAGCTGTACTCTAGCTTATTGTGAACCGTACTGCTCCTCTTTGCTTCATTTTTTCATCCCAAGTATTTGTGTCAGCTGTTCATTCAACAAACATTGATGGGTTCTCCCTCGTGTAGTCGAGTTTCAACTGCAAAATAAAAAGCTCTCTTTTTCCCAGTAGTTTTCTCTCGTTTCATGTGTTCAGTTCAATCCTCTGTTTCTTATTCCCTGTATTCCGTGATTCCTTTTGGTAATATCTTTTCACAAGCTTTACTGTCTCAAGAATTCTTTTGTTCACTTTTACAGTTTCACTTCAATTGCTCTTAAGTTTATTTTCTACCAGGTTCACAACCCAACATTAAAATCTTGAACCATCCCTGTTTTCTTGATAAAATCTGAATTTGGGTTCTCATAATTAGCGAAAAAAATTATCTAAGCTTATTTCTTTACTACAATGCCTCCTTCACACTTCCCTCTTCGTTGGGAGAGCACAGGTGATCAATGGTGGTATGCATCACCTATTGATTTTGCAGCTGCAAACGGTCACTATGAACTTGTAAGGGAGCTGCTCCACCTTGACACGAATCTTCTCATCAAACTCACTTCACTTCGCCGAATTCGCCGCCTGGAAACAGTTTGGGACGACGAGGAACATTTTGATGATGTTGCAGAGTGTCGTTGCATTGTTGCAAGAAAACTACTCCACGACTGTGAAGCTAAGAGAGGTCAAAATTCTTTGATAAGAGCTGGCTATGGTGGTTGGCTTCTGTACACTGCGGCCTCAGCAGGAGATGTGAGTTTTGTTAAAGAATTGTTAGAGAGAGACTCTCTTCTTGTTTTCGGAGAAGGAGAGTATGGTGTCACTGATATTTTATATGCCGCAGCTAGGAGCAAGAATTCTGAGGTTTTTAAGCTGCTTCTTGACAGTGCTATCCCTCCAAGTGGTTGCCTTAGCAGCGGGGGAGAATTGGAACAGAAATTGAGTGAGAACCATTCAGTTTTTAAGTGGGAGATGATGAATAGAGCAGTTCATGCTGCTGTTCGAGGAGGGAATTTGGAGATTTTGAGGGAGCTTCTCGGAGATTGTGGTAATGTTTTAGTTTATAGAGATTTACAAGGATCTACCATTCTGCATTCAGCCTCTGGGAGAGGTCAGGTTGAGGTAAGGGACCGTCTGTTTTATATTTCTTAGTTGCCCTACTCATTTATTCCTATAGTCGGCAAACAGCTACTCAGCTGGTAATTTTTATTTCTCTTTTGTTTACTGTTACTTTTTTCTACTCAAATGTGTGGGGTGCTTATGCAATTATCAACATCTCTAGCCCGTTAAAGTTAAAGGAATACTCAAAGTACTAGTTATTAGTACCCGATTCATTCATTGAGAACATCACTTGTGGCAATTGAAGTGAAGGGTAAAACTTGTTTGTCCCATAAGAGTTAGAATTTGCTCTGTTGATAGATGACACCGTCCTCCTGTGCATGATAAAACATAGAGGTTATATAAATGCTAGCCTGAAGTGCTGAACCTATGTTTCCTTTTTGTCAATTCATTTCATGGATAAGCTTCAAAGTCAATGTCCGTCACTTATGTGTTGCCTTCAAATGGTGTCTCCTGAAGCAGAGACTTTTGACCTCTGTATGACCACTTTCTTCAATTTGGGCCGAAAAAGTTATGATAATTACTTGAGATGGTGCCATTCGTTTAGAATTTCTTTCTTACACCTGTAATCTGAAGGCTGCATGTTATGATGATTGCACTACCTGTAATTAGTTCATAACGTTAAAATCCTGCATATTTAGTTGTTAGAACAAGATCCACATTGTTGTTCGTGACTGCAGAATCAGCAATCTCCTTTGGATCTCACAAGAATTGCTACTTACAATGTTTTCATTGGGTCCATACAGGTAGTGAAGGATCTAGTAGAATCCTATGACATCATCAACTCCACAGATAGTCAAGGGAGCACAGCATTACATGTGGCTGCTTACAAGGGTTACTTGGCTGTGGTTAAAGTTCTGATTGCCAAATCACCCTCGTTAATATCTGTAACAAATAGTTTTGGAGAAACTTTTCTTCATATGGCGGTGGCTGGCTTTTGGTCCCCTGGTTTCCGAAGAGTGGATCGACAGATTGAACTCATGAATCAGCTGGTAAGTGGTAAGATTGTGAAGGTGCAAGATATCATCAATTTCACAAACAATAATGGAAGAACAGCTCTTCACTTGTCTGTAAGTGAGAACATTCATTGTAATCTAGTGGAACTTCTAATGACAGTGCCATCAGTTAATTTAAACATCCGGGATGATGATGGCATGACCCCCTTAGATCTTCTCAGGCAACATCCAAAATCAGCATGTTCTGAAATTTTAGTCAAGCGGTTGATTTCAGCTGGAGGGATCTCCAACTCTCAGGATAATGTGGCAAGAAATGTCATTGTTTCTCATCTGAAAGGGCAGTGCATAAGTGGCAGTCCTGGAGCTTCTTTTAGAATCCCTGATGCAGAGATATTCTTGTATACCGGTATTGAGAATGTTTCTGATGCCAGTTGCGATGTAGCAAGTGTGGAATACAGTACTTGCCCAAGTGAACAAAGTGACTTTGACTCTAGTAACACCCCGGATAATAAGAAGTCAAGTTCCGTAGATTATGCTGCAAGGCGCCTCAAGTTTCTTCTTCAATGGACCAAAAGGAAAGAAAGAAAAGCTGATAGCTCAGAGTTGGGGGATGGTGATACTTGGGAGGCATCCAGTATATATAGAAATTGGGGAAACAATCCAGTTTCACTCAGGCAGAAGTATCAGAAATCTATGTCCCTTCCGAACAACAAGAGGATTCTTTCTATAAGAAATGATTTTCCAAGTCCATGCACCAAAAAGAAATTCACTGCAGGGCTAATGCATGGTGTGATTCAGCCGTTGTCGCATATAGCTCAATCACTGTCGAGTCCTTTATCACAATCATCTATATCTTCACCTGCTTCAATAGAAAAACAAAAGGGTGTTGATATTTCAGAACCCTCTGGCTCAGATGAACCATTGGGCAGTCAAAATCCTCAAATGAACCGAAAGCAGACATCCTTCAATAAGAAGCTGATGAATCAATATTTCTGTTTCGGTGCACAAGACTTGGCTGTGGAGGATTCCATGTGCTACACAAGGCCGGTTAGAAGTTTCAAGCATGCTGATTCTTTAGTTACTTGAAAATTTCATTTCTTAGCAGTTGCATGATCTGACTACAAATGCTAAAGTACTGTGCATTATATGATGATCATTAAACAAGTTATCAATTTGAAATTACATGCTTGTCATCTTGGGTCACTTAACTCAATTTTCTTGAAGGGATGACGCTAAGAAAGATTCTCAACATCGAGACCACAGCAGTTCTCTCCTTTGCATCCAATGAATCCGTGCCCCATTTCCGTCCATGTGGTCCTAATATTGCGAGTCAAATCCAGATAAGACAAGTAATAAAAGGTTTGATTAACTACTTAATCTTACCTATTAAAAGGCATTTCCTTAAATGGGATCGAATAGTAGAAAATTGTTAAGAATCTAGCAATGTCAAAAGCCGCAAATCAAGAATCATGTCTAAATTCTTTGGAAACGTTGGCCTGAAAGACATTGCGGTCCTAGAACACATGACAGAGCAGCCATCTTGACCGTTGGTTTTCCAAGAGTCAAAAATCGGATAAAATTAGAAAATAAAGTCCGGGCCACCAATTGCAACGAACGTGTCTGGTAATTAGTAACATGCTATTATTGGACTTCATCTCCTGATCCTTCCGCATCTGTTTACGTATATAAACTTTTATATGTGCTTCTTAAAAGAACACAAGATTGTTTCCTGTTCATATATAAAATATATATAAATCTAATAAATAATCTGGTGTGCCATAGTTGAAGCTGGTGCAAAGATCACGCTATGGCACCTGGTTATAACTACCAGTCAGAGGAAGAAGCTGCAAGGCAGAAGGCCATTGACGAGTGGCTTCCAATCACCTCCTCCAGGAATGCAAAATGGTGGTACTCAGCATTCCATAATGTCACAGCCATGGTTGGCGCAGGTGTCCTCAGCCTTCCTTATGCCCTGTCTGGTCTTGGATGGTAATATATATATACAGATATTATTTATATTTGTTTGTGCAATGTAATTTGCTTCATATTTTCTGAGGTTCCATTGTAATTTGGTTGGATTTTGTTGAATGAATAAATGATTGAACAGGGGTCCTGGAATGGTCGTACTAGTATTGTCATGGATTATCACGTTGTACACTCTTTGGCAAATGGTTGAAATGCATGAAATGGTGCCGGGAAAGAGGTTTGATAGGTACCATGAGTTGGGGCAACATGCATTTGGTGAGAAACTTGGACTTTATATTGTGGTACCCCAACAGATTATTGTGGAAGTGAGTACCAACATCATCTACATGGTCACTGGAGGAAAATCGTTGAAGAAAGTCCACGAGACACTCTGCCCCGACTGCAAACAGATCAAAACCTCGTATTTTATCATGATATTTGCTTCTGTACATTTTATTCTCTCCCATCTTCCCAACTTCAACTCCATCTCCGTTATTTCTTTGGCCGCCGCAGTCATGTCTTTGAGGTATAGTATTAATATTACATTATTTACTGCTTTCCCGTATGGTGTATATATACGTATATAGATGCTTCCAGGGACTTACCTGTTTGTTTTGCAGTTACTCAACCATTGCTTGGATAGTGCCTCTTGATAAAGGGGTTCAGCCTGATGTGGACTATTCTTACAGATCTAAAACGTCAAGTGGAATTGTGTTTGATTTCTTTACTGCACTGGGAGATGTTGCTTTCGCCTATGCTGGTCACAATGTGGTGTTGGAAATCCAAGCAACAATTCCTTCTACTCCAGAGAAACCATCCAAGGGTCCAATGTGGAAAGGAGTTGTTGTTGCATACATCATTGTTGCCATCTGCTACTTCCCCGTAGCTATCATTGGTTACCATATTTTCGGAAACAGCGTCGAGGACAACATCCTCATCACTCTTGAGAAACCTGCTTGGCTCATTGCATTGGCTAACATATTTGTTATTGTACACGTTATTGGAAGCTATCAGATATTTGCAATGCCAGTGTTTGACATGCTTGAAACTTTCCTGGTGAAGCAGTTGAAATTTGCACCATCTCTTATGCTTCGTCTGGTCACCCGCACTGTATATGTTGGTAAGCTGTCCATCATTAATTTCCAAAAGTATATTCTTCAATCCATTCGTTAATTCTAGCTTATCATTCCTTGATTATTTCAGCATTTACAATGATTGTTGCTATCTGCATTCCATTCTTCGGTTCCCTGCTTGGATTCTTCGGCGGATTTGCGTTGGCCCCAACAACGTACTTTGTAAGAAATTAACTGCAGCTGCCCACCTCAAATCATTTCTTCCTTTTTGTCTAATTTCTGAAGAAACAGTCAAATTAACTTTGTTCCCTTCACAATCACAGCTGCCATGCATCATATGGCTTTGCATCTATAAACCAAAGAGATTCAGCTTATCTTGGATGGCCAACTGGGTAAGTTGCCCTTCCCTCCTTGAGTGCAAGAATACTGTTTTGAAACTAATTGAGGCCCTCTCTTCAACATCTCAGCTCTGCATCGTTCTTGGTGTTATCCTGATGATTGTGGCACCCATTGGAGGGCTAAGATCGATCATCATTTCAGCCAACAATTACAAATTTTTCTCGTAAATGGCTCTCTGTTTCAATAGCTGCTGCTGGATGCCTCAACTTAGGACAATGATGATCACCGGATCGCTGGTTACCATTTCAAATGGGAAACAATCAAAATGACGGAATTTTCATTGAGATGGAAGGGAGATCTTCTGTTACCTTAACAGTCCTGTAATCACCATTATTGTAATGCTGTTTGTAATCAAAACTCCTCTCAATGTTCCAAACATTCATTCAAATACAATCTGCATTCTTTTATTCCATGTTTTATGCCAATCATATATATTATTTATGATATTTTGTTTGGTTAAAAATTAAAAATAATGGGCAATTTAGTCATTTTAATGGAGGTTAAAGAATTTATTGAATATAAATTATATAATACGCGTTACACCAGTGGAGGAGGAGGGTATAATGGTAATAAAAACAACCGGGCAAATAAGCTAACAGCATCGCTGTCTCCCGCCATTTTCTTCTGAAGCCGTTGAAGGGAACTACGGAACCCCTCGAGTAGACCAGACTAGAGTGAGAGACGGTAATCGCCATGGAACACGAGATAAAAGTGGAATTCCAAAGAAGCGGATTCGCTTTCGACGTTGAGGATGAAGTTTTGAAGAAATGTTTTCTTTTCCTCTTGTGGCCCAGAATCTCACTCGTATTCGCAACTCTGACGCTGGAGTTTTGATTCTTGTTGATTTAGGTCTTACTTTCTGCTTAAATTATGATCTCAAGCCATCGGATCTCGTCTCTAGCTGGGAGGTTTATTATCTTAACCGGTAATTTTTACTTAGTTCCTTCATCTCAACATTTCTAAAAGCATTATAACTACGTTTATTAGCCAAAAATTCCCTCTTTTTAGATTTACCTTTTCTTGTTCTTCTTTTGTTTTTTTTTGTCAAATTACTTGCTGGATTTAACTCTTTGTTTGGTCACTGAGAAAATTATTAATTATAATTTGTTTTTATTTCAATAAAGGAAAAAAGAAGAATAGATTTATTTCAATTAAGCTGAGTAGGGGTCCTACAGCTTAAAATTCAACAATGATTGTTGAGTATGGTTTTTTATTTTCTATGATTTTTTTTCTTGCTTTGGATGATGTTATGAATTTTTTTTTCAACTTTCTAGTAGTTGTTTAATGGGTGGCTTTTGGGCAGGCAATTGGATGAATCAACGGTTAAACATGCGGAAATGGATGGTTTTATGCTGCATTTGCAATATGAGAAGAAAGAAATTGTTATTAAAGAGGAATCCGGATAGCATATCTACTCAAGTAAAGATGCGGACATGTGACCAGTTTTTATAGTTTTTCTTACTCATTTTGTTTGCTTGCTTGTTTGTTCGAATTTTGAATGGGTGAGGAGTTGAATTTGGTGATATTAGGTATATAACAATGTGGCCTTCTAAGATTTAGGATATGATTTAGTCACTAGATTTTCAGTAGAATGAAACTTATATCATCGTTCTCCATTTTGCAATTTGTGGTAAATTACTACGTAGTTGGTAAATGTAGTAGACAGGTGGTCCGCATTACTGCACCAATTCTTTGTATTTAATACAATCTACAGTTCTGGTAATTTCTTTTTTTTAAAAAAAGAACAAATGATGAAGAATGTATTGTGCAGGATTTTGAATGATGAAGATGAACATGTGGCAGAAGATATTTTGGCCACTCCAATTGGCAAGTCTATGAAGTTCTATTCAGAGCCACTATGTTTGGCACGTAAAACAAATGGAAATGGTTATTCTTCTGGTTGATCATCAAAACTGGTGACACCCTTTGGGCAACAAACAGAAAAGTTTGTGGTAAAATTCAACACCAGTAATCTGCCCAATACAGAGAACGGAAGTAATGAACATGATGATGTTAATACAGAGGATGACATCATCAAAAGGGTTAAAACCAGCAAGAAATGTTCCTTGATAATTCATGGATCAGGGCCAGAACCAGGCTGCAGGTTCATGTATGATAGATTGAAGGCAGGGTATCTGACGCTTTATATAGAAACACGATTATTATCCATTACCTCCATTTATGTGTTTTACTAATGAATTTCTAGGTTATGTAGTTTAACGCACTTGAAAATCACATTAGAAAATGTGCAACTGCACTTGTTGCATCTGGGCTATATGAAGAACCAATGGACCCAACAGCTGCTTCGCAGGTAACACTATTGCTGCTTTGTATGTTATTCAAAACCATAAATCCATGCATCTAATGAAATCTTATTGCTTCAGAGAAGTGTATTTGCGGTTGGAATGATCTGTTGTGATGGTGAGGGACATTTGAATAATAAATCTATCTTGCTACAAAGCAGGTAAAAATGTCCTGAACTTTCCCTTTTCATGTGCATCAAATTGGAAGCAGAAGGCACCTGATTGTTGCCCTGCTGGACTAACACATGGGCATAGTTACAGATGAAAAATTTCAGTCACTTAATAATGAGGTCTTAGGTATATGATATATCTTTGTCTGTGTCGACGCCAAGTGGGGCCTAGATGTGCCTGTTTTCTAGATGCATTTGACTTAAGCAAGATCAGATGATAGGCATCATCTTGATAAAAGCAATCCCTGACCATTTTCATGTTTGACATCTTTTATGAGCTGGGAAAGAATTACTAATCCTACCCTGGCATGAATTGTTGCTTCAAATACGAGTTTCATTCATGTCATATTCGACAGTCTTGAACATTGTGGAGGGCAACGTGTTCATGTAGACTTGCATAAGTTGGGCCAGTTTTCCCTTTTCCCAGGCCTGGTAAAATGATTAACCAAATAATATTAAAGAACTTGATCCATATGTTTAAATTCTAAGTATGAAATTTCTTCAGGTAGTAGGCATTGAGGGGCACAATCCAAGTGGGCACTGTTTGAATGCATCCAAACTAGTAGATTCAATTCCCTTGCCCATTGATGCTTATGTGAATTTGCATCCTGCAAAGAAGCAAGCTTTGGATCAGGTGATCAATTTGACTGATGTTTTCTCCAAGCTGGAAGAGATATCAGTGGTGTGCAAACTTGTCTCCTTTATCATTTCAAGACATTAAAATAACTGCATGTTTTATGCTAAACTTTCTGTCACATTGTCTCCAATTGCACGTGTAATGCATGTTGGCATGTTTAATACAAATGAGATTATAAGCTTGAGAATTTGCAGAATTTAAGGAGGACCACAAAGTGATAAACATACAACTTGAAATGATGTGGAAATATGTTAGGGATGCTGACGCATCATTAAGGAATCTGTCAATTGAAGACCTTCTTGGATGGAAAGGAGGTTTAAAATACCTGGAGTTGGCAAAATATATGAATTTTATTGTCTGACTGGAGCTCATTGTTTCCCAACTTGGTTGAAAGATTTGCAATAATAGATAAACCACAACTCAAACATTGTTCCCCTTTGATGTGCCATGCATTTTGTCAATCCATGTGGATACTGACATAAACTTTGATTTTGAACAGATTATTGCATCAGAACCTTTTACTACAACGGACAACTTATTTTTTGAGCCTTTAAGGGAGCTTCTATCATATGGAAGACGAAGCAGCTGCAGTTGCTTATTTTGGTATAAATCCGTTGCTCTTTAACTAAATGGTATTTTGCAGAAGATTGCGGTGTTTTCTAACCTCCATAATTTTACATCATGAGTCGTTGACTTTTCTGCTGCTGGGCCAATTTGTTGATTCTGAACATCCACAGATTAAGAAAGGAACTATAGACACGAGCTTTGATGAAATATTCCATCTGGAAATTCTCAGAAGGGTATTGGCAGAATGAAATCAGTGCAATTGATTTTGGATGAAGGCTAATTATTTTTTTAATATATATTTTTTTATTTTCATCAGTTGCAAGATTATGCAGAGTGTATGGGTTCTGAAGCAATGTGATTCTTGTTCCATCTGTACAAGATGCTAACCATGATTATGTTTATTCTCAGGTGATCTTGTTGCTTATGAAGGATAAAATGGTTTTTCTGTGCTCATTTTAGTGATATTATTGAAGGAATATCTACTATATAATATTGCTAATGAAATTGTGCATTTTGCAGCCACCTTTTGATATTCATCCACCTAATATCAGACATCAGGTACATACAGTTCATTGGTACTTGTCAGGGTTTCTAGATCATTTTCTATTACTTATGGTCTCAAATCTTATTTGTTCTTTGTCCAGATAATAAGTCTTACAAATCCAGGGATGTTTGAGGCAAATCAGATAATAGCACTTTGAAATACTATGATCATATCAAAATTCTTGATTTTTGAATTCAAAAATCTCATGGGAAGAGAGAGACCTAGAGACCCTAGTTTCTTCTGAACCACTGAGCTGGTACTAATTTTTGTGGCCGTTGCATACGTCGAAACTTCCATATACTTCGCTTTGCAGTTGTTAGTTTACTTATTCTCCTTATTTTTGCCTGATTATGCCTTTCTTGAGTTCTCATTAAGTGTCAAAGTCATAGCATTTCTCGAGTTAAGGTTCCTTCAAGTTTTTGAATCTCTCTGCGGATTTTGATGTTACAATTTGTTAATATGCAAGTGAGAGTATTTTCCATTTAAGAGCTTGGTGTTTCGGGTCAAAGTAGGTTGCTGCACTGTGGATATATATAAACAGCTTAGTGGAGAGGAGATGTGAAGAAATTCAGAAGACAGAACATCCAATGATCTCATGGGCATACTTGCAAACCATATTCTTAGCCAAGGCATGTGTTAATAGATTATTTTTGTGGAACTCTATTAACTTGACATATTGCTAATGGGTCCAGAGCTATTTAAGCATTAACACATCCTAAATTTTGGAGCAGCTTTTATCCTCTATATCCACCAGCAGAAGGTATTCCATTGGATTTTTCACTTGCTCCAGAAGCTCTAACTGTCTCTTCAATTTCAGATATTATCATCCTACCTTAAGACATGAAGTACTTCGTAAAGGTTAGTAAACTGAGCGAAGTACCTCTACCTCTGAGCTCTAGTGTCATTTTGAGTAAGAAAAATATGGCAACACTAATCTAATAAGAAAAAATTTTGAATTCCTGCAACTCATTTCGAGATATCTCCATAAAGGACATAATGCATCCTTTGTGATTTTTCTCTGGTTACAGGTTTTGTACATTGAGGAAGAAACGAAGGGGAGCAGCACAAGAAGTGTGTCTGCGAGAATCCAGGAAGACTAGCCAAGGGAGAAGGAGGCGGCACCTTGGCAGAGCTTATACACCATAGGAGTCCCGACATGATGAATGCTTCAATTACCAGCATATAGTTCCTGTACTGAACTGATCCAAAACATGTCTGTACCCTGCAGTGTTCTTTATAATGATCTAAGTCTGGCCCACAGTGTTCAAAATTAAAGATTTATGAAGATATTAAGTCAAACGATCGTTTTAACCTTCCGGTCCAAATGGCACCAGTAGGTGCTATTGACTGAACCAGCAAAAGCAGTTTAACATTCCTAGAGGAGATATTGAGAGTAGGGGTACTTGTTCTTCCTGCTTCTGCCAACAATTAATTCAATATAAATTCTAGAATACTGTACAATTTAATTGTTTTCCTCGGCTGGTAAAGGAGATGCTGTCATTTACTTTGCTCTCTTCCTGCGCCTACTTATGCACGGCATTAGGATAAGCCGATGTAACACCATGAAGTCCAAATCAGAAGCCAATAAGAAATGTCAACCAATATGTTACATAGTTACTGAAAATACAAAACTCTTCACACATCTACTTCATCTAATACGTAACAATATGCAGATGATTTATGTTATTAAGATTGATGTTGATGGTTGCATCTTGACCCCTTAATCACAATGTTCTAATCAGACGATGTTGTAGCGAGATTGAAATTCCCTTGGATCAAAACTCTCTCTTTCCAGCTCTGTATCTTAGTTCTCTATCCTAGCCAATCCTATTATTCAAAGCCCATAATAAGCCAACCAAGATTCCAGTCATAACCACAACAACCATCCAAGAAACCCAAGCCCACTTTGGAATCAAATTATCAGTTGCGCCAGAGACAAAAGACCCACGTCTTGTACACAAAGAGAGGACCATAATCTCTCATAACAGAATATAAGGCATAAAAAGGAGGCGACAAAAGTCCATTCTGATTCGGCGGAAGCAGGTACGTCAGCTTTCCGGAAACTGTCAAGAGACCATACATTCTTGTAACTTCAGCAATAATGAGAAGTACAAGAATTTCAAACCCTCCATAATGAACGATGAAACGATAAGTCTACATGATTGAGTATGAAGAGAGAATCACGAGGGAGGAATATTATGATGTGAAGCAAATCCATTAGGAAGATAACTATACTGTATTCAAGAATAATGTTTTGTGGAAAATGTTGTTTAGAGAGGCTAAAGTATGGATTTTTTGTTGTTTAATGATTGCATAGCTGACAATGAAAACTGCGGGTATGCTGTGAGTTCGAGAGATGAAACACTCAATTTATTGTCCCTATAACTGGTAAACAAAGCTCATCCACAATGTTGAATAGCCAGTACCTTAATCAATGTAATATATTATTTTTCTTCTCCGTCATTACCTGGAAGCAATCAATAGCACATTGAAGACAAAAGGAGTATGAAATATGAATCTTCCAAAAACTGCATTTCGATAATGCAAAATGAAAGCACAAACTAATGGTAAATGCTTTGCATTTTGATAATGCAAAATGAAAGCAAAAACTAATGGTAAATGCTTCTTGTTCGGTTTTGATCACACGTTTAATGCAAATTCTACAAAACTTTTAAGTAATTTTTATTGCGTAACTATAATATACCAAAACTGACGCATAGGATCAGACAGCGAACGATGTTCAACCTGATTGACATTATACCATGAGTGCAAACGGTTAGATCTGAAGCTAAACCAGGCCAAATAGGTCCCTGAGTCCTGATTTACATAACCATTCCTCCGTCAATAGTGAGCACCTGCAAGAAAATAATATCAAACTTAGAACCAAGTAAATGGAGCTAGAATAGAGACAGAAAGGTCTAAAAGGTAAAATAACAATGCAGGAGGATTTGACCACAACACGGGTTATAAGGGATAGCATGGAAATACAAGGCAAAGGCAAAACCAAGCAAGGGATGTCAGGGCAAGACAAGGAACTAAAGAAAATTATAGTGTACTTCTCCATGTGAGCTGCTTGAGTTCATGCAACGAACTCAAGCACTCAGTTGGAGTTAAATTGCAAATCAATGCCAAACAGGCTATTTCATTCCCAATAACAAGTTCTTCCACGCTTGCCATTGCATGTACAAAGCCAAGCCAAGCAAGGCATGGAACAAGGCAATAAATTGATTAATAGTATTAGCTGTATATGTCTACTGCTTCTCTACACCAAATAAAAATAATACCCACCATGTGGATTTATGGGCACCGAGAAATAGCAAAGTTCCAAGTTCACCCAGTACAATTTGTAGTTCAAAGAGACAGTATAATGGAATAGGTTCAAAACCTGTCCAGTCATGTAGCTGGCAGCGGGATTCAGGGCCAAGAATTCCACCAGTCCAGCAACTTCTTCTGGTTGACCATACCTTCCTGAATGCATAATAACTGTTGTTAATACCATTATGAGTTCAAGCACTCTTGATTTCTTTTGTAAACAGAAATTTAGAGAAGGATCCACCGGGAGTATAGAAGTGCATGTTACACAAATGCTTTTAAGAACCACCAAATATTTGACATGTGAGCATATTGCAAAATGGAAGTAATCATCCATATTAAGTATTATTTGCTTGAAAACTTACAAGTTTAGCATCCACTAATCACGATGAATAATCACTATCAAGTATAATTCACATGAAAATTTCAACGGACAATGATAAGGTCAATGCAATCAGATATTTGAAGACAGAAATGGAGAATAAAATAAACTTTTTACTTGTACAATCCTTGCTCACCCAATGGAATTGTCTGCAAGATCTTCTTCTCAATATCTTCCCCAAGCTTGGCAGTCATATCAGATGCGATGAATCCTGGCGCAACAGCATTGACCTGGAAGAACATGTATTGATAAGAGCAGTTCCCATATACAGCATCAGCTGCATAAATGTTTGGAATATGCCTTGTGACTGGAATCCAACATATAAAAAGAACTCAAGAAACTCACATTAATATTTCTGCTTGCATATTCCCTTGCAATAGTTTTTGTAAACCCAATAACACCTGCTTTTGCAGCACTGTAATTGGCTTGGCCAACATTTCCAACCAGACCAACAACAGATGCTATGTTGATTATCCTTCCCTGCAAAATTAAAAAGTTGAGTGGAATCACGAATTTTGTTGTTATTCAAACATATATTAAACCAAAACCTCTGTAAGTTCCATTTTCTATCTGTGACTTTTAATCTTGGAAAAAAATTAGTTGAGAGGTGAGTAAACCAGTCACCATTTACCAGTAAGAACTCGAAAGAAATTAAAGCCCTCTATTATAAGACAATGGTTCTCATCTTATGTTTGTTAGCTTCTCTGGCAAACAACTTCATGTTCGATATAAAGCTACAGCTAAAAGCCCCATTATCATACTACAAAAAAGTTCCACACGAAAATTTCTACACAATTGAAGAAAATGAGCTCCAGAGAATTAAAAAATGCAAAAAGAATGAGAAAATGATAAGCAGGCATATTGGAAGGGAAGAAAAAAGCCTCAAGACTGCAGCTTAATTGGTTGATACATAAATATCACCAAGATAAACACATCATTATACCTTTTTCTTCTTCATCATGATTTTGGCTGCTGCCTGCAAACATAACCAGTGTCAGTTCAAATAAACACTAGCATCCACTAGCATAATTAGTAAAAGTGTAGGAATGCACACCTGGGTACACAAAAATACACCTGTGAGATTCAGATCAATAACCTCCTGCCATTGTGATTTCTTCATTCTCATCAGCAATGTATCCCTAGTAATTCCTTAAATCATGGTAGATAATTAGGGAACTAGATTGAAAATCTTTAACTGATGAGATATTAAGTGAGACAGGTGGATAACCTGCATTGTTAATCAATATATCAACAGTGCCCCATGCATTAGTGGCCTGCAGATTACACAAGCATTGGCCTATCATGAGTAATGACAATTTAACAAACTCATCAAGCCAAAAGAATATCTGCTCACTGTTTTGATCATTGACTCCACATCAGCTTCTTTTGAAACATCTCCACCAAAAGTAAGAGCCTGACCACCAGATGCCTCAATCTACAAAATATTGTTGTATAAACTAAAGATTATTTTAAATCAAGCAGGATGATCAAGCAAAAACAGCACAGTCTAAAGATCATGAAAGATGACAATAGCGAGTGCAGGAAGACAGCAATCTTTTGGGAAGAAAGCAAAAAACACAATGTGTATGAAATCTTATGAATATAAAAATAGATTTGAGTGGAAGTCCCAATCTTAACTTAAAGAAGTGAGGCACAATTTTGTCTTTCCTTATATTTAATTATACATTGCCAAGTTCATCAAACAAGTCACATGAAAAAGAAGAAAAATTCAAAACACAGCAAGAAGAAATACCAAGGATCATACTATCAACGAGCTAGAAAATTTTTTCCTTTCTTAAATAATACAAGAAATAAACTAAACCAGTTCCCAATTCAGCATGAGCAGGTTGGAACCCCAAACCTCTTGTAAGCGTGAGCAGGTTTGAACCCCAAACCTCTCATACAACTTCAAGAGAATTAACTAATTGAACCAACCATCACTCAACATCAAAGAGCCAGACATGTATCCACTCTTTAAAATATATAGCATATCATATCTTCAGGTGCCTTGATGAGTATCTTCAACTTACACCGGCAAAAGGATACTGCTCCTTTTCTAAATTATGCACCGGCATATGAAAGGTGCAGAAATATATCCTGAATTAATCCAGGATTCCTGATACCATTTAGACCAACAAATTAACCTGGATTCAATAAAAGAACATCATAGATGTGGAAAACCTCATACACTAAAACATGAAAACATAGTTTTTAAGACACTAGTAAACTGTATTATCTTAAATCTTGCAAAAGTTATAACGGTTAGCTTCTACAAAATTTTAACCATGAAATTCAAGAACACTAGATGATGAACATCAATAAAGATGATCCCCAAACAATTAATGACGCCTTTATTCTCAAAAAAAGCAGGCAAAAATGCAAAGAACCAAACACAATTATCATAAATACTCATCTATGTTTCTGTAAATGCAATGTTTTACCTCTTTGCAAACTTCTTCAGCCTCCTTTGATGACCTAGCATAATTTACCAGGACCTGTAATAATCCAAAAATAACCACTTCACTGTTTAAAGTATCAAAAAATTACATTGTTAATGCAATCACTAACAGAATCTTCCACAGAGGGCTTCATGATACTGAATACATGGCTTCAGCCATCCCAAGTTAGTTAGTTTTCATTGCTTTATCAAACAGACCTACTTTGTTTATTGACAGAGGAAATATCAAATTCCTGCTAATTACAGAGTGCCTGCATGTGTTTGCATGAGATGGACCAGATCTAATTAATCACTCACTAACCTTACAACCTGCTTGACCCAGGGACAATGCAATTGCTTTACCAATACCTCTAGAGGCTCCTGTCACTACAGCTACTGGAGCTTCCACAATGTGAGCTGTTTCTGTGCTTGCTTGTTCAATGGTGGCAGCCAGAGCTCTTACTCCTGTGTGAACCGTTTCAATCAATGAGTTTTAGGTTCTTCTAAGATACTTGATTATATCTATATATAAAAAAATTGATAAAAGTATAACGATCCCAGACATTTTGTGACACATATCTGTACTATAGACCTATGCTGAAAGCAGATATAAGTGCAGTAGAATGCTCTGGATTCTTTTCCCTAAATATTTTTCAATACACAGCATAATTTTACTTGTAAATCAGGTACAAAATTCAAAGCAGTTGGGTACCATATATTACTGGCATGTTTTAGAGTTCTTTCTGCACTGTCAAAACCACTTTCAAACTGAAAAAAAATTGCTTTTGTTCTATTTCGTAGTGTTAGGCAGATATAAGGGAAGACAGTCTTCGGAATAAAAAGTTGGAATATTTCTTTTAAGAAGCCCTTAAGAGTGATTTTCTAGAGAAAGCATTTTCGGACCATAAAAGTATTCGAGATGCCTTCTGGAGAGTGCTTGATAGGTGCTTTTGGAAAATGAGCTATTAATTTGCAAAAGCGCCTACATATCAAACAACATATTTCCAGACTGAAAAAGTAGTTAATTTTTTGGCTAATAGCAACTTAACAAGAATGCTATAGAACTGAACTCGCAATTAGAAAATTGCAAATTCATAAATTTATAACCACCAAAAACCGAATTCGGTGTCAATTAGATCCGAAAATCAAACTTGCAGCCATTTCCAGACCTAAAGCCAATGCAATTTGTTATTTCAAGAGGCGGAGCTAAAAAGAAATTGGAAACACCTATCACAGATACATGAAATACAGTACCAGAAGAAGCGAATGAGCCGCGCCATCGATGTTTGAACTCGACGCGAGGCCGAGGCTGCGCCTGATCCGGAGCTGGAGACCATTTACAGAACTGACCGATTTTCTGATCACCGAATTTCGCGGAAGTCGTAGCAGATTTGAAGGCGACAATGTTGGATCCGGCGACGGCAGCCATAAGAGGTTTTCCGCGAAATGAAATAATTAAAGTCAAGAAAGTAGCCACAAATGAAGTTTAGGTAATCCTTTGATGCTTTTCTAAAGCAAGAACAAAGAAAAGAAAATGTTTCTGCTTTCACGGTTTGAGTTTTTGGTTTGGAAACTCCGGAGACTGCAAAGAGTGACGATGGGAACGAAGTCAGTGGCACTTTTGTGAGCGGCTGGGTTTGTACCGTATCCGCTGGACGAATCTTGAATGAACAGGTCTGGTTTTTGAATTATTTACCATGCAGCCACTGCGCTTGATAGAGAGTTATTTACGTCAGCAACAAAATTGTCGTTCACTTTTAGGAGCAAAAATGACTTGTCATTTTCCATTCTGAATTGGTTTCGACTCGTCGTTCGTTACGATAACATTTGACATCCCCTCGGTAAGATGTAAAACAACTAGTCGTTCAATTATCTAAACAGAAAGCAGCAGCTGCAGCCTGCATATCCCGTTCATCCCAGGCAATCAATTTATTGTCTCTGTAATGAGTAAGCAAAGGTCATCCACAATGTTGAATGGCGAGTAATCAAAAAAGGCAGTATGAAGCATGAATCATGGAAAAACTGCATTTCGATAATGCCAAATGAAAGTCCGAACGAATGTTAAACGCCTCCGGTTCGGTTTTAGTAACATGTTTAATTCAAATTCCACAAAAACTTGCCCTAATTTTTATTCTGTAACAACAATATACTTACAGTGATTCGTAGGATCAGACAGCAAATGAGGTTCAACCCTGATTGATCTTTTACTATGAGAGCTACAGGTTAGAACTGAAACTACCAGGCTGAATAGGTACCTGAGTCCTGATTTACATAACCATTCCTACGTCAGTGGCGAGCCCCTTCGAGAAAATTATATCAAACGGAGAACCAAGAACGTGGAGCAGGAAGAGGGGGAGAAGGGTCTAGCAGGTAAAATAACAATGCAAGGGGCATTTGACCACAACATGGCAAAGGCATGGCGTGGAAATACAAGACAAAGGCAAAACCAAGCAAGGGATGTCAGGGCAAGACATGGAACTACAGAAAATTATAGTGTACGGTTCTATGCGAGCTGCTTGAGTTCATGCAATGAACTCAAGTATTCAATTGGAGTTACATTGCAAATCAATGCCAAACAGACAGTTTAATGCAATAAATTCAAAACCGGTCCAGTCATGCAGCTGGAAGCGGGATTCAGGGCCAAGAATTCCACCAGTCCAGCAACTTCTTCTGGTTGACCATACCCTCCCGAATGCATAATAAATATTGTTAATACTGTTGTGAGTTCAAGCACTCCTGATCTCTTTTGCTAAACATATTTTCCGAAATCTGAAACATTTTTGTTAGCATCCTGTTAAACTTAACAAATGCATGGTATAATAGGTGAAAATAAGAAATTTAGAGAAGGATCCATCACACATGAAGGGGAGTATGGAAGTGCATGTTACACCCATACTTTCAAGAACCACCGACGATTTGATATGTGGGCATATTGCAAAATAGAGGGAGTATGGAAATGTATGTTAAACTAATACTTCTAAGAACCACCAAAGACTTGATATGTGGGCATGTTGCAAGATAGAAGTCCTCTATTACGTTTATTTTGCATAAAAACTTGATAAGTTTACCATTCACTACTCAGGATGAGTAATGAATATCAAGCATAATTCACATGAAAACTTCATTGATAATGATAAGGCCAATGCATTCAGATATTTGAAGACGCAGAAATTGAAAATAATGAGAAACTGAATGCCGGTGCAACGGCATTGACCTGAAAGAACATATATTGATAAGAGTGGATCCCCTATAAAACATCAGCTGCAGGAACGTTTGGAATTTGTCTTGTGACTGGAACCGAAAAGATAAAAATAACTCAGGAGACCCCACATTAATATTCCTGCTTGCATGTTCATTTGCAATAGTTTTTGTGAACCCAATAACACCTGCTTTTGCAGCACTGTAATAGGTTTGGCCAACATTTCCAACCAGACCAATAGCAGATGCAATGTTGATTATTCTTCCCAGCAAACTTAAAAGTTGAGTGAAACGGGAATTTGATTGTTATTCAAACATATTTTGTACCAAAACCCATCCCTTATGAATGCTCCTTAAAGGTTCATTTTCTATCTGCAACTTTTAATGTTGTAAAACATTTAGCTCAGAGGTAAGCAAGCCAGGCACAGCAAGAAAGTGGAAGTAAAGCCCTATATTATAAAACAATGCTTCTCATCCTAAGTTTGTTTGCCTCCCTGGCAAAATGTTTGTTTGCTTCTTTGGCAAAAAACCTCACGTCCTATATAAGACCATAGCTGAAAGCCCCATGAATCATGTGACAAGAAATTCCACATGACCATTTCTGCAGAATTGAAGAAAATGAGCTCCTAAGAAAAAAAGATGCAAAAAGAATGAGAAAATGACAAAAATGGCACATTGATCTGGTTGCCTAAACTCAGAATAATACTGTATGCAGAGATTAACTATGCTGTTTCTTGCCTAAACTGGTTCCGGCTCCGATTGCTGAACCGGTGTACCAATTATTCGTATACTACGACCTGGCGTAAAGAAAAAGCATATCAACCGAAAACAATGTCAACTAGAATTCAAAGGCACATGATTACAGCAAACTAGCTAGATAATGTCAACAATCAGCGGCTATCCGGGAATATTTCAAGTCACTCAGGATTTCTTGGTAAGCTTATAGATTTCTCCAAGTTATGAATTTGTCAAAATTTCTCCATGTTAACATAGTTTCTGATAATTTTGTTCAACCTGCGATTCCACGCTTTGATGGTCATTATAGTCATTGGAGCATGCTGATGGACAATTTTCTGAGATCCAAAGAATATTGGCAGGTAACTGAAGATGGCATGATAGTGGCAGCAGCTGGAGTTTCTTTGACAGATGTGCAAAAGGCAGAAAGAAGTACAAAAATTGAAAGATTTGAAAGCAAAGAATTATCTATTCCAAGCCATTGATCGATCAATCTTGGAAACAATCCTTTGCAAGGATACTTTCAATCAAATTTCGGATTCAATGAAGAAGAAATATCAAGGGAATGCAAGGGTAAAACGTGTGCAACTCCAATCTCGTCGTCGAGAATTTGAAGGACTTCAAATGAAGTCAGGGGAGTCAGTTTCAGAATATTTTTCAAAGACAATGGCAATTGCAAACAAGATGCGAATTCATGGAGAGATGTTAGAGGATGTCACCATTGTTGAAAAGATCCTTCGTTCAATGACGTCTAAGTTTAATTTTGTGATTTGTTCTATTGAGGAGTCCAAAGATATTAATACTCTTTCAATAGATGAACTGCAAAATTCCTTGCTAGTTCATGAGCAAAAGGTAAACCAGCAGGACAAAGAAGAGCAGACATTGCAAGCAGCAACGAATTCAAAAGGAGCAGGACGCGGAAACGAAGGTGGAAAGACAAAAAATTCTCACCACAAGCAAGGAGAGAATAAAAGTGCTACTCTCAAAGAAAAAAAAGGGTCGTAAGGGTCAAAATTCTACCGGCCATAAATCAAGGTATGCAGACAAACCCAATGCTAAATGTTTTCGTTGTCATATGTATGGTCATTATCGCTCAGAATGCCGTACGAATTTGAATAAACGTAGACGGGAGAGTTCGAACTTTGCAGAGAAAGAACAAGAAGAAGTTTCTCTTCTCATGGTGTGTCATACTAAAGAGGAAACTCATCCGAATTTGTGGTATCTGGATATGGGTTGCAGCAACCATATGTGTGGAGAATCTTTTCTGATTTAGGCGAAACGTTTCGAAATACTGTAATGTTTGGGAATAACTCTACAGTATCAATTATGGGGAAAGGAAGGATTACAATTCAAACCAAAAAGAATTCTCATTCTATCTCCGATGTTCTATTTGTTCCAAACTAAAAATAATTTACTCAGTGTTGGCCAACTTCAAGAGAAGGGATATGAGATTGCTATAAAGGATGGAGTCTGTGGAATCCAAGATGAAAAGCTGCTCAAAATGTAACCCCTGAAGAAGCATGGAGTGGGCATAAGCCATCAGTGGATCATTTACAGGCGTTTGGGTGTATAGAATATGCTCATATTCCAGATGAAAAGAGAAGTAAGTTAGATGATAAAAGGCCAAAAATGTACCTTTCTTGGTGTTAGTGATTATTCAAAAGCTTACAAATGTATAATCCTGTCACCAAGAAAATTGTCATCAGTTGTGATGTAATTTTTGATGAAGACAAAGCGTGGTCGTGGAGTTCTGGTTCAATTGGACAGCAAATCCCAGGTGATTTTGATGGTTAAAATGAGAAGAAAACACAGCAACCTCGACATCAATCAATTTCAGCGGCCATAGAACAGCACATTCCTCAAGATGTAGCTCCCACAACTTTTGAAACCTTACCAACAGCATCAGCAACTGACGAAAACTTGATGCTGCAACAAGTTTGATTCCTAAACGTGAGAGAAGAAGGCCAACATGGATGTCAGACTATGAGGTAACGGGAATTAATTCTTCTGAGGATTTATTTATCCATTTTGCCTTCTTTTCAAATTGTGATCCAGTAACATTTGAAGAAGCAATTAAAGAGCCAAAATGGCGAAAGGCTATGAGTTTTGAAATTGCAGCCATCGAAAGAAACAACAATTGGGAATTAACGAATCTTCCAAAAGGACAAAAACTCATTGGTGGTAAATGGGTATACAAGACAAAATTGAAAGAAAATGGTGAAATTGACAAGCACAAGGCGCGTTTAGTGACCAAGGGCTACTAGCAAAAGTTTGGCATTGACTACAAAGAAGTTTTTGCACCTGTTGTAAGGCATGACACAATTAGATTGGTGATTGCATTGGCAGCACAACGATCATGACCTATCTTCCAATTAGATGTTAAGTCAGCATTTTGCATGGAGATTTGCAAGAACAGGTATTTATTGAACAGCAACAAGGCCAGATATAATGTATTCAGTGAGTCTTATCAGCAGATACATGGAGAATCCAACAGAGATACATCTTCTAGCTGCTAAGAGGATCTTGCGATACTTGCAAGGCACTAAGGAATTTGGGATTTTCCACAAGAAAGGAAAAATATCAGATTTGTTTGGCTTTACTGACAGTGACTACGCAGGAGATCAAGATTATAGAAGAAGCACTTCAGGCTACGTTTCTATTTTTGGATCAAGTGCTGTTACATGGTCATTTAATATTAGACAATCAATTGTTGCTTTATTCATCACTGAAGCTGAATTTGTTGCTGCAACTTCTTGTGCATGTCAAGCTATATGGTTGAAGAAAATTCTTGAAGAGCTTCATATTAAGAGACAAGGGCCTATTGCAATTTTTTGTGATAACAACTCAGCTATCAAACTCTCCAAAAATCCTGTTCTACATGGCAGAAGTAAGCACGTAGGTGTGAAATTTCATTTTTGAGAGATCTCACGAAGGATGGAACAATTGAACTCATCCACTGTTAAAGTCAAAAACAGGTTGCAGACATATTAACAAAACCTCGCAAAGTTTGTTTAATTTGTGTTGGCTTCTTGTGCCAGTTCACAATTTTTCTTGTCAAAAATAATAATAATTTACATCATTCACCATTGAATTCGAACACATAACTATTCCTAAGTAAATTACAAAAGAATTTGACTTCACCGGCCCATAAGCAAGATTCACGACAGCCAACAAGCTCGTCTTCGCCCCCCCATCCTTTGTTCCTTGTACTCAAACAGTCGCAGGTTCTGGGATTGGAATTTTCTTCTTGAGCGACAATATTACGTATCCACATGCTCCCAATAATCCGTTTTATATTTTTTCTGCATTCTCTGATCCTGGAACTTGTTAGAGAAGACAGAAGCTCGAAGCCTTGTTGTTTGAACTGATTCCCAGAGCACAGCAGGATAATACTGTAGACATAGATTGCCTCCGCGTGTTTCTTTCCGGCAGCTTTTTTCAATAACTCGAGCCCAGAATTTGTGCAGCTCAGACTGAAGTACTCGAACATGCCTTGTCTGTATAGGGATTCTGGGTTTCCACTCTTTTTACAGCGTTTCAAGAACAAATAGGCAGCTTTGTCATTAACAGGCCACGCTATGGGAAACTTATCCAAGGATGCATGCTCGTAGACATAATCATCGTTTCCTAATCTAAAAAGTTCTCTGCAACTCAGTTTGGCGTTAAAAAGATCAGACAGTGAAGCAGAGGCAACTTGAGCAAGAATCTGTGTCAGTAACTCCACAGGAAGAGATTCTATGAAGTTATTACTGGTGTTTGTTGTCTTCTTCTTGCGAGCCGCAGAGAGGAAGTTCGAAAATCTGGCCATAGCTAAAACTGGTAACAAATTCGGACAGATGCAATACTTCTGATAAATTCGGTATGGATAGGCACCTTTTCCACAGAAAGAAAGAAGCCAATTCAGTTATGATTATTTGCTTCAGCTATATATAAAGATAATTACTTTCCATTTCCATTTAGGATAAGGATTGATTTGTTATTAAAGGATTTGTTTCCTGTTTTGTTACGGACAAATCTGATTCATGTTTGATTATTACTTCTATTTTCATGGAAGTGTGGATCCTTTTATCTTCTATTAGATCTCAAATTCTTAGAATTTCCAAATACTGATTCACATTCCGTACGTCTCTCAATAACTGGAGTCCCGAAACTCTAGCGTGCATTTTCTGTAAATAGATTCTGGGGTCTCTACTCTTCTTACAGCGTCTTAAGAACAGATAGGGTGATCTGTCTCTAACAGGTCGTGGCCATGCTATGGGAAACTTGTCCGAGGATTGCATGTATCATCATTTCCTGTTCTTAGAACGATTCTGTTTAGCGTTAGAAAGGTCGGTGACTGACGTGGAGGAAGGCAACTTGGGCAAGAATCTCTGTCAGCAATTCTGGAGGAAGGGATTCTATGAAATCTTCGATCTTGTTTGTCAGAACAACTTGGAAAAGTACAAAGTCTTGCGTAAAACGGTGCGTGTCTTATCGGATGCTTTAATTAATAAAATTTTATTTATTAATAATACATAAAAAAAAACAATTTAATAATTTTTTTTTAATTTTTTTAAAACTTAAAAAAATATATTCAAAACCCAATAAAAAATAATAATCTCTGCAATGTTGTAAGTTAGTATTATAAAAAAATTTAAAATATATTTTACATAATTTTTATTATTTAATTAAATAATAAAATTTTAATTTATTATTAATAAATAATTTTTATTTTATTAATAAATAAATTCATTTTATGATAATAAAAATATTTAATTTAAAATTTTTTTATGACTGATAATAATAATAATAATAATAATACACATGTGGGAAGCTTCTGTCCACCAAGTAAAAATGATAACCACCAGGTGGAGTCGTGGCCATTGAAACTGACATAAGGCCAATGCGAGAGGAAACTTGGACAATCGTCTCTCAGTCTGAAGAGACCGACTGTAAAATCTTCACATAATCCTCAAGTTTATCAACCATACCACATGCAACGAGCAACCTACACAACTCAGATTTTATTTTATACCATATGTCAATTGGGATTGGATTATTGACATTTTTTTTAAATTTTTAAAATTAATTTTAACTATTTTAAATTAATCATTTATATTGTCCTACATATGAGCATTTCTAATTTATACGACTTTCATCTTAGTGTAATATTACTACCCATTTGACGCCTCTACATAAAATCCAAAAACTTCGCTGGCTGAATGGCATTATTGTTAAGTATCCGATGTCTGCATGTTCTAATAACCCCGTTTTGAATTTTTCATATTTATCCTGCATTCGCAATCCTAAAGCGCTTGAATTTGCAAGCCCAAATTAGGAGACAAAATCACAGGCATTGTTTGCTTGCTCACAAGTGCGAGAACTATCCTCTCAGAGTTGGATAAATATTCAAACATAACTAGTCTGTTTAATTGGATTGTTACTGCTGTTGTCCAGGAAATGTCAGTCACTCAGAGTTGGAGCTTTCTACCAAATATAACAGAAACACAGACAATAGGAAGTTATAGACATATATATATATATATATATACACCCCAACTTTAGAAAAACAAGACTATCGAGCAGATAAAGAGTATGTTATTATTCACGCGTCCAACACATAACTTCAAGCTGTAAGAAGCTACAATTACATTACCAATATTCCTGGTGGCTCATAAATCACTCGAACTACATACTTGTCGCTGCTGGTTTTTTCGAATTATTCTTGGGACGCACCTTAATGAAAGCTTTTTTCAATTCCTAAACAGACCACCCAAAAAGAAGAATGTTAGTTAAAGGGGAACCAAGCCACACAAGAATTTGACATCTGCTTGGAAGGATTTTCAATTGGAAACCAACTGCTGCAAGGAATTTTCTTTTCTTTCATATTTTTTCTTCATAGTTTTTTCAGATTCAGTCTATGCAACCAATCGCTCACTACTTGAAGCCGCAAAACACTTCTTGAGTTCCAATCATTATCAATCAATTGGTTACAAAGGAGTCTTCTGTTAAGCTCTATATTCAGCATATGATATTGATGCCCCATATCTTTCTCTCTATTATCACAACATTGCTGGCAAAATCACTTGTACAAAATACAGCTAACCACATATCCTCCTTCCTTCCCTCACTACATACACTAGAATGACTTGAAAGTCACCAGGGTTCTCAAAACCAAAATATGAGAGAAACATAACTATCAATTCCCTTACTCAGATTTCAGTCATCCAGAATTTCACCTTTGCTTATCCATCTAGTTTCTTCTCTAAGGTAAGAAAATAATTTCAATGAATCTTAATGCAAGAGTTTATCCACTTCATAAACCATCTACCCACAGTTGACTAGCTTTTAACAAGCTAAACACAATAAAACTCTATCAATTTACTCGCATTATCTTTTTTCATGCCATCAGCTTAAAATAGCAAAAATTAGAAGCTTATGACCCACACGTGACAGTAAACGGCTCAAAAAGATAAAGGATGCATGAACAAAGAGCAGTTTTTCATAGCAAACATCCACTTACATAAACTGGTTGTGGTTGTGATGTCTCTGTGGACCAAACATTTTCCAAATTGTAATACTCTCGAGCCTTCTCATCAAGAGCATGAACAACCACTTTGCCTAAAGAAAAAGGAAATCAACCAAAACTATGTATTTAGAATTCAAAGGCACATGATCACCACAAACTAGCTATATAATGTCAACAATTAGCAGTTATCCTGTAAAATTAAACCGTCACTTTAGGCTTCAGTGTTAGGTTATTGCTTCCTCTCTAAATTGGCTTGCAAGGAAACTTAGTCAACTCAATGTTTCAATATCATAAATAAACAATTAGCTATGCATCTACCAAATTTATTACCAAGTTCTTTCATTGTATTGATCTGACATAATAGAAAGCAAATCATTTCAAAACAGCTTAAATAATTGTTTAAAGAGTTGAGAATGCAGTACAAACCAGAGTCAATTACAACCCATTTTCCAGTCTTTTGCCCTTGAACACTTGGTAGCATCATTCGCTTAGCTCCTATCTCTTTCTGCTTCTCCTTGGCCTGTTCATGCCAATAAAAGAAAATCAAATTTAAAAAGTAACCACTGCGGTACGGACCCTCTCTGAGAAAAATATCAAAATGAAAATTCAAATTTACATCAATTAATAAGGAGCAACGAGCAATTATACCCTAAACGCAAAGTAATAGCATGGTTAAGAAGCTATTTCATTTTTCATTCCCTATGAAGTAAGCAGCTTAATTACTTTCAAAAGGCCATTTTCTTTAGTTTTTCCTTCATTACCCGGCAACCAAACCGATTAATAGAGTTCGACGTTTCAGTACTGCATAAAAATTGACTTAATTTCAGGAAATCGAGAGCAAATAAGCCTACCTTGTAAATAAGGGCTTGGGCTATGTTCTTAACGTGCCAGGAGGACCTACCGGTGGCAATCACCATGAAATCCGTCCACTCGCATTGCTTTCCGACCGGTATCACCTTAACGTCGTCTGCTTTCACATCAATCAACACCTTCTCCACTTCTTGCAAATTCAGCAACCCTTCGTCAGTTCTCGTAAGGGTGGAAAAGGAAGATAATGAATGATTCATAACTTGAAATCTCAACTGATTCCATAATGGAAACGATTTAGAGAGATTGAAAAATCGGTTTCGTAGAGCCGCCGACATCAGATCGCGCCACACATCACCCTTTCTTCCCTCCCGCCGCAGCGATTATGTTTTCATATTTATTAGCCACTCTTGCAGCAGGGAACGCCGTCGTTTTGTAACCGAAAGCAACTTTCCCAAAAACCCTTCTAAACGACGCAGTTTCCGCTTTTGACTTTGTATTGAGGTCTTACATTAGTCACTAATCAGTCGGCGGTTATAATTCACCCTTAGCTTTTAGGATTAGGAGACAAAAGTAAAAAGGGTTAATGCAGTTTACCTACCGTTGGATCTGTAATTAAAAGTACGATCTGACTGGAGATCGAACGGTCAGAAAGATCATAGGGGGGAATAAATAGATTCTTTGGTATAAAAAAAATAAATAAAACGATTTTTATTATTGATGTGATAAATTTATTTAATTAATAAAGTAAATAAAATAAAAAATTTTATTATTAATTATTTTATTATATTAATTAAATAATAAAATATATTATTATTATTAATAAATATATGTGTTTTTACTTCTTTGAAGCGAACTGTCACTTCAATAGCCGGGCTACTACGAAAGCCCACGAGCCTCACATGTGATTGGAAAAGTTGAAAAAGAAGGTGAGGCCGTACTTATCAATTAAAGCATTGTCTTGCTCCTCGGTATAATTTATAGGAAAAAAACGACGTCGTAATCAAAGTTTACGCCATGAAACGACGTAGCAGCAGGAAAGGCTTATTATTAACAAGCAGGCAATGTGGTGCCAATGCATGATGACGTGGACGGATTGAACACGAGCTTGTTGCTTGTTTAAATTTTCTTGATAACTAGCCCTTTGGACACTGTTATTGTTATTTTTGACGCACCACAATGGCTAGTGGAGTTGCTTGTCATCCCCACGCAGCAATTAGAAAGACATCATTCTGAATCTTTCCCTTAATGGAACATAACTAATGATCGCGTTATACATAACTTCACTTCACTCTCCTGCCTGCCGCATTACCCCTTTTTTAACTCGTAATTTCATAACAAAATATCCGACCGTTATAATTAAAACTCCAATAATAAAATAATAATAATAATTTCTGAACAAGAGAATTAAATATAGTTGAAAGTTGGTAAAATTATTAGTGTTAGAATATTTTATAATTAAAATATTTATTTTATCCCAATTTAATTTCCTGATATATTTAATTTTAAATTAAATTTTAAAAAAATAACCGAAAAAGAAAAGAAAAGAAAAATCACAGGCATCCGAAACCGAGAAAGAAAAGAACAAGAAAACAGAAAGCTAAGAAGCAAGTCTAAACGACGACGACAATAAAAACAAAAGGGGAATGTGTTATTGAATTTAATGGTAACCGAGAGAAATGCGAGCTTCAGTGGAAACAATCGATCTCTCCAGTCCAGTTGTCGATCTGTGCGCATGACAACGCATTTAATGCGTTAGATCCAAGTGTCTGGTACGACATTCGGGGCAAGTGTAATTGGCATTTAACTTGAGCTTTTTCTCTGTTCAAAGTTTGAGATCTTAATTCGTAGTCGCTCGCTCAACGAGCTTTTACTCTATGTTTTGAGGATGTTTTGACTTGAATTTTTGGTCAGTCGAGTTCTTAAGCTCTGTGAATACACTTTAAATGGTGAATTTCACTTGTCTGTTTTTAGCTTGACTGGAGCCTGGAGGCTAATTAAAAGAAGTTGGAATTTCAGTTTAATTAGGGTTTGGTTTGTTAGTAACTGTAAGTTATGGGAACTTCTGTTTGAGGATAATTTAGGGTTTTAAGATTCAGGAGATCAGTTTAGGTGTTGTTTGCTTTGGAAACTAAGCCTGTATATTTGGAATGTGCGGTTGTTTCAATTACTTTGTTGGCATTTGCGATTAGATTCCCTGCTGAAGATTTGGTGTTGAATGTTGAGAATTTTGCATTTTGTTTTGGTTGCTAAAATTGGAATTTAACCAGTTTGTTGAAACTCATGTATGCAGCAATTTGTATAAATTAACTTCCTTTGTAAGTTATATCTGGATGTGAACGATGTCCTGTTTGGTATGGCACGAGGGTTCTTCAATTTCCTGTTCTGAGGAAAGGTTGGAGCGGTGATTTGGGAATTGGTGGGTACGGTTTGAGAAGATGCCTCCTTCTCCGGCATTGAAGTGCTCTCCTGGGAGAGAGCTTAGAGGGGAGAATCACAAGAGAGGACAAAGTTTTGAGAGCGGGTTGCTTTTGCAAGAGAAAGATGATGACCTTGCTTTGTTCAACGAAATGCAGACCAAAGAAAAGGAGAACTTTTTGCTTCAGTCTTCAGATGACTTTGAAGACACCTTTTGTAATTTTCTAAACCGAGTTGACTTCTGCAATTGGGTTTATGTTGCTATGAGTGGAAGAATTTTTACTTTTGTTGGTTTGTGCTGGCTATCACTGCTGAATTCTTCTCTCTGATTTTGGATTGTTATTTACAGCTACAAAATTGAGACACTTTTCAGATTTCAAGCTTGGAATCTCAATTCCTGTTAGAGGAGAGAGTAGTGAACTACTTAATGAAGATGGAGAGAAGAATGACTATGATTGGTGGGGTTTTTTGTTTTTTTTTCTTATTACTTATATTTTAAGTATATTGCCATAAATTCTATGGTTCTGTGACACTCAACAAACTTTTTAAGTTCTTGAGTAAGTGGACCCGTGTAACTCAATAATACAATTATTTGGTTGATTAACCTTTTTTGTTCTTTTCATCAAGAAGATAGGTATATGCATGTCAGCAGTTATCAGTGTTCTGCTGTTTTAAAGTGAATCTTAGCATTTTATAAGAATTGCATTTCAATTGATCACCTGTTTTCTGCTATTGAGCTAATTGCGTTTTGTTTTTCCTGGTGGTTGGATGCCTAACTTTATTTATTTTGAAGGTTATTGACTCCTCCAGACACCCCTCTTTTTCCTTCATTGGATGATGAGCCAGCACCAGTCAGTATTCCACGGAGGGGCAGACCTCGCAGTCAACCAATTTCTATATCAAGATCATCAACTGTATGTCATCTGATTATTTATAGGGATATAGATATGCTTTCTTGTATTTCCATAAAAGTTCGTATTCATGTAATAGTACATCTGTATGCCATGTCTTTTACATTGGATACACATTCATTTGCAGATGGAGAAAAGTTACAGAAGCAGCAGGGGTAGTGCAAGTCCAATTCGTTTGAGCCCATCACCTCGGTCCGGGAATAATTCATTCCAGTCGACAAGAGGAAGGCCTTCCTCAGCACCTCAGTGCAGTCCAACTCCTGCTTTGCGGTCTGCTACTCCAACACGAAGGCCATCTCCTCCTCCAAGTAAATCCTCAACACCTGCTCCAAGGTCTTCTACTCCAACTCCACAAAGGACAGGTACAGGGTCCCGGGCTAAAGTGGCCTCACCTGTTGTGAGGGGAACTTCACCCATAAGGACAAGTAGAGGTAATTCTGCTTCACCAAAAATAAGGGCATGGCAGTCAAACATACCTGGATTCTCTCTGGAAGCACCACCCAATCTCCGTACCTCCTTGGCTGATCGACCAGCTTCATATGTGAGGGGCTCCTCACCAGCATCCAGAAATGGCAGGGATTCAACTTCAAAATTCGGCAGGCAATCAATGTCTCCAACTACATCTAGAAGCGTCAGTTCTTCACATAGTCATGATCGAGATCGATTTAGTTCTCACAGTAAAGGTTCTGTGGCATCATCCGGTGATGATGATGTGGACTCTCTACAATCTGTTCCTATGGTTGGCTCAGATTGCTCAGTGTCAAGGAGAGTTGGTGCATTTCCAAATAACAGAGCTCCAGCTTATTCTAAGAAATCAGCTAGAATTCTGTCATCAAGTTCCGCTCCAAAAAAATCTTCCTTTGATTCTGCTCTTCATCAAATGGTATTTTATTGCTTAAGTTATTTGGTCCATGTGTTTCCCTTCTAACAATGTAACTTTTATCCTGTGTTTTATTGTTAGTTTTAATCTGATTAGTTTATCTGTTTCCTTTCTGTATTGCTTGCATTCTAAATTCTGTTACTTTGTGCGTAGTTTATTTAACTTGTCCTCTGTGTTGTGGATGTGAATCTGTCTGTGTCTGTTTGCCTTTTGTTTTGAGTAAATGCTGGACAAAATTGGCTTATTTGTAATGATGGAAGAAACAAAAGAGAAAGGTAAGATAAGTGTTCAACTGTTTATGGTTTTTATACTTTTTAGTGTAGCATATCTATCCCAATCTTTATTTTCTTTTGCCGATTGTTGAAGTTACCATTTGATCAGAAGTTTAACTGATATTGAAGGATCTGCACTAGTATCTAAATTGTGCAATGGAAGTCATGTTGCATATGGGCATATATATGTCAACATGCACTTTGTGGTATAGACTGTGCAATGGAATTTACATGTTGTGGTAGTGCTGACATCCGAGAATCGGAATCTGACAAAAAGAATAGTTGGCAGGGAACAAAAACTAGATTTATATAATTCATAAATTTAATGGCTTATGCGATTTTAATATGTTACGTAATTCACTTAAATACTTTATTTGTTACACAGTTCAGCATTGTCAATTAAGGGAAACAATAAATTTGGTTTTTCTGATGAACTCCCTAACGATCTTATCATCTTCTTTATTCACATTCTGTAATTGCACTTATTTAGAAATGTTCATACATGGGTCCATGTTTCTATGGATGTTATCATAATCAATGTTTGCATGCAGGATCATCGAAAAAGTCCTCAGAATATGTTCAGGCCGCTCTTGTCTAGTGTCCCCAGCTCCACTTTCTTTGTTGGAAAGGGAAGTTCTCCACACCGTTCTGTGGTATCTCGGAATTCCTCCATTACAACCAGTAGTAATGCAAGCTTCGATCAAGGTACAAGTGTTGCACCTGAGACTGAAGGAAGCGACCTTCGCCAGGATAATATGACAAGTGATGGTGGGAAAGTACTGTATCCTGATGTTCAAGAAGAAGTGTTTGCCTTTGATAAGGGGGATGCACAGGATGAAAAAGTTGAGCATGACAGACTTGATAAGTCATCTAAACTTCACCTTGGTGGCTTGGATACAGATTCTGTTATTAAAGGCAACCCTAATGCCTTTGAAGATTTTAACCATCATGGTGTTGATACAGAAATAAATTCAACTTCTAATGGTTTGTCTGCTAGTGGTGATTCTTCTGAAGTTAGTAGTTGTGAAAATACAAGACGTTGTTCTAAATGTGGTGTTAGGTATCGTGTCATTGAATCAATAGAAAGGGACATTAATCTTTGTATAGACTGCAGAAAGAAAAATGATCTTGTGACTGTCACGAATCCAGAGACAACAATAGTAGGTGGTGAAAATTCCACTGTGTTATCTATGAAGATTTCTGAAGAGAATGAATCATTTGATAAGCTTAAAACCCCACTGAACATACCTGAATTACCATCCCATGTTATTGATATGGTTGAACCAAGGGCTTCTCAGCAAGAAGAGAATGTTGTGCAAAGCCAGACTTTGTATTCTGAGCAAAGCCAGAAATACTCACGAGAAAATTCTCTTGCAAGGTCTCTTGTGGAAGGAGCTGACCAAAGGCTTAATTACATCCAAGAGATGGGCCAGCCAAGTGCTGGTTCTAATCTATCTGATAAAGACACTGCAGGTCAGCAATTGGTGATATCTAATGACTATTTAGATGCTAAGGTTGACAGCTCAGAAGGCGCTGGCATTTCCTTATTGCTGAAGAGGTCAAACAGTGGCCAGGGGCATGTTGTTCAAGGCAAGACTTTTGCTGCCACCAATGTACCTTATGAAGAATTGTCTTATGCCAGGGACAGTGGAAACAGTTTGAGAAGCTCTGTTGGACATGGAAGTTTCTCTGCTTCATCTTCTATGGATTTCTGCTCATCTAGACAATCAGAGAGTCATGTGCATCGACAGTTAAGTGGCAGGAAATCTGACATGGAGAATTACAGATATGATGTAAAATCTCAAAGCATTGGGTCAACTTTATCTGGGTGTTCACCAAGCCACACTCATCAAGCTTTTTGTCTTGCAAGAAGCATGCATGAAAAGTTTGAGGACTCAGTTGGTGATATGAAATATGACGATGAAGAAGGGTCAACAGTCACTTCTCAATCTGAAGCACTTGCTTCAGAAAATAAAGAAGCAGGTGTTTCCAAAATATCTTTTATTAATGCAGCAGTTTTTGAGGAAGGTAATTTTGGACGTAATGAGAGCAATAGAACAATGGCTGCTTCAACCTCAGAATTGTCAAGCCATACAGCTAGCATTCAATCAGAGCAAAATTCAGTAGCATCATTTCCAAATTATGAAGACCGTGTTTTATATGAAAATGGAGAAGACATTCCAAAGATTACAAGGAGCATCTCTGATGCGGAAGCTTCAGTTATAACTCCAGAGTCTTCATACAAGGAACAACTTCCAATTCTGGACAGTGGTTCTGATGGAATGGATTTTGCGGAAGTTCCTGCTCACAGTTCTTTGGCTGCAATAATAGAAATAGAAATTGAGAATAATTGTCAAAATCTCCTTAGTTCATCAATGAGAGATGTCTCTCCTAAGTCAACAAGCATCGTGAATGAAGTTCAGGAGCCTTCTGTTCTTGTGTCTTCAGAAAAGGACATGATAGCTGTTTCAGATCTTGATACCTCAGATCACACCCATGGCATTTTAGGTACGTTTTGTCATGCTCCTTTTCCTTTGATAATCTCAGTAGATTGAATTAACTTCCTTAGAACAAATTATGATGTGAGATGTTAATTTCTTTGTCGTATAAAGACATGTTACAGATATCCATATTGATTAACTACTCAGTTACTGCATGCATACCGTTACTTCTGCTATAATTGACCCTCCACCTAATAGCTTATGCTTTTGGGTTGGATATCCGAACAGCAAACTCAAACTAAAAGCTAGCAGTCAAGAATAAACAAGTCCGTATGATTATTAACATTTATTTAAGTGCACCATGACTAGTGACCTTTTATTATTATTATGGTATGTAAAGAAAAACTTGACAAATGGTTGATAGTGGTTTTTCCATACTTAACTTTGGCTCTTAGCGAGTGGATCAATGGTGGTTGAAAGATTCTATTTGACAACTTTCTGTCTCATATGGTATTTCCATTTTCAAATTTGCCCCTTTTTCTTCTTGTATTCACTAATAGTATTTCTTTTCATTAGGACTTGCATTATGTGGAAACCTCTTTTCTTTTTTGCATATTTTATTTTTGTACCATTATCATTGTTGTTTCTTATGAACAGCTATGCCCTATTTTCACCGTTATTCCAACTGAACAACTCATTATGCATACTGCTTTTAATTTTGAAGTGTTTTTTTTTAAGATCTCTGTCGGCTAGTCTTTCTTTGTGAGTGTCTTTGTTTCATTCTCCATCTGTTGATGAGCAAATGGTTTTTTCATGCTTGTTGAGCTTCCAGAAAGTTCCAAGATCATTCTGTACATGACATCTTTTAATGCGTATTTACATCATCTATCAAAAGTTATGCATACTTGTTTGGCACTTTTTCTCCCATACTTAGGCTGCTGATTCAGAAAGGGAATCTGTTGAAGTACCTCTTTGTTGTAGTTGTGAATATGATTGATCTGAGCCCTATACATCATGTATGAAAGATGACATGTATGAGTTTTCAACTGAAAGATGATCAAATGTGAACTGCAGAAATTCATGTTGTTACTGGCATGTTAAAAAGTACAATGTGTAATTTATTTTTCTTTGACTAGTTTTCATAAGATAATATGTTTTATTTATGGTCACAACATATTCTATCTGCTAAAGCCAGTTCTTGAGATAGGAGCAAAGGCTTTAACGCAGTTTTAATAAGTTTTATGCACTTATGGTAGATGAGTCAACTGTATTGGTTGAGTCTCGGGGAGGAAGTAAAGGAAGAAGCCTGACGCTAGAAGAAGCCACGGATGCAATACTTTTCTGCAGCTCCATTGTCCATGATCTAGCTTACGAGGCTGCAACCATAGCAATGGAGAGGGAAAATTCAGTGCCATTGGAAGGCTCTCAGCCAACAGTTACAATACTGGGAAAATCCAGTTCTGACAGGAGGAACCCACGTGGCAGGACAGTGGGTAAACACGCTTCAAGAGCCCCAAAAGCGAGGCAGAGGAGGTTAGAAACAAACACAAAACCCCCTGTTACTGATACTGAGAACGATGAGAATGCGGATGAATCTATGATGCAAAATGTGGGCCTTCCTAACAAGGGGGATAGTCTGAAGCCTCCAAAGCTGGAATCAAAGTGCAATTGCACAATAATGTGAAAAGTCTTTCACTCAGGCCATGCCAGAGGCATCGCACAACTGTTCCTCTGTCAGTCCCTCCAGCCTGTGTATGGGGAGGACGAGGATGCTGAAACGAATGCTTGTATTTAATTGGTATTGTGTTTGAAGGGCTGTGTGGATAATTGCCAATTGGTTTTTGTTGGTACCAATTTATTTGTAAAATTAGAAAAACCACGCCGTTTGTTGGTGGCATAATTGTAAAGTTCCTATTGTTACTAGGCCGATGATATTAGTGAGAGGCATTGGAGGGTAGTGTTCGCTTCATTCGCCACCCATTCCATTCTTGTATGTATGTTATTGTTTGGTTCAAGTCAATCTTCTACTTCAGGTGAGCGTGAATTCAAACTCAACTCATTCATTCATCTTCTTTCCATAGTGTTCCTTTTGACACCCCCCCATCCCCACCATGTGGCTCTGGTTCCCTTCTTACTTTTGGTTTGAGCAGTGCTTGCTCCTCTTAACCTTCTTGGCATTTTCTGAAACCAGTTTGAATTAAGTATGCTCAAAGTGCGAGAGCCCCACTCCACCATAGTGCAGGTTATTACATGATTAGTTGGTCAAACAAATTTAGTAATATAAAATTACGGCCTCCCTTTATATGAAAAAGGGATTTTGGATACAATCAATAACATTATTTATTATCTATTTTTAATGATTGATTAAAAATTTAGTTTTTGGAAATTAAAAAATAACTTCATGCATACAAAACTATATATTGATTAAAATTAAGAGTTTTAATATTTTACGTAATTTTTTTATATTATTTGTGTATTATTAAATTAATTTTATTTAAATAATTAATATTTTATTTTACGTGTTTATTAATTATGACATATTATTTATATAGATCACACTCTTGATCTTTTTTATCATTAGTTTAAGTATACATTTACATGTAATATAATTAAATAATAAACGGTACGTATTATATTTTTATTTTTAATTTATATAATAAAATATATAACTAATTTATAAATTTTATTAAAATATAATAAAAATAATTTATTATTAATTATATGAAGTATTAATATTTATTTAAAAATTAATGATATTTAAATTAAAATAAAATTATAATTTAAATTATATATTATATTTAATTTTAATAGTGAAAAGTATATTAATTTAATTATTAAATAATTAATATATTACGGATTACACACACATTCTAAAGATACAAATATGCTCTTTCGAAAGCGTCCCAATCTAGCATTAATTCTGGAGTACGTTAGTTAAATAAGGATATTTTGGACCTTTCGTAGGAAAAAATACAAAAATAAATATTTGGCGGCAAGACTAGTGCCGTACGGGTCCATCTCAGAATTTCCCACTCGTTTGCTCCGAACCTCTGATGGAAACCGATTCGGATTCCGAAGCCTCTCGTATGTCCGCCAATCGTCCCAGATACCAAAATCCACCATCACCGCTGCCGCTTCCACCAATGGATCTTCTCAATTCCATCAAATTTGAAGTTAAGAGTCAAATCCTAACGATCTGGAAATTGATTTTAAATCTTGTACCATTGCCATTTGTTTTTCGATGTTATGACATATGTCAGGTTCCGTAGTCTTATGCACGGGTGGCTACGTCTTAGTTGTTTCCTCCATTGATTGTACTTCAGGATTTCAAAGATCTGGAAATTGATTGAAAATCTTGTTTGCTCAGTGATGGTGTAGATGAATATGCAATAAACAAATTTCTCTGCCAAGTTTTTACCGATGGCATGAATTCGCGTGGGAAGCTCTGTTCATTCATCAAACACTGAGAGAATGTTTTTAGACACACTTAAAGACAAGCAGGTCTTATTCGTGCCTGAAAATTGCGTACAATGCTCAAATACCTTATGTTGAATTGCCTTTTGGCATGCTTAGTAATATTCCATGTTGCCGTGTTTTGATTCTGTCAGGCGATGCTTACTCTTTTGACACGATTGGAATTGGGTGAAGTGCTTGCGCTTACTTTCCCAGCTGAATGTGACTTGCACTTTAAATTTCCACAAAGGTAATGTTAGTAGATTCATGTTCTCTGTCTCAGACCTGTATAAACTCGCTTGTATGCTTTACGGGCTTTCGGGGATACATTGCGAGGTTATTCGAGCCTTTCAGGTGCATTCACTGCGCTAGTAAAGCTGTGGAAATAAATAGAGAGTATCTCTCTGGTTCAACAAGTTTGATATATCATACAATTTCATAGAGTATGCTAACAGGAACACACTTTGATAATTTTGCTTGCTAAAAGCTTAGCCTTATAGTTGTAATTTTGCTGACAAATTTTGGGAAAGAGGCCTAGTTTGATAAGCGTCACTTGAAATTTTCAATTGTAAGGAATGATGTTATAGTGTTCCACCTTGCGATGCCTGAAGTTGTGGCAATATGCATAACTGCAGACTGCTCCTACATTACCTGCTGACATGGACAAGAAGTTCGCAGCAATTCTAAAGAAGTCAGAGTGTTTTCTACTCTTGATTGTTAGCTGCCAAATCTACTTCAGACCGTAAAATTCTTGATAAATCCAGTAACATTTCTTGAATTTTCAGGTCTGAAACTAAACAAGGACAAATATGTATTTGACATACCTAATTTGGCAAAAAACATTGGGGCTACAGTTATTGTGTATTAAATCAGTTGCCGAATCTGAAGGTTAGGTTTATTTGATTGTTTGTATGTGTGTCGGCCGTAAAGAAATTTATTTTAGTGGAAGCCTTCTTATTGTTTACCAACTTATCGAATATTTAATGTCTATGAAACTCTATTTTTTGTTGAATATCTTAGTTGAGGGGAGAAATAATGTACGAGTTGAAGGATCCAGCCTATTGTTATACAACTGAGGAAAAGTCCCTAGTGGGTTTTGTTTTCTATCAGCACATATTACCAAATGGCTGTCAGAGATTGAGAATTGCAAGGTGATTATACTAGCATAATCAATTTGAAGCTGGTTTGAGTATGATGCATGAACAATATCAATGCTTTATATGCGACAGAAACATCTGGTGGAGTGTATAAAATATCTATGCTGGCTGTTATACTGTATACTTGTGTTGTGGACTAATCAGTTTTCCACTAAATGCTGTGTGCCTCTTTGTAATAAATCAATCTGGTCAGTTCTGTAGGTCATTTCTGCCCCAGGATTGATACTACAAAATAATGTCCGGTTATTAAGCACACTATGTGCACCAATTAGTTGTGTGCTTTTGTCTTGTTTTTGTTTTACTAAAGCTTATGAATTTCAATTGTAACAATTCGTTGATAATACTTGTAGCCTATCCCTGTGGTCAAACAGTTGGAGCTGTTCCTTAATTATGCTTGACCATATAAACAAACACATAGAAAGAGATACATGCTCATCATGAATGTCTTGAACCAGTTGATTAGCTCGTATTGCACTTCTAGTTTTGTGTTTGTTTGCGTTCCATTTTAAATCCTTCCAAACCTGGTATGCTTCTTCTCCGAGTTAGGTATACAAATTGGATATAATGTTCAGTGCTGCTGTCCTTGCAGTGGATGTGTGTGAGAAGATGCATGGTTGCGATGGTTCACAGCATACCCCTTGCTTGCAAAAGAAGATTCTGGATTACTTCCGGGGTGATTACAATTGTGATGTGCCTAATAAGATTGGCCAGAGCAGGTAAGTAGAAATTCTTTCAGCCTTATTTTGCATTCACTGATATTCAATGATACTGGATTATTGAAATTTATGTCATGTAAATCATCCTACCTGTCCACCAGAATGTGATTCATCCTTTTATCAGCAACTGACCTGCTATGTATGTCTGAATGAGCAAAAGAACTACAATCCATCTAACATTAAAAAAATCATGACTGAATGTCAGCATTTGACTTAAAAGATGTGAATATGAAGCCGCTGTCAAGTTCTTCTACAGCATGAAATGATAAAAAAAAATCTATGAATATGATTGTGCTTGAACTAACTTTTGTCCTACTTCACTTATTTGACTTCCAAATTAGAAGAGTGATTCTTCATATGTTTATTTATTTATTTATTTGTTAATGTGATTTCTGACCCAGAGAGCATGTAGCAGCCAGGATAAAGCCTATTATGTTAACATCTTTTTGATGATGATTTGGCAATCATTCCTCAAAGTGTAAGTCGGCCACAGAAGGTGTTCTATTAATAGCCCTCAATCATGCAATCACTGGATGCAGCGCTTAGTGTAAGGAAACTGATGGTTTGGTCATTATTCAATGTAAAAGTTTTGGCAGTTTCCTGATGCATATTACAAAGCCATAAATCTGCAGGGAAGAACAGAGTTTGATGTTGGAAGTTGGACATCTAAATTCCCGTTCATTGTTCCGAGCGCAAGACAGCTTTAACAGTTGCCTTGGTTGAGGCCGTGACAAGTAATTTGATTATGTGAGTATCTTCTCTATATGCTTTCCATTTTCAGCAGAGAGGCAACAAAACAGAGGAATCTGGATCATACCGTAATTTTAATATTTGGGTTTCAAGCAAGTAAACTATTTTACCCGTCAAAAGCAGCCATCGGATTATGCTGTGATGTATCGTGCACGCAACATCATGTTTGACCGGAAAGAAATTCCTACAAACTATTTTAATGTTATTTATTGCACGAGTCTATTCTCTAATTTGCAGGACACTTGTAAAATAAAATATATTTAAAGATTAACCCAAGCAAATCATTTAGATTAAAATTCTAATATGAGATTATGAATTCTAATTAAACAATTATAACTTTAATTAAAAAAAAAGGGGTGTTGGAAGGAGGAGGTGGGAATAGTCGATACGTGATTAGGACTAGAAAGCATATTCAGTCTGGGAGGGGTAACAGGGCAATGACCGTTGGCTGTTGTTAACAAAGGGAAAAAAAAGGTTCCACCGTTTGAAACAAAAGGAAGGAGAAGAAGAAACCAAAACGGAAGAACCTTTGCCCTTTTGTATGGAGTCTAACCGGAAATCCCTGAGCTACCCTCTCTCTTTTTCTCTTATTCCAAACAATTAAACACTTAACTGATTCGCTTTAAGAGTTATCCATCGGCAATCTTTTGTCGCTCTGTCTTTGTATAAGATTTTTACTGGCTTTTATCTCTCTGTCTTTTGGCAATCTTCTGTGAAAGAAAGGATGGATGAATACTCTGGATCATCTAGGTCTATGTTACGAAACTCAGCTTCATCCACCTCTTCTACTTCTTCTTCTTCTTCTTCTTCTTCTTCATTGTCTATATTCACGAATTACCCTCTCATTTCCGCTGTTGTCGCCTTTGCCATCGCCCAGTCCATCAAATTCTTCACTTCCTGGTATTTTGCAATCTCTCTCATTTGGGTTGTAATTTCATGGAGAATTTGTGAAATTGAGATCTTGTTATTGTTTTAGAATTGTGTCATTAGGAGATTTGCGTTACGTGATTTGTTTATTATATTTTTTGAAAATATTGTTGGTGGGTTATTGTTCGGAAAAGGAAAATGATCTTTGCGTTGATTTTATTTTTCTTTTTTTGTTTTATGAAAATTATGAATTACGGCTTTGCCGAATCTTCAAATGATAGGATAAGTGACTAGTTCCTTCAGTTCAGGATCAAACTCGTGTCTTCTTGATAATCCCAATTTCTGGGGATGAACGTCGTTTCTTTTCCATATTCAGCAATACGTTTACAGTCATACGTAGCTTGATGAATTGTGGGGTAGCATAAATGTTTTGTTCCGTTTGGCTTCTTTGAGCAACTTCTTTCGTTTAGGAATCAATAATGTAGAGAATTAATTGGTTATCACTTGTCTTATGCGAATAAGACTTTTCTTTATTTTGCTGCCTTTCATTCTGGTGCTGTCTGATATTGTTGTAAAAGCACTTCTTTTTGGGAGTTCTGACTGTCTGTTTCTTCTGAAATGATATGTGGAAGGGAATTTAGGTTGAGGAAATTTTACGGGGTAATCATGGAGATGGTGATTTTCTTCAGTAAATTTTTGGTTATAAGCATGTCAAACAAGTAACTTGTACATAGCTATTTACCAATTTACATGTGTTAAGATTCTGCTCATGTTGATGGGATCCTGCTTTTGTAGTTTAAATTATCCTGAGAAGCTTAAGCTTTGCTAGATTTGCAGGTACAAGGAAAGACGATGGGATCTCAAGCAACTTGTCGGATCTGGAGGCATGCCATCTTCCCATTCTGCAACTGTTGCATCTCTGGCAGTTGCCATTGGATTTCAAGAAGGCTTTGGAGGGGCGTTGTTTGCTACTGCACTGGTCTTAGCATGTGTTGTATGATCCCTCGCTCTCCATCTTGTTTTAACTGGCATATTAAATCACTTGTTAAATATTACAGTTTAAGTAGTTAATGTTTGAAGAGCTCATTTAGCTGGGTTGAGTTGTTATATGTACTGCTTTCTTTGTCTCTTCCTCAGCTGTGCGATTGGCATATTTCTTAATTAGTTTGATTTTGTTATGTAATGATCCTGACGAATATTGCCTTTTATGTTGAGAATATGGTGGCAGGTGATGTATGATGCAACTGGTGTAAGATTACAGGCTGGGCGCCAGGCAGAGGTTCGATGCTTTTGCTGCTTTTGTCCTTTGCTCCACAATTCTCATCTTTCTCCCATATCTCTCTCTTTCTGTGTAAACCAGTTCAAAAAATGGCATGCCACAGAAGCTTTTGTTGATCGGCTATTTGTCATATCCAATACTTGTTGTTTGATTAGTGTGTATGGATTTCTTGCTTGGATTTTGCTTGATTTTTTTTTCCATGTATTTAATCTGGATATTCTTCAGGTCTTAAATCAAATTGTGTATGAACTTCCTGCCGAACATCCTTTGGCTGAAAGCAGACCATTGCGTGAACTTCTTGGCCACACCCCTCCTCAGGTCTGGTATAGTGCAATAAATTTTTACCCATAATGCTATATCTGATACATATTACCATTGGCAGTCTTAAAATCTATATATGTTGTCCATCCATTGTTCAGGTTCTGAAATAATTCTTGCGAGCAAAAATGATGGTGTTGTTAATTCCTATTCTTCCTTACTATGGTCTGTTACAGGTCGTTGCTGGTGGGTTACTTGGAATTGTCACTGCAGTTATAGGCCATGTGATCATCCTAGTTACTAGCTAGTACCTAGTTACTAGCTAGATCCTGAATATCGTGGTAGAAGATATCTGACATCTGATCATGCCATAGAAAGGAATTAGAAATGCAGATCTGTGACCAGTATCATTTCCAAAATTTGAATGCTAAGCCAGTGGTCTTTTACCTTTGCATGTTCTTTAATGGAACTCTCTCTTCGTTCAAATGATAGCATTTCTCAAGATGTAATTCGATTGATTGCAGTATCTGATGTAAATGCAACAGCTGTTAAATATTCGCCATTAGGTGGCAAAAATGCTTGCCCATAATATGCTCAGTTTGATTTGTATACATTTGTTGCAATTGATCTCTCTTTCGTGCCTTGTTGATCAATGTTTTATAGCAATGGCAGTCAACTTATTTGAAAGCAATCCAAAAGAGAGATTGTCTAATGATTCTTCTGTTATAAACATACCCTTAATCTAGCTCTTCAGCAGCTTTAATGAAAAACAAGATTGAGGACTGATAACTTTTTATTATTTTTATACATGAAAGTCAGTACAAATGAAATGGTACTATTTCATAATTATATCAAATAAAACAGAAGATCAGGATCTTAACAGAATGTGTTCCTTAAGTATTATACAAAAAACAATTGATCCACAATATGAATGTAAAAGCGTACAGGCTTTATTCTACAACAACGGAAACACATTGTGTGTCATGCTTCTTGTAGATAGCTCAACTCGAGAATTTCAAAACAAGTCTGAAAAGAATCATCAATATGTGGTTCTTTCTACCTTGACTGGCTTTACTCCCAGTACAGCAGAGAAAGCCCTTTGCATCTCCAATTTGGGATTCCCCGTAGCACCTGATTTTGCACGCCAAGCTATGTGGTCATCAGGACGGACTAGAATGGCTCCCCTATCAGTCATCTGGCACATACTCCACCATGATAATGAATCTGATGACCTCTTAACTTCCACAACATCTATGTAGTTCTTCCAAGGTGCCAATTCTGCATTACTTCTAACTTCAACTTCATTCGTTGTTCCAGCAGGCCACAATACAAAAACTTTGGTAGAAACTTTAAAATCCTCAGACACCTTTAATGCAGCACGCGCAAGATTGTAGCAATCCTCTACTGGTGCTATTATTAGTAGGAATTCAACCTTATCTCCAGGCACAAGATCCAGTGTAGAGATGGTATCCTACAATAAGACATCATACACCTTTAAAACCAAACGAAAACAGCAATATGTTGGCATCTATACCAGGTTTGACTGTCTTGTGAAATTTGGCATTGAAAAAACTACTAATACCAGCTAATTAGTTGCTAACAACAATGGCTTTAGTTTTGTGGTGATTCTACTTTGCTTTAAAGCAAAGATTAAAAAATGTTTTGATAATAATAACATCTTGATAGTGTTAGTCAAATCATTTTTGCAAAATTATATAACATTTAGTGCTTCCATCTCACAGCAGCTATGCCTTTGAAGCCACTATACTTCACTACCAAATGAAGCCTAAATGGATCATGGAAATCCTGATTTACAAAACTATATACGAGGAACATGTGCAAAATATAAGGACCAATAAATGTTACAGGAATAACTAATCACACACCCCACTAGTTAAAGTTGACAACACTCTGACATTCATGTGGGGCAGCCTTGATCCTGGATCCGCAGAAGGAATGTAGTCCCTCCGGCGACCAGTAGGTGCTTCTGGATAACCTTCTTCACCATCACTATCAGGAACAAGTGCTCCTTTAAGGTACCTAACAATTCAGAAACTCCAAAATTGATTGGCACGAGTACTGAGAGACAAATAATGGTGTTAATCATTTGTTTAGACAAACTTTGCATCACAATAGACAGGTTAAGGAGACAACAAATGAGCTCATGGTCAAAACTTCAAGTTTGCCGTACAAGATATATGTATTTCCGCAATTAGATTGATGTCCAAAGATTTGAGATTGAAATAGCTGTAATATGAACCCCAAAGGGTTAAAAGGCCTTTGAATTCAATCAAGTGGCCAAGGGATACCTGAAACCAAGATCCTCAGCAGGAAACTGCAGCTGAAGACTTTTCCCTTCTTCAAATATATGCCTTAATTTAGCAAGCCTTGAAGATCCAAGTGGATTGCTTTCATTCAAAAGAGATTCTGAGAGCTGTGCACGACCTACCTTAAAAATTCCATCCAGCATTGCCTTCTGTAGTACAGACGGTAAAATAGAACCAACTGCTTTATTAATTATTTGGTGCACTGCAAAAGCAGCAAATGATAATATTTCAATAACAAACATGCACACAAAAACATCTCACTGTCCAAAAGGTTGGATAATAATAAGCAAAAGCAGCAAGAAACAAAAGAAACAAAGAAGACTATGAGAAAAGATATGAAGCAATAACTATGTTGATTTACCTGAGTTTGCAATAGTTGGATCAAGACCAAGAGCAGAAGGAACTTCCATAGCGGCTCTGAAGTTCTGAACACTAAGTGCAGTATTGAAAACGGCAATCTGAGAACAAATATATCAAGAAGGTCAAGCATCCATCCATGTCAGAACAGAAAGATAATCAGAATGTAGGAAGTGTAAAACCAATACCGGCTTACGTTCCATTTCATAGGTATGAAGTATTGAAGATGGTGCAATACCCTGTACCACAGAAGCTAATTTCCAGGCAAGATTATGAGCATCTTGAATGCCAGTATTCATTCCTGCATGTAAAATTTTTCCACAATTTTATAAATTTATACCAATCAATATAGTTAAGAACATTCTTTTACTCCCCATTACTAGAATACAATAAACAGGATTTAATGAAGGAGACTTTCTGTGCTAAAGAATGACATTTATGGGGAATACTGATTCTAAATGTCCACTGCAAATATATTTATTTTTATGATAACTTCTTAACCGGCAAATGTTTAAAAACAAGTAACCGTTCAATTACTATCAGTTAAGCAATGGAATTACAGGAACTTTATAGTCTGGACAACATATAGGTACTAACCAAAACCACCAGCAGGAGGGAAACGATGAGCAGCATCACCCGCAAGTATAATTCGATTGTCACAGCTCAGAAACTTCTCAGCAACTTCAGCATGCATCACCCAGGGCTTTATGTCAATCACATCTATGTCTGAAAGCTCTCGACCAACCAATTTGAATATTAACTTCTTGCATATCTACAGCAAGCTGTATCTTCCAAATAAATGTTACTTGTTCACGAATTTAATCTCACAGCTACATCTTATGATTGCCATAAATGTTCGACACAAGTAAAGCACAAATATAGTCAATGGACTCCTTTCATTTTTCAATCTGACTCCAACATATTGTTGACTTTTATGCTTTACTACACAAACTGTAAAGGACTGGACTACAAATATACCATCTAAAAAATCTTTCAGCAGTAAAAGAAAATTACCTCTGGGCTGAAATCTTCAAGGTTTTGCTGAGGAGGATAAAAAGGCATCTGCAAGATGATGAGCAATGATTTACGGCTAGTATATGATGCATATTAAAGCATTAAAAAATCTAAAACAAAATATTCCAAACAATTTATAAAGCCTACAATACCTGGAATACAAATTCTCCTTGCTTGAGATCATGAGCTACTAGGACTCCAATAGCTTCAGTGTTGAAAATGAAAAATAGCATTCCAGGTTGCTCATTGAGTAGGTAGTTTCCAAGGTGTCTGCTCAGAAAATGAACACTGACAAGCTTTTGCAAGTCTTTTTCACCCCTTAGGTCTATTCCTACAAGCTTCCTGACAGTACTTCCTGAACCATCTGTACCAACAAGGATATCACACGTGATATTTCTCTCCATATATTTCCCTTCCTTGAAAAACGAAGCAGTCACATTTATTTGTTGATCAGTAGCATTGATGGATACACACTCATGGCCCATTAATATTTCCCTTCCCTGGAGGCAGTTACTGTGGAGGCCTTCCAAGCCTTCTGATGTATGAACACTAAAGTTGAGATTTTCAAGCCGCTTAAGCAATAATCTTATTAATTTGTACTGCGAGAAGTGTGCAACAGAGACTGGGCTGACAATTTTCTCAAAATCTGGTGAGAAATAACAACAGGATCAATCTGTAATACACAAACTTCAGAATATTACATTTTCCTCCCCCAGCCCTCACCACCCTTACCCAAAAGAAAAGCATATATATACTTCATTCATGCTACAGATACGACACTGGGACACATCAGACATTAAATCCAATAAAATGTTTTTGAAATGTAACAAATTTCACAAAAAGATAAGTATGCCTTGTAGTCATATATTCATGGTCCTATGGAGCCATGATTAACATGAAAGGCGTCATTCTAAGTGAAAATTCAAAATCATTGAGATTGGTCATACCTTGAGGTCGCATGTGGTCCACTGACCCAAGAATTGTACCCGTAAGTGATGTACAATATATGAACTTTCTCCATAAATTTACTGGCGGTTGTGACCTCTCAATCTCCTCTGCCAAGCCATCCAGCTTGAGAAATACCTATCAGTAAACACTTTACCATGAAGCCTGAAATCTTTTATAGCAATCCAAAGAATATATCATCCATGCAAGAAAATCAACCTCCATGGATCGATTATTGATAAAATGTGCCTGCGGGTGCTGAGAAAATGTCTTGTTTTTCTCCAAAACCGAGCATTTTATCCCTACAAAATGTCATTGATCATAATTATACTTCAAACAATATCACCTTTTTTTTTCTTTCTTTCATTAGAAATAACATAATCTTTAGCTATCAATTTGCTCTTCATGAGAAAGAAAACTCAAATAAAAAGAGCTTACAATATTATCTCAAGAACTAAATCATATCTATGTTAAGAACGTATGATAAAAATTCAAGTAACAAGAGAATAACAAAATGAATCATCCCTCTAAACAACATGGCAATTAGAAGAGTAAAGGAAAAAGAAAAATAAATAAATAAATTACTAATCACCCAAAAAAAGAATTGAGAAAACTGAAGAGCATGATACTAACATTCTCACAGACCAACACTTTACCATCAATATTCTTTCTTGCTTTCTTTTTTTCCGAGTTTCTCAGCAACTAACCAGAGAGTCTCGATTTTATCAAAAATAAAAACAGGAGGTTTAAAAAAAATACCCAATTTAGTTAAAAGTATAGAGAGAACGAGGCCGACAGGTCCTGCACCAACGATCAAAACCGGAAGTACGGCGTCGCTGCTTGTGGTAGTTTTGGAGTGAGATAAAACTCTGCTTTGAACGTATCCATATGGGTATGTTCTGCTTTTGTGGAAGCAGTTAAACCTCCCAATAAACCCTAAAATCCCCATCAGAAATGAATCAGAATAATGGATTGTCAGAAAAAGATGAACACACAAACTAATCTGCAACTTAAATAGCTCAAAGAATTGCGGGTTAGTTGTTGGTTAATGCTTACGAATGTTTTGAGTATTGGGTTTCATTTGGGCTTGCATTCAAAAATTACTAATCTTTGAGCTCCTCATGGCTGGAACTTACTGCCCAAACTTATGTCCTCTTGCCAGCCACAAAATTACAGTACCACGTTTAATTGGGCATTATCCTAAACAACAGAGTGCAGGGACCCGTCCAGTCCAATTTCAGGATGGCATTCTTCTTCGTGGGCTTTTTGGTAAATAGACCAGAGATAAAGATGACGTTTCATTCTACATCCAAATTAATAAAAAAAAATTATTTAATATCTGCATAAATTTTAATAATATAAATTTTGCATATTTCACATTCCGGTAGTACCCAAAGTCGGGTCAAACCGGGTACCCGTAAAGTGGATATCCAGTCTTAGCGACCCATCACGGGCACCTGATAAAGGTCAGAAACCCACATCATCGTCAAATACAACTCCATTATCTCTGATCAATCTGACACAATTCCAATCTCTCACCGTCCACTTGTTTGCCCACTGTGTTCACACCACTGTGCCAGTTTTGGTTAAAAGGACAACCGTACTTTGACCATTCCAGTTATTCATTTTTTTTAATTATTTTTGCCGCTGAAACTCTTCTCTAGACTATGTTGTGAGCGAAGGCTAGTTTACTCAGTAATAAAGGGCCGTTGCTGCTTTCTAAGTAAATGGTTATTATTATTACTGCCATGCATGTCTTACTTAGCTGGTTCAAGTTTCAAAAAGGGCATAGTTATTTTTGGTATATTTTAGTGTAGAATGGATCTGAGCTTTAATTTTGTTTTGGCTCTGTAACTCTCAAAAGTCATTGTTTAAAGAATTATTCTCTGTAGATTAGTTTTGTCCTGCAAAACCCTTCTGGCATTTGTGGTGTTGTCTCTGAATTATCGGATAACTCTTTTTGGTGTGTTGGTTGAACACAACTATGAAGCTTTGATTAGTACTTGTTTAGTTTTAGAATCAGTACTGCGTAACACACGTGCATGCCTTGGCCTTTTAGCTTTGTGCTATGGTGCTTGTTTGCTTTAATGGGTGTTTAATTTTTCTTTTAACGTTGGAGATTAGTTATCTGTGGATGAATTCCAGATGGGTCCCTTGCTGCACTGAGAGAAGTTTTAGATATGTTTGGTTTTGCTGCAGTGCATTATTGCTTTTGTTTGATATAACGTGTATGGAAAATTGTGTTTTAATTGCTTGTATAGGTAAATGACAATCTAATAAATGGGGGAAATTCATAAAGCTGTCCCATGTGTTTGATCAAATGTGTGTTGGAAACTTGTTTGATTTCGGTGGTTAGGTTTCAATGTAAAATTTAATCTCTCGTAAACAAGTTCATAGTTGTGTAGGAATGAGTGTTTTTACTGTGTTGTGCCTGGGGCAAGATTCCGGGACCTAATTTCTAAACCCAGATCTGCTTTTGGACTCTGTTACAATTTCCAAAGTGTCAAACAACATAGAAATCGAGATAGGATCTTGTCCATGTTTGTTTTTTCGGTGAGGATTAAGTCTTTGGACCTGTAGTAGAGTGAGATTTTAACATAGAAAGTTGAGTGGAAGAATAGTTGAGCCAGTGAGAGAGAGTGGAAGCTCTGGGTAATGAGGTCTATAGATGACAAGGACATGAGTTTCATAAGGGAGTGGAGCTAACAGCGGTTCTCACCATTGAACAGCCTGAGGCAAACCAACACCATCATAATGGTATGATGGACAGAAATGGCTTATGGGGTTGTCAAGAGGGGGAGATAAAAGCTAATCCAATACTAAGCCAAGAAACTCACATGCCGATGATAGAAGCTACTAGCTCCTGTTCCACAAAAGGAACAAGACTACTTGAGTGATGATGACGAAGCGAAAGTAGAACAAAGTCGATGCGTAGATGCAAGGGCAACTCAGTACGAAGTGGAAACAAAGAATATTGATTATGATGAGTCAATTTGGCAAATCAATAAGCCTGCGAAAAATTCAACTACAGCTATTAGATCAATATGTGTGAGGGACATGGGGACTGAGATGACTCCTATTGCAAGCCAGGAGCCTTCAAGAACGGCTACAACGATTAGCTCCACAACTCCTGCAGTAAGAAGTCCCATAACTTCAGGAACCTCGACCCTAGTTAGGTGTCAACATGGAGTGCAGGGCACCGACAGTAATCAAACAGATCTAACGTCAACAGAGAACAGAGGTGAGGCTAACTCTGCTGCTGGCAGGGCTGGTGCGACCATAGAGTATGGAGAGGATTCAATTGGTTGCAAAATAGCTGAGAACACTATCTCTGATCAAGAAAGGATGCTGAATAATTTAGAGACGCGGCCATGTGAGCAAAATAGCTTGCTAAATACATGGCAAGGTGAGCTAAAAATATTAAATTTCTCTGGCTATTAACTTGATTGACTAATAAGCAACAGTTTAGAGTTCTTTTTAACTCAAGCAGCTGGAACTAAATTGCAACAATGTAGAGTATTTCCATCTCAAGACATTGGGTGCGCTGGCCAGGTTTTGTCCGTTGGACACATAAGCCTTGTAGGTTATTAACTTAGTTGCTATAAGTGACATTCTTGAAATTTTGAATTGTAGGTACAAGAGAGAAGAAGTGAAAATACAAGCATGGGGAAATCATCAGAAGAGGAAAGCTGGAATGGAAATGAAGAAAATGGAGGTACCCCTGTCCTAGACTCAACCAAAACAGACTTTGTTTCAGATGCATTAATATCACTAACAGAGATCATTCTATCTAGACTACAATATTCAGAGTAAATAAATATTGGAAATGATATTGCAGACCTCCTTCCCCAAATTGATTCCCCGACATGCATTTTATAGTTTTTGTTTAATGATTTCTCATTTCCCCTTTTTACATGAAAATATCTGATTTTCAATTATTTTGCGATACTACTTTCAACAAAATTAAATAGAATTGTAGGTCTCGTTTAGCTTATGTGGGAACAGAACAAGGAAAGGAGAGTAATGCAGAGCTTTATTCAACTGCAAGAGAGTCATATTTTCCTATTTTGTTTGGCTCAATTAGCTAAACGATGATCCTCACTGAAGCAAGATTAATCTTCCACTGAATAGATGTAAACTGCCAATTATGGTGGTTTTCATCCCAGGATGTTGCTTAAAGTCAAAAGCTTGAAAAAAAAATGAACTGAGAAGCACATGTCAAAAGCAGAGCCATGCATAGGCAGCAATTTGTTCTTACATTATTGTCATTTTAGTAGACAAACGAATAGGTAGCGTTAAAAAAATCTTCTCATTCATCTATATTATAAGACTTTTCAGTACCTCAAAAGTTTCGGCTGGCTGACCACTTGTGTTGTATCTCCAGGTAAAGGCGGAGAGATTGAAAGCTCGAGCACAACAGAGGTTGGCAAACAAACTTGCTGCCACAAGGAGAATAGCTGAAGTGCAAATGCAGAACCAAATTTGAATGAGAAAGCCGCAAGGACTTCTGAAAAAGCAGACTACATAAGGACTGGTGACTTGCCCTCTTCATTTTCTTTTAAGTTATCTTCCCGCTGTTGGTAGAGCCTCTTCAACAGCAAATTCAGATGTCAAATCTACCCTCAATTGTTGTTCCACCACTTCTTTCTAATATAATTGTGAACTTGCGGATTCAGTTGGATATGATAAAATGTTTTTCCATGGGGTTAGTGACTCGAAGAAATTACTGGCACCCCGTTTAGAGTCGGGCATTCTCATAAAGCAAAAGCCTAATCCTAATGCAAGTGTTTATAAAATGGCCAAAACAAGTTCATGGATATGTATGCTTTCTCAAAATTGTTCAAGTGATTACTTGAAGACTTTAAAGCTGACCAACAATGGAAGTACTAATGATGAAATATGGGATTGCTTTAGCCTCTTTTTGTGTTAGTTGAAACCTATGCTCGGTTGGGTCCAAAAAAACGAATGGTTGAATGAGAAACCTGGGCATTTACTTCTCAAGATAAATTCAGGCTAGACTGAACATCATTAGTGAATGATCAATCATCCCAATCCCAAACTGAAATTTAAATTAACAAACCCTTGATTCACGTACACATTTATTTATGATGAGATAAAAACCAGCCCAAGCACAAAGATAAGTTTAGTAAATCCAGAAATATGCAAACCCCAAGAAGTTTCTTCATTAAAGAAGGAGATTCAATCGATGGTTAATGGCTTGGAGAAACTAAGCATAAATATTCACAGTTTCTTCATGCATGTCTTATAGCTCTAAGCCCTTGAAAAACCAGTCAACAGATGGGAGTCTCACGAACAACATGTCCTTACTATGCTATAGAATGACCATTTGCAGAGGCAATGATCTTTGTTGGTCAAAGCCTGAAGGCATCATATTTGCGTTCTCTGCCCTTGAAATGACCAAATGTTGCAACTGCACAAGCAAATTCTGTTATCAAGTTGTGGGGTTTTGTAGTCTCAGGATACTGCTGTTCAGAACATTTACATTATCAGAATGACAAAATTTTCCGTACAACATTGACAAAATGAATAATTTTATCAATTCCTTAGAATTTTATCCCTACATGATCACTTACTATGTACTAAAAATAATAATAAAAATAATTAATAATAAAAAAATTATTTTAATAAAATAAAATTTAATATAATTGTTTATGTAAATGAATCTAAACTGAGGTCTAAATCAAAATTTTTCCAAGGCAAAAACTAAAGTCAAATTAAATGGGACCTAAAATTGTAACTTTGAAAGAACGAGGTGAACCAATGACATTTTTCCAAGCATAAGGGGGGCTTATGATATTTACCGTACCCTATTCCCTGACGTTAACTTAAAAAACCAATAATAAATAGAAACCGGGAGCCATTGTATCGCGATCACAAACGCGACCTGAAGTACTCTCTCGTCGCTGCATCTTTCTCTCCTGCCCATCGCTGTTGAAGCTGCACTTAGTCGCTTTCTGCGTCTCTTGTTTACCGATTGGTGAGCGCAGGCCAACTTTATCTCGTATGCGAAGAGAATCGACCATTTCGAGGGTTTCTCCTCTTTATTTTGCGCTTTAATTTCTAGGGTTTTCACTTCGATTTCGCATTACATAGCCGAATATCTAGTGACCTATTGATTTTTTTCTTTTTATTATTTCCTGTTTACTGCTACGGGGATTGATTTTGTGTCATCTATAGATCTGGAATTCGTTTGAATTAGGGTTTTCTTAAATTCTTGAAAATTGGAAAAATAAAATAAAATCGTTCTGATTGTACCCTACAGTTGGGGCTTACTGGGAAGAATTAAGAGGATTGAATTTCGATTAGGTTTTCTGCTGAAATTTAGTTTTAGATAAGCATTTATGGCGGCTGGGAGACATGGGGGTTATCGTGATAATGAGTTCAGGGACAGAGAGTCCAATTTTGAGGCGTCAAGGCGTGATCTTTCTTATTCCAAGGATGAATATGATTATGATCGGATAAGGAATAGTAATCATGAAAACAATCGTTATCTAAGAGATAGAGTTAGGGTTAGACAAAAGGATATTAAGGAGAGGGAAGTGATAATCAATGGAGGCTACCACTCATTTAGTGAGAGTGATTCAGGTGGTAGTAGTGGGCCTAGGCAATCTGAGTTGGCAGTGAAGACTGTGGATAGGGAGCCCGGTGAATTGTCAAGTGAAAGTGGGTCTGATGATGCAACTGAAATCGAGTCTGACTCAAAAGGTAAGGATAATGAGGTTTCCAAGGTGGCAGAGAATGGCATTGGGTCTCCTTTGGAGAGGAAAAGGAAGTTCTCACCCATTGTGTGGGATAGAGATGATAATGAAGTTGGTAAAAGTAGGAATTCACCAGTTGTGACAGCTCTTCCTCCTCCGCCACCTTTGCCTAAGGCATATCGGAAATCACCTACTGTTGTCCCAGAAGGGGCAATGCATATAACCCCCCTAAGGAGTAAGTTAAACCATAATTTGCAATCTGTTTCACGAAGTATGCCTCCTGTGGTTTCTAGGTCAGTTGAATGTGCTGCACCTGAGTCTCCTGGAGTGTCAGCTTCTTCACCATCAAGGGAGCAGCAATGGGGTAATAAACAGGAAGTGGAGCAGCTGGATGATGAAGATTATGCACCAACCTGGAATATATCATCTTCAAGATGGGCAGCCGGGAATAGTTCTCCTGTTGATGAAGGTGAAATCTTAGAAGATGATGAAATGCCAAAAAGGAGGAAGAAAATGTATGTTTCAGAGTCTTTGCAAACCAGGGGACGGAATAAATCTAGTAGTCCAGAGCTTGCTGAAGGAGCTAGATCAAGGTCATGTGAATCTCATGAACGAGGCAGCGGTGCTAGGTCAATGAGTGGCGATGAGTACCGTGGTAATGAATCAGAGAAAGATGATTACATGGAGATTGATGAGGAGCATGATAACAATGGTAGTGTTAGTGGGTCTGATACAGATTCCAAGGATAAAGGGGATTCTGAGGCACAAGAGTCTGCGGCACCCCCACAAAGAAGTATTAATATGCTTCTGGGGTGTAGAAGTGTTGATGAGTTTGAAAGACTAAATAAGATAGATGAAGGCACTTACGGTGTTGTATATAGAGCTAGAGATAAGAAGACTGGGGAAATAGTAGCATTGAAGAAAGTAAAGATGGAGAAAGAAAGAGAAGGTTTTCCTTTGACTTCTCTAAGGGAAATAAACATTCTCCTTTCTTTTCATCATCCATCAATTGTGGATGTTAAAGAAGTTGTTGTAGGGAGTAACCTAAATAGCATTTTTATGGTGATGGAATACATGGAACATGATCTCAAAGGACTGATGGAGACAATGAAGCAACCGTTTAGTCAGAGTGAAGTAAAATGCCTAATGCTCCAGCTATTGGAGGGTATCAAGTATCTTCATGATAATTGGGTGCTGCATAGGGATTTGAAGACATCAAACCTGCTTTTGAATAACCGGGGTGAGTTGAAGATCTGTGATTTTGGGTTGGCTCGACAATATGGGAGCCCACTGAAGCCATATACTCATTTAGTCGTTACTCTGTGGTACAGGTGAGTTCACTTGCATATTCTCTTCTTTGTAGCTTACTTTCATAAACTATGCCTTAGAATAGATTATTTGTTGTCTTTTGTTTTCTTTTAAGCTACACCATTGACGTACTTACATAAATGCATATACAATGAACACCTATTTTCTGATTTTGCAGGGCACCTGAACTTCTGTTGGGAGCAAAACAGTATTCAACAGCTATTGACATGTGGTCATTGGGTTGCATCATGGCTGAGCTATTATCAAAGGAGCCACTATTCAATGGGAAAACTGAATTTGATCAACTTGACAAAGTAAATTTAATTATTTAATGGTTTAAATTTAAGTAAATCACCTTGATAATTCCTTGTTTTCCAATTATTATTTTATGGGCTTTTGTTATTACTTCAGATCTTCAAAACCCTTGGAACACCAAATGAGACTATTTGGCCTGGATTTTCTAAGCTGCCTGGAGTTAAGGTCAACTTTGTCAAGCATCAGTAAGTATTTATTTTTCTTTATTTTTCTGCTGAACAAAGTTGACCATGAAATTGAAGTTTTCTTTGTTGCCACTGTTTTCCCAGGCTTCCAGCTTTGGGTGATTCTGATCTGGCTATGTGGCCTCCATTGGTGACACTTTCAGTTAGACAGCATTTTTTTAGTTTGTATTAACAACTGACATTTACCTTTCAGGTATAATCTGTTGCGCAAGAAATTTCCTGCAACATCATTCACTGGATCGCCAGTTTTGTCCGATGCTGGTTTTGACTTATTAAACAGACTCCTAACTTATGATCCTGAGAAGGTAATTCCTGCTCTTTTATAGTTTCTCTTTATGATACTTCATGAATGGTTTGATGATATCAAGGCACATGGTATTATTTTCAGCGGATAACAGCTGATGCTGCTCTTAATCATGATTGGTTCCGTGAAGTTCCTCTTCCTAAGTCCAAAGATTTTATGCCGACTTTTCCTGCACAACATGTTCAAGACAGGTACCTTGACCCTTTGAATTCTAAAGTTGGAATGTTAAGATTATTCGGTTTTTCTATCTATTTTCATCTTCGTGCTTATTTATTCATTTCTTTTTTTGGTGGTGTGGTCAGGCGTATGCGAAGAGTTTTGAAGAGTCCAGATCCTTTAGAAGAGCAGCGTAGAAAGGAGCTGCAACAAGTGGAGCTAGGTACTGGTGGTTTGTTTGGCTAGGAGAAATTAATTAATTGGCTACTGTAGCAAAGATCCCTGTGCTTTAGATTTTTGCAGTAGTTTTGTAATGACTATGGTTGAGGTGAGGAACGTGCATTCAACAGAAGTTGCGAACATTGCTTGTCAGACGATCATTCATGCTGTTTTTTAGCAGGCACCTATAGTGATTTGGGTGGTGAAATTATTTGGGTACTCCTGTCAACCAGATTTCTTGCCGGTTAATTTTGTTCTCAAGCTCTGGGGATCATGTAGAAATTCATCTGTGACACTGCTTGCATTGCAAGGTGTGGCATTACAGCTTTTCTTCTTTAAAAGATCACTTTCAGCTGGAACTTGTGTATGTAACATATCTTCAAACATTGTAAAAAATTATCTTGAAATTTGGTTTTGAATTAGAAATATTATGGATTTCACTGGCTACTATGATTTCTATCTGTGTTAATATTCACATTGTGTTTGCAAGAGACAATTGGTGTGAAGTGGAGGAGACGTTGTTAGCTTTTCATTGATGAAGAAATTGACAGTAACCATTGTGCTTTGAAGGTAATTTGCATTTTAATATCTGTTGAAATGTTATATGGGCTTAGGATTATGCTTTCCATCCCTGAGGAGTTTTTTCTTCAATTTGAGATCGTTGTACTTTCATGCTCTGGTAGTCAATCGTAGGTTCAGTTGCTGTGCTGTCAATTCTTTTACTTATTCCACAACTCTGAACAAATTATTGACATTGCAGAACAGATCATTTGACATTTGCCATTCAGCTTTTACACAAGGATTATCTTGAGATTAGTCCATGAACCAATCATGTCAATTGAACAGGTTTTTTCCATTTGCAATTGAGAAAACAAAAGGTTGGGAGTAACCTATAAAAGTGATTGACTAATTTTTGGCAGCGCATTTGTTATTGTGAGAACTATTGAAATACTGCAAAAACTGACTGTCATACCACTTTTTCCATGATACTGAGTTCTTTACCTGGATACGTGCTCAATTGTTTATTGCATAGATATGATTTAACCATGGAATTTATAAATGCTCTAGTCGTTGCTGATGGTAACTGAAGTTTTAACTAAAAGCACTGAAAAATGAAGGAAAAAATATTTGCCAAGTAACTCAATGGATCAATTTCATACGAAAAAATAATAAAAGTGAAAACTTAACACATTTGAATTTATTTTTCTTTATCTGTAGGTTTTATTTTGGTCATGTCTAGATGTATTTATACTCATTTGTTAATCGGTCTCTTTTTATTATTTACCAAAAAAGAAGGCAGTTGTTGCTAAGTCAGTTGTTATTTGATGAGCTTGGTGTGCAATCATGTAAAAGGCTCCATTTGTACTTGTACATCCACTCTTTGATCTGATTTGCACTGATGTTGTGGAAAAGTTCAAATTACCCGAACAATGAATGATTCTGTTACTTAATGTACAAAGATTGTCACGTTGCAAAATTTCTGATTTAACATTTGGTAGAGTTTAAGGTCACCTGTTTGTAGTTAATTATCCATGTATCTTTGGTTGTTTGAAGTTTCATTTGTTTCGTTTGTCCTATTTTGTTTAGTTTGTTAATGAAAAAACTGACACTTTAAGAAGGAAACAATCAAAATTATAAATTCTATCCCTTTTTTTTTATTCCTTTTCTCATTGATGGTATGAGAAAATTCAAACTTGCATTAGCTGCAGAATTCTTTATACATTGTCTGCAAATGTCATGCAGTCTCAAAGCGAGCAGGTTGACGAGGTTACCTGTATTCTGGATTTTATATAACTTCCAATTAGTTGTTCCTTCAGGCTCACTAGAGGTACCATACAATTCTCGGTTTGTTGTTCATGTGTCAGATCAATATGATTGATTTGCTCTTATTTAATTTTCTGTAAGATTTGTAATTTTTTTTTGTGGCTATCTTTTTGTTAGCGTGTTGCATTGTCAGTACCAGTAATTCCTCTGATGCAATTGGTTATGATCATTAGAATTCTTACTTAACTAGCTTATTGAGCAGATGTACGAGTAAATAGTGTATTCTTTTCTCTACTTGTCACTGTAAACTTTTGTTGATTCAAAATGTTACTGCCTAAATGAGTTCCTATTATATGTAATTTGGGACAGGGAAGTGCACATTTGTTTTCCAAGTTTTTTTTATACATAATCGCCATATTTTTTTGTTGGAAAAGTATGATGCCTTCCTCTATTTATTAATACCTGCAAGTACTACGATGGTGTATTGAAATTAAACAGAGCATAATTGAGGTGAAACAGTTCACTGAGATGTGTCTTAAGTTATGAATTTTTTATTCTCGTACTTGAAACGGGAAGTTCTTACACAAAATGAAGTTAAATAGTTCAGAAGACATATATTTGTTGTTATGTACAATGCTTTTTGTGGATATACATCTGCATATATGTACAAAAGGTATTGATTGGTGGGGTGCTAAGGTGAGAGTTTGTGAGTTTCTTTGGGTTGGGATAGAAGCAAAAGGCTTGAGCTGCAGAGTAAAGTTCAATACTATCATTAAAAAATCATGTTATAGATCTTAAATTTGCTAGGAAGAGAAGACATAAATGATAAACAATAATGTTAAAAGGAACACCAGACAAGAAGAATGATGTTTATGTGAGCTTTTAGCAGTTGTTTATTTCTTTGTGTGGTTGCTACATTTTTGGTTGAAATACTTTGGTTGTCTAAATTACCGGTGATAAACATGGCTTTGTTGTGGAAAAAAATCATCAAATACAAGGACAATAAACTTTTCAGCTCAAAGAAGATCCAGGTTGTTTGTTACATATTAATGGAAAAAGAGTTGCATACTTCAAGTTAAAAAATTACCCCTTATTTTTTTATTATTCTTATACAAGACTCCAGCATGACCATCAAATGATTACTGATGTTCATCAGCTGATATAATTATGTGTCATTGATGATTTAAGGTGGGTATGGATCTGTACTAATGAAAATTTGTGTTTCTATGGGTTGGCTAGCTGGATTGTGAAACTAAGTTGCATTGACAAGGTAGAAGCTGCGAAGGCTGAATATTTGCTTTGCTTTACAGTGACAAGTTTCATATATTATAAGTTCAATTATGATAAAACAGTATGTAATCATAGAGTATACTAATGAAAGTACTAACATAAATTGTTTGCAGCTCTTGGTTAGATTAAGGTTTGATGTCTGCTTCATGTTAGTGGTGACAACCAAGTTTTATTACTATTTCATTTCAGCGTTTCAATCATTTATTGGCATCAGGTTGCTTTCTGTTAATTTATTAACATTGATTTTATTTTAGGCGTGGCTGGAAGAATGGGTTGCTTGGAGATGGAAAACCATGAAGCCTCCACTTCCCATTCACGAAAATTTATAATCTAAGAGGTGATATTAGTGGTACTTGAATGAATATCTTTGTCCAAAGAATCAAACAATGAGATGGTATTTTACCACATCAACACCGACTTAATAATTTTTCGGTGAACTGTGAGCGGGTTGTTCCTCAAAATTCTTTTCATCAATATTGTAGAGAGAGCCTTGATTAATTGTTTCATGTGTCTGAAGAATGAGAAAGTCTTTCAGGAATAGGAAAAAGGGTAAAACTGCAAAACGGCTCTTGTATTGCAGCAATTTTAGTTAAAATTATCCCTTGAGATTTTCGAGTTTTGGGTTGCATTCCAATTTCTCTAGTTTTGTTCTGGAACATGAAAATAATGACAAGAAACTTGAGAAACACGACCCACCCAAAACTCTGAAAATGGCAAGAAATATGAAGGAAGCTAAAGTATTAGTCGCTTAATCGAGTTAGGTTACTCGAGTCATGGCTCTTCTATCGCTCAGTTCTTAAATCTTTGGTCCCTTAAATTTTGTATATCAGCATGACACATTTTTTTTTCAAAGATTGGTCACAAGGATGGTGTGAGCCAATTTCATGTTACATTGATCTACTAATATTATGGAGCAGACGTCGTCCCGTGGCCAGTCTCGATAGAATATATTGGGAGAACATGGGGTATCAGCATAGTTAATGTAGAATGATAATTCAATCAATTACTCAAATAAATTTTTAATTTTTATTAATTAAACAATTTTATTATATTAATTATAACTAAAAATTTTCTTAATCGTCAAATGTCTATTATTTTTGGTTGGGATTGTAGCCCAATTAAAAGTGGACACCAGTGAGTTGTGAATGAGTTCCGCATTACCTGCTTGGTTTGTTCCAGAGTCCAAAATATTAACGAGGCAAGACTTGAAAACTAGTCGGTAGTAATAGATGCCTCTGTCAAAACATCGTCTACTGTATAGCAGCCGCATCTTTTGTTCTTGTCCAATGGGAATACAAAAATGAAGATTGGGATTTTGAAGCTGCGCAAGGCTGTGTGTCTAGGTTGTGACTGTATTGTAAAATTTTGCCAAAACCTTATCAACAGTATCATTGCATGTTCTCACTGCACGTAACTTACAAAAAATGAGGACATCCCTCTGTCTCTGTCCGTCTGCTTTCTCTTCTCTACCTCTGCAGTATGCTGACTTGCATGGAATGATAAATCCGTGTCTGCAAACTGCATCATTGCACCCAAAACTTTATTATGATTGCTCACAACCATGTGGGGGGTACTGGCCCTAAAGAGGTGATAGTTTGATTTGAGATCAATTTTCGTTGAGGTGCAGAGGGATATGTTGAGCAGGCTTGCCATGAAAACAGTCACTAAGAAGAAATAACAATGGTCTTTCCAAGCACAAAGGTAACAAGTGTGAGTTCAATGAAGAAGATTGTGTTTATAAGAGCCCTATCAACGGTCCATCCAAAAATTGTAATGCCCCCAGGATTTGTCTGCAGATATGTTACTGCACAGGCAAGAAAAAGTTACTTGAGTATGAGTTGCCTGTGTGTGGATGTTTGTTTTCCCAAGCGTATATGAAAAACAAGGAAACAGAATTGATAAGACGAATATAGGGAAATGCACATTAACATTTAAGCTGTCATCGGTGGAAACGGGTCAGAATACAAATGCTCATGTGCAAATGATGCCAATATGGAATGAAGGTATAACAAAAAGTTTAATTGTTCCTAATACAGTAGATATTCAGCAACATCCACAGTTAACATATCTTTTAATCATGTAATCATAGTAAATTTGTAATTGCTGAACTCAAAGCTATCTATGATCGTCACCTAGAAGATTGACTTCAAAGTAGACTGTAAATGGCTAAATCAACTAACAGTATAATTGCTTAAATTTTCTTATGAGAGATAACAGATTAGGATTGATCCAGAAAAAAGATTTGAAATCTTTACCAAAAGCTTGTCTCCGGTGATATGAGGACATATATGAAGCCAGCTGTGTATTTGTTGGCATTGCAACATAATCTAAAGACTCCAAATCACTTTCAGAATAATTCATACACACTGAGCTCGAGGAACTGGAAGCTTCCAAGTTTCCCCCACTGTTTGAAGCTCTCAGTTGAGATGATTCAGCAGAATGGCATGTTGCCAATGCATGCCATCTACTTGCTAATGAGGCAATGTTTTGGGCTCTGTGAGAAATTTTTGTCGCTGCATGCAAGCAAAGAATTATGCCAACAACCTGCACTATTGAGGACACCTGGAAGGTTGTTGAGAAAAGAAAGTAATGAGAAGCCAAATTTAGATGTCCCAACAAACAAAAATATAAAGCATGCAGGCTTAAGAAAAGAGATGCCAAGGATCCAAATTCCATTGGATATTGTGCATCCTATTCAAGTATTTTTAAGTGGCCCGTCTGTAGAGCTTTAGACAGCTGCTGTAAATCCAAGAGTGTGGGAGCTAAAACCACTATGATCCACACACAGGTGTTTGACAATTGATATAGAAATATGGGTACTTACTGCAAAATCACCGCCATTAATGAAAGAGATCATTCCACTATACCCCGTTGTCTGGAAAAGAGTCACAATTTGGCTAGCTGTGACAACCCAGAACTCTAAAAGAAGATAAATACGGAACCTGTGGCTGATCTTAGAAAGATGATACCGTAGTCGAATATGTTCCTCTATTAGCACCAAAACATCAGATTCCCTTTCCAAGAGCTTCGCGTAATCATCAAAGTCAATAAGTTGCAAGTTGCAGACCACATGAAACAAAATGCTGGCTGATAGAGATATTGTACTCAAATAAGTCCAGGATAGAATAAATGCAAGTAAAATTGCAGTGGACAGCCACCATGATTCATGATGCACATATAAAATGCGGATGACCTCGCGTGTAGCCTTCAGAATGAAACATGGCAGTGACCAGAATATGAGCAAGCGTAAAGAATCCTGTATAGATTGTCCAAAACCAACTTCCTTATCACAATACAGATTGGCATATTATGACTTAAATTAGTTGTTATAGACACTTGAAACAAATTTAGTTTATCCTTCTAAGATAAAGAAACAGCATGAAGTGAAAAGTGAAAAACTGAGACAATGAAAGTGGAGAGTAAAACTAAGCATTTTGGAACAGAGAAAGCATTGTTTGATCTTTGTTGGTTGCCAAGTTTAGACAACATGAGGGGGTGGTACTGGAAGGGGAGAATTGGAAACTAAGCATTTTGGAACAGAGAAAGCATTGTTTGATCTTTGTTGGTTGCCAAGTTTAGACAACATGAGGGGGTGGTACTGGAAGGGGAGAATTGGATATGAAGCATATTTAGCAACCAAGTTGTCCGTACTGACTGGGACGCCATTGTACTGAAATTTCTAAACTACTCAACTCCATTAAGCCTTAATCCTCGTGTCTGCCTTATCTTGGGCCGTAAGAACAGATAAATTAGGTACATGATTTATCTAGTTTTTGGGATGGATTCCTTTTCCCGACAAATTAACTTCCGTGGGTATAATTTTGACATGGTGATTTATGATACCAAGAACTACTCAGGTGAGAAAATAAGATTGGTCTTGGGACTCAATTATGGCCTTCTCTGTACTAAAAACATTGTAACCTTGGTAAGAACACCATGGCCAGAGGGGGATCCTACAGTCATTCCTACTCAATTCTGATCCACAAGAAATTTAGTTTTACAAATTGGATTTGAAGGAAAAAACTGAAGTTGGCCATTCAAAGCCCATTATAAGGAGCATAAATCTGGATTTTCTCCAATTTCATTTCCCGGCAAAGTGAAATAAATCATCAAAATTGTGAACAAGTCAGTAAAATCAATTGATTTATTATCTTATAACAATTGATGCAATTAATTTTCCAGAACACAAAGACCCTAATCGATGTAACTTACAGTCAACACATGCCTCTCCACCCTTTAAACCCATATAGTCATATCATAACACAACACTTCAATGAAAGTACAAGCAAAGCTGCAAAATTTATCAATAAACTCTCTCAATTCTCAATTGAACTCAGAGACAATTAACACATCAAAATTATAAATTCTCACCTTAATTTGCTGAATATACTGGAAATGAAACCGAGCCATGTGGCCACTGAAGCGATCAACAAAAAGAAACCTCCTGATACCATATTTACGAAGATTGTTCGACATACAAACCAGAGAAATGGCAGCTAAACACGCTTGTGAGGCCACGATAGCGAGCTCAAAATTCTTAATTTGACCCTTTTCACATCCCGGACAATTAGAGAGTTCAAGTATAACGATAGGGAGCGCCACACCTATTAGTACAAAAGCAGACCAAGAGAAGACAAAGCTCAACGCTGAAGACTGGTTGAAACCCAGAAAACACAAAAAAATTTCAAGCCTTTGCAGTATCCGGTCGAGATCGGTTACCCGCGTTGCATTCTGATGATTTTGCTGTTGTTGTTGATTGTGATTTTGGTTTGAATTAAGAAGAGGTGTTTGAGAGGGAGGTGGGTCTGTTTGCGCGGGCAAGCGAGGATCAGCCATGAAATTGCTTCACAAAAAGTTTCAGTTTATTGTTTACATAAAGAATAAAAATGTTCGGACTAGACCCCGTTGTGATTTTCTCGAGAAAATTTGTATCAATTGCAGAGGGACAATCAGTTTCCTATGATAGATCAGAAACAACTTACGATCTTCGGAGAGTTTTTTCTTGGTTCACAATCCAACCAAATCAATGATAGAGGTTGAAAAGTACTCAACATTATGTTGAATCTTGACGGGTACGACGTATACCATCAAGAGATATTTAAATTTTTAATTTTGAGGATCAACCATCAGGGTACTTTGATTGATCTCCAACGGAAATATGTGGCCATTTGCATAGATCATGTTACCCGAGCTCTGTGATAGGTGGAAGGTACAAGTAATACGATGGTACGCCATGTATGGGATCATGATTGTAGATTTCGCCGACTGCCGCCTGGGAACTATGGTGAGGTGCGAGGGTCTAAATACCAAAATGCTTTTGAAAATGAATTTGAACAAGCAGAGCATCCAGGGAACCATCTATTCATAACTCACACACTGGATTACTTGTGAGAAAGCAAGAAGACTGTCGACTTCCTTTTGAATTATATATTAATGCTTTGGGGATTAAGGCAGGCATGTTTGTTGGGATGCCAAGGAGGTCAAATGATTATTTATACAAGTAAAGTATATATATATATAAATGTTATGTCTTTGAAAGAAAATACAGGTCAACTGTGTACAACCTGTGAAGCAGAGTTGAGTTTCCATCTGTCATGGAGAAGACATACAAGTGAATACATCATATGACAAGGAAAACGATGTTTACTCACCCTCTCGACCCAAAAATGACATCTTTTGTTATCGTTTTATCATCGTCGTTTTTGTCTTAAAGCTGTTTATAGTCAGAATACACATCATTACTCGTGCCAGAACGGCAATCTTTCATATTATGTACCCGGAAAAGAGAGAGATTAATTCATGAACACCAACCATAGTCTAGTCTGCTCTGCAGTCGTCTTATAGGAGTATTATATGCATGTTTCCTACTTGACTTGACACAAGTAAATTGAGCATCACGATCTAAAAGAGAAGGGGGTTTGTTATATTTAAATGTGATTAGTAATTAATCATCAATATAAATCCTCAAAATCAAGAGAAAAATTCTAATGCGAATTCGATTCATCCATCCAAGGCATATATAATTAAATGAAGTTATTGGTTCCATTGATTCGGTCTTATTGCTTCTTTATGTCTTGTGGATATGTGGAATTTGAGATCAATTCATCCATTCTTAGGAGAGGAATTTCATGAATACACAAGTAGTTTTTTTATGTAATAATGAAATATGAAAGTCACAGGACTGGCTGCTAGCAGGACTTTGTCAAGTCAAAGTCATATATATATATATATATACACACACAACCGAGTAATGTGTACAGATTCAACCTAGAAACCATGTCATTCTATTCTGTTAATTGGTTATATTATTATTATTATTATTATTCTCATTAAGAAGTCGATAAATGGAGAGATCAATTTGTGGTTTGAGCACAAGCAGCAAAGACATTTCTCCAGTTCTTCAATATCATTTAACAATGGAGTCAAAAAACTTTGCCTGTCATTTCATTTGCCCTCCTTGTTATTGTCTTCATTGCCCCTCGTTATTCAGTTTTAGCACACACCCATGGCGAAAGACAATCATCGCCACTTGGGTTTATTGAACAGTTGAAAGGATGTCACAGAGATGACAAGGTTAAAGACATCCATATGAGCTCAAGCAATACTGGGAAATGTTTGGTTACCTGAAACATTTATTAAAGAGAATTCGACTTCGAGCTTGCTTTATTATACAATTATTTTTTAAAAGTTTTATTGTGTAGTTTTATTTAATTGTATAATTAATTTTCTTCATAATTATTTTATGTTAATATGATTTATTTACAAATCAAATAAATTTTGCAAATTTAATTTTATTATTAATACGATTTTATACATATTTTGTTACCCTTTTGACAAATACGACCGAAGAGTTTTTGACAATAACTATTGAATACAAAACATTATACCAAATATTTTATAATAATGTACGTCTTTAAATAACAAAAAAAGAAAATATCGTACTATATTTAAATTAAAAATAATAATAAAAAAATTTAAATATATCGTATATTCCATCTATGTTATTTAAGATAATCAGTCACTCGATCATTAAAATAATTATCTCTGAATTGGGTAGTCTTTCTAAAATTCTCAATCAAATAGTATTTAAAATCCAAATCCACGATGAATATGAACTTTAACCTCAAGAAACAAATACTCCTATCATCAAAGAGTAGTCATGTCTTATTGTTGTCACTATTTGTATCGACTTTATCTATATAAAATTCTAAGTAACAATTTTAACTATTTTTATTACTATTTAAATAAATTAAAAACCAACTTAATTAACTAACCGAAAGAAAATATTAAACTAAAATGAGATATTATAATCAAATAAAAAGATTTTTAGAACATCTTATATCACTTAAATCAATTTAAATTCAAATTACTATTTTCATTAATTAAAATTAAATTCACAATTGATAACGAGGATTTCACGTATGTTTATATAAGGTGGTGATAAAAATATTGCTAAATCACTAATTCCTTAATTTATATGTGAATTAGAATAATTAATTATTCATGAAATTCTTAGATTCTATAAGAATATTACATTAAACATGCCAGTATATCACTATCTTATATATATAAGTTCTCGATCGCGCATTTATTTCAAAATCATAAATCTAAAGAAGTACCTTTTTTAAGATATTAATATGCAATTAATTTATCTAATTAGTGACTAATTGACATAAAAATATTAAACAAAAGATAAATACTCGGTAAAATTTCAATCAATTCAAATAAATAAACATCAATTATTCATTGTTTTGTTGCATCTTAAATCCTAAAATGATAAATTTAATTCATAATGTAAAAATCTAAAAATAGAAAAAAAATTTAAAATTAGTTAAATTGATTAGAAAATATATAATTGACTTTTATGTAAATGACTTGTTTGCTATTTATATATATATATTTTTTCCAAAAGGTATGCATATCATATCAGACAAAATTATCTGATCGTGGTGCTGTCTTCAATCCATTTTGAAACCCAGATCTTCTCTAATGGCGGATCCTTTCTCCATCAATAACAATCCATCGATCGATCCGAGAACTGGGTTCTGCTCCAAGACCAAGATTTACTACACCCTCTTCCGCCCATCCATTGTACTCCCACCCGAAACGACGCCGCTTTCTGTCACCTCCTACGTCTTTTCTACCCTCAATTACCCGCCCTCAGCCCTTGTCGATGGCCGTAACTCGCCAACGCATCCTCTACTTTGACGTCATCCTCTGTATCAAGACCGTAGCTTTCTCACTCAAAAACAAATATAAACTCTGCAAAATTGACACCGCTTTCGTTCTGTCTCAGAACTCGATCCACATCCCCATGCTCTACCACTCTCTCTCTCTTCTCTCTCGGCGTCGTCGTTTCTCCTTCCAACGCGAAACAGGAAATTCTCAGCCAAATCCAGCTCTTGAAACCAGTCATTGCATTTGCCACTAACGAGACTGCCCACAAGATCCCCTCGCTTAAAGACGGGACCGTTCTACTTGACTCGCCACCAGAGTTTGAATCCTTCATGACGAGCCAACTCAGTGAAACGGATTTGGACATTGAGCTAGACAGAGTTAAGGTTTCAGTCACTGATCCGGCGGCGTTTTTGTTGTCTTCAGGAACGACTGGGATGGTCAAAGAGCTGGTTTCAGTCAGCGGAACTTGTTGCCAGGGTGGCCACTGGTAACGCGGCTCGTACAGCGAGGGACACTCCGACTGTTGCTCTGCTTGTGGTTCCGTATATTCATGTCTACGGTTTTGCTTACTGTCTGAGGGTCGTTGGCGATGGGCCAGACTTGGGTATAGGTTTGCTTTCGGAGTTATACTGAGAGCTATTGATGAGTTTGGGGCTAGCCACGTGGCATAGGCCCCCACCTACTGTTGTGAAGTAGTTGACGATGGTGGCGTGATGGACGGCTATGATTTGAGCTCGCTTGAAGTCGTGGCTAGTGGTGGGGCACCTTGAACTTGAGTTGTCATTCAGATGTTCAGAGAATGGTTTCCCAAAGTGCAGCTGGGTCAGGTTATCCCTTACCAAATTCGATTTTTTTTTAAAATTTATTTTAAATTATTATTCTAGATTCGGAGTGCACACATAATAATAATATATTATGTTATGAAGGCGTATGGTTTGACTGAAACAATGGGCCGGGTATTTGCAACACCGGGTCCAAAAGAATCCCAGGTAGCAGGAGCCACAGGAAAGCCTTTATGCAATTGCCAAGCTAAAATTGTTGACCCCCACCCCCCCAAACCGGTGTTTCTCAGCCTCCTTGCATCCCTGGAGAGCTTTGGGTTAGATGGCCTCTCATTATGAAGGGTAAATGTTAGTTACAGTATTCATCTTACACTTTCACTGTTCTTTTATAGTTTTTCGTATTTTCAACTTACTTCCAGTTTCATTAATGTTTCTTCGTTTGCAATAGGCTATTTTGGTGGTGATGAAGCAACTGCTGCTATTCTGGATTCTGAGGGCTGGCTTAGAACTGGAGACCTTTGGTTATATTGACCACGAAGGCTTTCTGTTTTTCGTTGATAGGATTAAGGAAATGATCAAATGCAAAGGTTACCAGGTATCGGACCGTCTGTAGAACTTATGTGTGGTTCTCTTTATGTTTTCTGCCGGCTGACAAATTATTTTGATTATGTTCTGGCTTGGCACTGCATTAGGTTGCCCCAGCAGAACTAGAACACTGCTTCTATCCCATCCGGATATTGTTGACGCAGCTGTGGTTCAATAATTATTCTGTCTAAATTTTAAGCTGCAGCATACCTGTTCTGAAATTTGGTTCCTTTGAAACCATACTAAAGGTAATCTTATTTGATGGATCACATGGTAAGGTACCAATAGCTTTTGTGGTGAGAAAACGTTGAAGCATCCTTGATGAATCACAAATCAAGGATTTCATTGCCAAGCAGGCATCTCTCTCTTATTCTCATCATCTGCGATTAAAGCAATATTGTGTTGATAAATTTTAACCATCTCCTTCATTTTCCATGCTGCTTTGGAAAATTAAGGCGAGGGACTTTCATTGATTCCCTGTCCAGAAATGCACCTGGTAAGGTGTTGGGGAAGGACTTAATCAGACTTGCCCAGTCAAATGCTACTTCGAATTGTAAGCTTCTATTTCTTCGTATTTGACATAATGTCACGTATCCTGGGGTGAAAATTTTGGAAGAAAATGCAGGCCATGTTATCATATTAAACAGTATAAAATAAAATTTCATTTGGCCATGTAACCCAATGCTCGCCCAAAGCATGAGCATGAGGGCGGCAATACCATGTAAATAACAATAAGACCTACTAAACAACCGTACTTCATTTCTTTCTCCTTCACACCGTTTGATGTGCCATTCCACAGATCATGGCCGAAATGCACGAGAGAAACTGCATCATTTCCAAAACATTGGTATGTTTCTCTACAAAGATCAGTTCAGATACAGTATATTCTACACTCCGTGTTCTGTAACATAGCTACAACTTACAGAGCTTCACCATCAAATAGACTATCCAACTGCAAAAGATTTATTGGAGGTCCTAACCTTACAACCGCACATGTGAAGAAAATGTTATATGTTGACCAAAAGTGACAAAAAGGTATATACCGAGGTCTCAATTCAGCTACATTCCTCAGATAGAAATACTATTGGGGATTCCTCGACCAGTTACTCCTGGTTCTGAAGAAGGAAGGAGCAGTTCATAAGGTGGAATGCCAGCACCACATCTGCTTTTAAGATGAAAATCTTTATTTCTAGTATTTATTATCTTCTCTATTTCCTCCATCTTAGCAGAGAACTTATTAAACATTTCCAAAACTTCATGGTCATTGATCCAGTGGCTGTGTAACTGGTTCACCTGACCCAAGTACTCTTCATCTGGGGAGTGGGTGGACAGGGTGTCTTGAACGGCCATCACTTTAGTGGCTTGAAGCTGAGTGGGCAGTGAAGACAGAAAAGTGTGCTGAGGGTTTAAGATGAATTTCTCGTAACCAGGATCATTTTCTTGTGGGATGAGTTTTCTCATAAGAGTGGGACGATTAGGTACATATCCTCCAAAGGGATATTGCCCAAAGTTTATGGCTGCATGCTGACCCGATGCAGTCCAGATCATTGTTGTAATTATCCCAGACAACTCCTCTTTGGTGTTGAGTTTGGGCCACCAGGTTTCTTCCCTTTTGTCATAGTGTCCTTTGTTCTTAATTTCATCCCACCAAGCTTGGAGCTCAACATCAGATGTTACAGAATTAGGCTCCGAGTAGAAGTGTAAAACATATGATTCTACCCACTCTTTTATAGCAGACCAGATGAGAAGCCCATCTGATGCATAAGGGTAGTCTTCAATCACAAGTTTTACACCATACGGCATTGAAGGATCCTCCACACCCATACCCCTGAAAATTTTATTATTAGCACAACTCCTTGGACTGTTCGCTCTACCAGAAAGTAAATGCGACCTTAAAGTAAATGAGTTGGAAATGGTGCTAGTGCCACCACAAGCAGCAAGGAGGAAAAATGGAGGTAAAGAATTTGAAGTTACAAGGCATGAGAATGATTAGATGCTTACCTGCGAATAAGATCTGCTGGCAATGCCTCCATGTCAAACCTCCACAAATTCTTGTAGGCTGCAGAGCTTAGCTCCATGGCATGCTTTCCTGGGCTGAAAGAAGCCTCAATTATCCCTCCTCCGTTTATTAAACTTTGCCGTGCAAGGGCATTAATTTCTAGTGTGTAGCGCATATGAGGGTGAAGCAACTTGTAAATAGGGTGCATTGAGCTAAGTTGTCTGTGTGTCGCAATTATATAAGGCTCCATTGAAGCATGAGTCCTTAACCTGAGAAATTGAGATCACCAATATGTTGGAAGAATACAGACATTTATATAATTTCACAACATCAACATCCTCTAATCTGATCAATTTTTCATATTTGGAATTATACCACTTTCAATGTAACTACAGATATTTGCTACAGAAATTTAACTACCAAAATGGAGCTAAAAATTACTCAGTTATCAAAGCAAGGCTTTGATCCAATATGACAAATCAAGATCTACAGAAATTAAATCAGTTATTATTTACCAATGATTTACTAGTTGATGGATTCCAGCATCATTTGTGCAAACGTGAGCTTTCGCCAGCTTCCAAATCCAATGTGTTGTAGCATCATGCCCATGAGTGTAAACATGCGTGCTCCGGGGTGAAGAAGGTGTTGGAGGAAGGGAAAGCTCAATAGCTAGTGGTCTCAGCAGACCAGCCTTGTTCAAAAAGAAAACTGTCCTAGAGGCATAAGTTTTTCTGTTGGGTAAGGAGTTTATTTTATCAACAAACGGCATAAGCAAGTCATGGTAATCGAGCATAAACAATCTCTTCTCCTCCACAGCCTGTATCATCAGATATTAGAGAGTCAAAATAGGAAAAATTGAAATATCATTATTGAACAAGCGCATTCATTTTTTTTTCCATGTTTACCATTAGATATAGTTTATCCACAGCTGGTCCAAAGGAATTGTCTAGTTGTTTGGCCTCTTGCTATGAAAAAAAAAGGTCAGGGATCTATTAGCCCTGACACCAGCCTTAGAGGAAGAATTTTCATAGAATGTGTTTGTGCATGGGATTTATCTACACTTTGATTAAAATCAATAGGATGATGAAAATCAAAGGAAGCAACTCAGTGTTGGCTCAGCTATAAGCTAAATAGAAAAAAGGATATGAACCCCCGTCTGCTCACAGCTACAAGCTAACTAGAAAAGAAAGGGATAGGAATCCATTAACATAATGTGGGTGAGCATCAATACCTGTTCTACACTCAGTCCATGAAGTTCTTCCTCTATCAATTCCTTTGTGATTGCTGATTGTGGAGGTCCATAAATAGCAGGGTCTAGTTTGCTGAGAATTGGGAATTCCTATAGAAAAAAAAACAACCATAACTCGAGACTTCCCAAGATAGAAAAAAACATACACAGTAGCAGACAGAAATGTTACCTTTAAAAGCTCAATGTTCACTGGATTCACACCAGCTAAAGTCTGACGTGCAAACTCATTGTCTCGCAACCATGCAAATATGTCCCCTGGACATAGTAATGATGGAAGTGGAGAATGAAATCAAGCATCAGGACTGGATTTTTTTTGGAATATATATATATATTTGGACTAAGATATGGAAGCTTGCTAGGGATTAGGTTACTAAGGAAAGCACATGCCCAGAATATAAAACATCGTCGCCTTGACGGTTAGGGCTTAAAATGGATGTGGTCTGAGATTGTCATTTAATTATATTTAATAAGCTTCATTTCAACTGTTCCTACAGTGCTAAAGGGAAGGACATAGGATGAACAACTTACTTTTTATAACAGCTGGAGTTTCATATTTCAATAATCTATCGCCGACACTCAGAACCCGTTTCATCAGACCGCCAAGAAATTGATTCTCACCCTCTTTTTGATCATCATCTTTCAAGACAAAACCACTATTATACAGCTTGTCAATATCGGAGAAGCACGTGAAGGGGATGTCCGAACTTGATAATGAAGCAGCAATAGATGGTATGAGATTATGGAGCACAGCTTTCAACCTCCCAGCAGAGAAAGTGTTCTGCTTGATCTCCTCAAAAGTTTCATCACGAGGTACATAGACTGGATGGGGCTTTTCAATTCTACTCTCGGAACGCGGATCTAAATAAATACAAGACATACAACATATAACCAATCACATGTAGCTTATACAAAAAGAAAATGTTAACACTGGTGGAATGCACTATAACAATCTTGAGAAACAGAACACCTGTCTTAGCTGGTGGTCGGCCAGTTCTGCAGCGCCTAGGATAAGGCCATTCCTCACAGCCCAGAACCGGTCTAGCAAGATCTTTGTCTTTATCAGGATTACCCAAATCATTATATACTTCATAATCATAAATTCTGTCATGCGGCTTTCTCTCGCCTTTTCCATTACCGCGAATACAAAGCAAATCTTCGCGTCTTAGGTCTTTAATGCCATCGGGTGTTTGTGATGGTAAGTATGCCTGTTCACAGCGTAAATATTAAATGCTTCAGAAAACCATTCATCGCAACGAAAAAAGGCGTAAATTGCTCTTACATGGCTATCACCTGATTTTTGAAGATTATTCTACTTTCCGGATTATCTTTCCGTGAATGGATCCACGTATTTGCAGGGAAGAAGATGGTGCCTACGTCAAAACCGTGAACGACAATCTCCAACAAGTAAAACTCCTTGCCAAGGAGATTGGTAATGAGAATAGCCCCAGGGTTACCAAATTCAGATGGAACTTTAAAATTAGCTCCATATTGAACAATGTTGACATGGCTAGAACTCGACGACGGCTTTGGTAACCAGCCCCTCACTGCAGATTCCACACTCTTCCCTGAGTTGGTAACTGCAGGAATAAATCTATTGTCTTAATTTATTTAGAGAAAATTAATCAGCAGATGGCTCCAACTTAAAGAGATGAACAGTAAGGGCAAAAGACCAACCAAAAATGACAATTTAGCTACAGAAGAATATGCATTTGAAAAAACAAGCACAACCCTGATCCAACAAAAAATTATACGAAGAGCAGTTTAACAATCATAAACTATGAACATATTTTTACTCATACAGCGTATCCGATCCCAACCAAAAAAAAAGGGCCATCATACAGTACAAGCTTACAAAACATTTAACGGCTTAAAATGAAGTTACTAGAGGTAGCTAACCAGGATCAATCTCTTCACTTATGAGCTGCATCGTGATTCCTTGACCAAGCCCATTAACAAAAAGCTCCAACTGATCCTCTAACTTTTCTGTCAGCTTTTCCTTCAGCTTCTTCCTTATCGTGATCACTGCCTTCACATCAAGGAATCCTTCTTTTGAATTTGAGTGCCCAACCAACAGTGATCCATTAACGTCTTTCGAGTTCACTGATTTTGTAGCAGTTTCTGTAGTCTTGTTTTGATCATTATTTACCACGGCCCGAATCAGCCCGAACTTGGTTCGGGAGACCCGGGCCTGCCGGAGATTCCCATTACTTACAGCGCCGGAGAATGCCGGAGCTCGCCGGAGTGCAGGACCAGTAAAGAGCTGTGCTTGCAGAGCAGAAGACATTGACTTCAGTGCATACGCTTTCAGAGCCTTATTTTAATTCAACACTTCATAAACAAAGGTGCTCTTAGGCTTTTTTTTTAAATTTATTTTTGCCAAAACTAAACGATGTCGTTTGTTCCTCCGCATTTAAGCCATAGCTGAGTGTTGACAGAGTCAGCGAGATCGTGACAAGTACCCATATTTAAGCGGCTGCCTGGGTAGATGACGTTAAACTTCGTTAATTTACATTGCAAGAGAAACACTCTCGAACATAGCGCGTGCCCGTAGCCAACCAATGAACCGGCAGGAATGTAAAACGGGGAAAATTACGTGAAGTTCAGACGGCAATGAGGAGCGTGTGAGCGGAGGTGTTACTTGAACAATTAACGGCAAAGTCACCGTTAGTATTGACAGTTGAGATTCGCACAAAGGAAGCAGCTGGAAGAATATCTTTGGACGATCAATAAAAGTAAAAGCAAAAATACAAGACTTTGAACAAGAATGGCTGGCGATCGCAATCTCAGTCGCAATCACGTGATTCACGTCCATGGCTTTGGTACGTATCCTGATACATTTTTTTTTAAAAATAAAATTTATATTAAATTTAAAATAAATATTTATCACAAATATTTAATTTTTTATTTATAATAAAATTAATTTTTTATTAATTTATGAATTATTATTTATTATTATAAAATTTTTATTAAGTGAGCGATAATTATAATTAGATAAAATAAATATATGAATTTAGTAATTATTGTTTTAAATTATTGAGTTTATAAATTTTTATTTTTAAAATTTTAATATTTTATATATAAATTTGTAAAATAATATTTTATATATATTTTTTTTGAATGGATATTACGAATATATATTAGGGACAGTTATGTAAATTACTATTGTAAAAATGAAATCATGAATATATATAAATTGAATACACGTTGGTCCATAAGAAGAGACGTCTTCCAGAAGGCTCCTGCGTTACGAGGGGGACAGTTCAGTAGGGTCCCAGTTATCCGTCTCCGAGAAAAACTGGACATATGGCAGAGAACAACGGCATTACATGGACGGCACGAGGCAACGTAGAAAAAGCAATAATTCAATGGCATTACAGTAATTTAATTATTAATTAATATATTCAAGCTTTCACGTGGGCACACATTAAGACTGGAACATGTGACCTCTGTATTTATTAATATACCTTTTTAACCCCTGACGTGTATGCATTGTAATAATACTAGATTTATGCAGATTCCAAATCTAAATTTGTCTTTTCCTTTTTATATATTATAAGGGGTTGCATTTAAATGTATTTTTATAGTTTTATATAAAATATTAAAATATAATTAAAATTTTCAATATTTTTAATTTTTTATTTTAAGTTACAAGAAAAAATTTTATTAGAAATAAGATATGCTTGGAATATAAACTGACCAAATCCCAATTGAAGATTCAATTTGAAGCGTGGCTCTCTTTACTGTACGAAAATGGTGTAAACAGAAAGAAATGGAATAGTGGAAAGTACTGGTCCTGGAAGTCTCTTTTAACTTATAAGAATTCTAGTCCTGCCTCTGCAATCTCATTCAATTCTCGAATCGATGGGTATCACAGAGGTCCAAAAATACCGGTGCGAAATATGTATAATGCATGTTGTTGTATTCTTGTGGGGGTAGCTGGAGCACTATGTCTACGATTCACAGTTCACAATCCCTGGGGATAATGTCCAAATACATACAAACACAAACGCATGTATCACATGTCCTTGTGGGTGGGACACAGTACAACCATCGTCCATCATTGTCAATCCATCAATTGATTGATTGACTGCTGCATTGAATTTTGATGACAGGATTGCCAAAGCGGGTCTTCTCTGACGATAGGTAGGGCCCTGCTACATTACAGTCACCCCACAATGAATGAACAGCAACTTTTGTCACAATTTCCAAGTTTTCGGTTGCAACTTTAATAATGGATGACACTTGATAGGAAGTAATTCCTGGACGATGGAAGAACGGTGGTTGCAATGCAAGTTAGAAACTCACCGTTTGCTGTAACTGTGCATGTCTCTGGGTCTACTGTTATTAGGGAATCATTCAACTTGACGTCCAGCTATGTGAGTTCCCTCGCGTCGCTCGTGGCTTCTAACCTCTTGCTCGGTCTATATGAAGCTTTTATTCCATATTCTACACCTGCCCGCATGTGTGGCAAATAGATATAGGGAAACAGATTAGGGAAGAGAGAGATCTTGCCTGACAAATGCAATGGATATAACCTGCATTCATTCATGTCTTTAGTATACAGGGAACTTGATGCTAGTAAGTTTTGGCATTTTAGTTTGTCCCGTCAGAAACCCAGGAGGAAAAAAAGTCTCATCTACTGAGATAATGGTTCAAGCAAATTCGACATAAACTTGTCTCAGATTCGAAACCATTCTGAAGGGGCAATTCTACAATAGGGCATTCTGAAATTTGCATGTCTGGGTAACAAGGAAAGCAAATGATACACATGCTTGCGAAGGAATATACAGAATAGATACCGGTCTGGGGGTGGGTGGGAGTGGTAGTGGGGGAAGAGGGTGTGTGTGAGAAGCTTGCATTTGGATCACCCATATTAGCCCAAGCAATTACGCCACCTTCGATGGCCATCTCCGGCTTTGTCCCAGAGAAAGATGGCTTCCATACAATAAGATCAGCCAGCTTCCCCACCTGCATAAACATAATCATATATTGCTCTTAATGTCAAATGCCAATTGTGGAGTAGCTGACAATTTATGGTTCCTATCTGAAATTAGAAAACTTCAATCAACTATTGCTAAGGCTCTATTTACACATGTTTCAGACAGACAGATTTTCTATTCTGGATATATGTCGTAGATGTTCGAACTCGTGCCTTTCTGCTAAAAATTCTAATTCTCATGCAGGAAAACATAACATTAATCATGTCCAGTTTATAATAGCTCGAGATATCATATTTCATATATATCGTAACAGCCCTCGTAGGATAAATGAGCTCGTAGAGCTAATTGGCCATGCAAGATGTCATCTGTGGCTATTCTTTCATCTCTCATCCTTGATTTAGCAACAGCTACATCTTCTGAGATGTCCTTATCAAGGTGATGGCGGAGCATCTGCTCTAATTCAGAGCAAACTGAGAATGAGTCATGATGCATTCATAAAAGGCATACCAGCATGTGAAGGTGTTCATCTAGAGTATTGCAAGCATGCGACCGTGTGGGCGTTTTTTGACACCACAAACTTTGATAATATCTGAGCATGGCCACCACCTGCAACTTCCCTGTCGAAGAAGACATCAATATGAGAAAAATCGAAAGGGATTTTTCCACACTCTCCCCCATTTAAGATTGCTCAATTTGGCCATCAAGAATGAAACAAATTCTCAAACATTCATAGCTCAAAGTTAAGCTAAATCCATTTTCTTTGAGATGCATCCAAAATTTATCTTAACAGTTAAAAATAGTTTGTGTTTAGATTCTAAATGAAGAATCCGATCTGTGTTTGGAAGAATCAAATATGATAGATCCATAATTATCAATTATTTAAGAGGAGCCATGGAAGAAATTTACTTGAAAGAAAAGGAGAGTCGAGGATAAAAATGTTGTTGGAACTTATCATTTAACCGTAGATAGAACATGATGGATGATACATCCTATCTTCATAAATAGCTGAAGTACCGATTCTCAAAAGAAAGTTGAACAATAAAATGTCTACCAAGTCTTAGGCAATGGGGTGCCACTACCAAAATTTGAGTAGACAGAGCAGAGCTAGTTAAAAGTTCTTATTCCAACATAGAAGGTGATAACTGCTAAGAATTACAAATCAACTGCCTGTCATGCTTTGATATATTCATCGTCTGCCTTTACCCCTCTTTGTCGGCTTCCTCTTATTCTGGTTGGCCTTGTTTTTCTTCCCATTTTCTTCCTCAATTTTCCGTCTTTTGTTTTCTTGCTCATCCTCCTCTCTTTGTTCTTCTTCTTCAACCTTGAATTCCTTCCGCTTCATGCCCTGCTCTTTCTTCTTCTCCAGGAATTCTATGAGTCTTTCAAGAGCTTTGTCAACCTCATCACGTTTCAGGAGCTCTTCAGCAACCTCGGCCGCAGTAACCTCCATCTCCGTTAGTAGTTGCTCAATTTCACCAAACAAAGAATGACTAGTAATTTTCAGATAATTCAATGCCAGAATTTTGAAGCCGCTAGGCGTCAAATAAGACATGTGAATGTGCTTGTCCATGCGGCCTGGCCTCAGCAATGCAGGGTCTATTCTCTCCTTATAATTGGTTGTGAATATGATTATCCTCTCATCTCCGCAACTTGACCACAATCCATCCACGGCATTAAGTAACCCAGATAGTGTTAGCTATCATCAAGAGAAACAAAACAAACAAACAAACAATTAGCAATCGCAAATTGCAATGCTAGAAGCTTCAGTAATATACTGAGTACTCACTTGGTTTTCCTTTTCTCCCTTTTCTCCAAATTCTCGATTCTCCAAGTCAATGCTGCAATCGATATCCTCTATTACAAGAATGGATCGATTCCTAGTTGCGGCGAGAATTCTCCTGAGGCCCGAGTTGCTTTTGATACTTGTAAGCTCCATATCATATACGTCAAACTTGAGATGGTTAGCTATAGCTGCAATCAAGCTTGATTTGCCAGTGCCAGGAGGACCATACAACAGATACCCACGTTTCCATGCCTTGCCAACTCTCTGATAGAACTCCCTTCTCTTCACAAATCTATCCAAATCATCCATCAATTCTTTCTTGAGCACAGGATCCATCGCCAATGTGTCAAATGTCGATGGATGCTTAAAATCGATTGATCCCCAGGGACCACCGCAGCCTTTGCCGATGGATCCAAGCGAGTGTAACTTGACAACCCTTTTCGTTTCTCTTAAAACTTTTGCTTGCTCTACTATGAATGGGAGGTAAGCGCTCAGCACCTTATCCTCGTATTTCTTGTGGAAGCTGAGATGAATTGATTTGCGTTCAGAATTTTCCGTCGAGTGAGAGCCCCTGAAGTCGTCAGAAGATGTTTTCTGTTTTGGGGTAGAGACAAACTTCCATGTCAGTTGCATCCCTTGAAATGCGTCGATGATCTTTTGGCCTTCGTTAATGGTAATTGAAAAGCCATTCTGTTTCGGTCCTTGATAAACTTTGAGTTCTCGAACTGAGGGACTAATTATTGTGCTCGAGTACAATTCAGCAGCTTGGTAGATTTCATTGACAGAAAACTCTTTGGATTGGTCAATGATGATCAACATCTGATCGGAAAACTTCCCAAAAAAGCCGTCAAATGTGGATAACAACTTCTCTTGAAGTTTTCTGGGAATGAGCTTGACTGTCAGGGCTTGGATTTCATTAACCACAGTTCGGACAAGCATGGCAGATGCAGCAAATCTGGTGTAGGTTGCTAAAACAGATGAAGTCGAAGGCAAGTTTGCAAGAGAAACCATGTTTCGATTATTGCAGAATGATGGAAGCTTTCTTAGTGTATTCGCCTGCGTCTTTGATTGATTGCAAACCTTTGTGAATTTAATGCTGTCTTGGATTCTAGCCGTGAAAGCAAATTTATGGAGGGGAAAGTAACTTGCCCATTAAACTACTTGATCCGAGAAAGCAACTCCAATCCACCGACTTCCACAACAAAGTAACTATTTAAACAAATTAGGAAGAAAGAAAGAAATCAATCCTCAGAAACGACAATCCTCTTGGACAATTTTTTATGACCTAACTTTCAAAGCCTCATCCCTTGATTGTATTGACTGTTTCATAGACCTGACAAAAAAGAAAAGAACTTCTATGATAAGTTTCTTCTCAATCTTTTAATTGAAAGTTGTATGTAGTCATTTTGCGTCACATCTTTGTCATGGAAAAACGTATGCAGACTGTGACATTAGATCACAGCTCATTAATTTCATCTCATCATGTTGTCTAAATCCGTTTATCAAGTTTCTGCCATATTTTTGGGTACATTTCACAAATGGAGGGGTGATTGTTTCTTCCAATTGAAGTTGTATCATTTTAAGATAACATTATCTCACTGCCACTGCATGTCATCCAACAGTTACCATTTGTTAACAGTTATACGGAGAATATAAGCCAGTCTAGGAACACGAGGCAAGGAACGGGCTGCTTGGAGCTGATAAATAGTCAGTCTAAATCAAATAGGTTGCCTACCCATCAATGGCCGTGTAAAGAGACTCGCATCCCAGGGGCCTGTGATCGCACTTGCAGAATAAGTGTACGTAAGACTGAAACGTCAAAGAAGAAACAGAATGATGGAAGGGAACAGAACTTGGGGGCCCAGGTCTCACCAACTTGAAATTGCTTACCCATCAATGGGCGTGTAAAGAGACACCCATCTCAGGGGCCTGTGATCGCAATTGCAGAATAAGAGTACGTAAGATTGAAAAGTCATCCCTCAACTAACGAAAGAAAACAAAGAATAATGGAGGGGAACAGAACTTGGGGGCCCAGGTTTCACCAAATTGATTTGGCAGGCCTTCGCTCATTAACGAAAGAAGAAAAGAATAATGGAAGGGTTTCACCAACTTGATTTGGCAGGCCTTCCTGAATATCTTCGCTGTAACAGAGAACCGAACCAGCAATCTCAGGCCTGGATTGATCTTCAATCACAACTGCCGCGACAGTTTAGTTCATTTATTTCCTTTACAAGCAAGAAAACGCTCTCTGGTTCCCTGAATTCTGCTTTCCCGATCGTTAGGAGCCCCAGCAGTATTGACTTCTTTTCTGGGCATATCTGCGAGTTGTCCATCACTGTTTCACACAAACCAAATGGCTCAAGCTCAACTTGGGTTCATAGGTACTTTAGAGGAGAACAAAGGAGGCCCAGTTAAGATGAAAAGTTAAACCAGAAATTCAACCACTTCCTCGTTAAAGAGAATTTCTGAGATTAACAATTTACCTCAATTTGTTAGTATCTATTTTTTCAAGCGTCTTTAAAATGGGCAATACCCATTGCATCACCACAGCAAACACATTGCGCATACATGGACATGAGGCAGCAATGAGGTCACGGTCAACAACACAATTCGGAAGCAATCCTTCATCATCTGTTCTTAGCACAGATGGTGGATGTTCCTAACATCACAAACAATTATTTCACTTTCACTAATATATGAAACATCTGACTTGTTCATTCAAACATACAAGCAGCTAGTGCTAGGCTCTCATACATCCGGTGTTAACTGATTTTCCTAATTTAAATAAATATGATCCTGGGATTTTCTTTATTTGGTTAAATATGAGGATACTAAAATGTCATATTGGAAGGAAATCATTATTCATAATGTGGCATTTACTTGTCCAAAAAACTATATTGATGGTCTTGTAATCCCTTAAACACGGTAATAAATCTAGCGGCGGATAAGATTAAACCGAATACCTGAACCAGTTGGGGCTTAAAGCCTATTGTCCGATAGCCATTGTTATGGAGCATTCTCTCGGCAAGCTGGCTCACACTGCCGACACATAAAGCCTTGCTCGAGTTCCTATAATCTAGTCGGCTTTCTTTCGGTCTTAGATTAGCCCGTACATCTAATGATCCTGTTTTCCACATAAAATACAAACTGTTAAGACAGTGAATAAAGAAGAAAACAGGTGTGAACTCCAAGATATATACTTCAACACCCACAATAAGAAAATGGTATGCATTCATCATGTTCGTAGGATAAAAAGAGCAGCCAATCATGCACAGATTGACGTGACTTACAGAACAATAAAATGTTACGATATTCATTAATGTGTACTCTGTACACAAGACTTGTTAGAAACCCAAGCCAATTTAACATTAAACAAGGACTTTTGCAGAACATGCTAAAAAGTAGAGAAGGACCTCTTTGTGTTTAGATTCTAAATGAAGAATCCCATCTCTGGTTAGACGAATCAAATGTGATTAACTATAATTATCAAATATTTTACAGAAGCCTGAAAGCACTGAAAGAAAAGGAAAATCAGGGTGAAAAAAATTGTTTGGGAACTTGACATTTAACCATAGATGCACGCAAGATGTTGATGATACATCCTATCTTCATAACAAGCTACAGTTCTGATTCTTAACAGAAAGTTGCACAATAAAATGCTTACAGAATGTTAGGCAATGGGATGCCACTATCAAAATTTGAGTCGACAAAGGAGAGCTACTTAGAAGTTATTATATCCACTCTAAAAGGTGAGAAATGCTAAGAATTATAAGTGAACTGCCTGTCATGCTTTGATATTTCATGGTCTGCCTTTACCCCTCTTTGTCGACTTCCTCTTATTCTTGTTAGCCCTGTTTTTCTTCTCATTTTCTTCCTCAGTTTTCCGTCTTTTGTTTTTTTGTTCATCCTCCTCCTCTTTTTCTTCTTCTTCAACCTTGAATTCCTTACGCTTCATGCTCTGTTCTTTCTTCTTCGCCAGGAAATCTACAAGTCTTTTAAGAGCTATGTCAGCATTATCACTTTGCAGGAGCTCTTCAGCAACCTCGGCCGGACTAACCTCCATCTGCGTCAGTAGTTGCTCAATTTCACCAAACAAAGCATGGCTATTAATTTTCAGATAATTGAAAGCAAGAATTTTGAAGCCACTTGGTGTCAGATAAGACATGCGAATGTGCATGTCCATGCGGCCTGGCCTCAGCAATGCAGGGTCTATTCTCTCCTTATAATTGGTTGTGAATATGATTATCCTCTCATCTCCGCAGCTTGACCACAATCCATCCACGAAATTAAGTAACCCAGATAGTGTTAGCTATCATTAAGAGAAATAAAACAAACAAACAAACAATTAGCAGTTGCAAATTGTAATGCTAGAAGCTTCAGTAATATACCGAGTAGTCACCCGCTTTTCCTTTTCTTTATATTCTCGATTCCCCAAGTCAACGCTGCAATCGATATCCTCTAATACAAGAATGGATCGATTTCTAGTTGCGACGAGAAGTCTCCTGAGGTCTGAGTTGCTTTTGATACTTGTAAGCTCCATATCATATACGTCAAACTTGAGATAGTTAGCTATAGCTGCAATCAAGCTTGATTTGCCAGTGCCAGGAGGACCATACAACAAATACCCACGTTTCCATGCCTTGCCAACTCTCTGATAGAACTCCCTTCTCTTCGCAAATCTATCCAAATCATCCATCACTTCCTTCCTGAGCACAGGATCCATCGCCAATGTGTCAAATGTCGATGAATGCTTAAAATTGATTGATCCCCAGGGACCAATGTAGTCTGCACCGATGCCTCCGAGCGAATACAACTTGATAACCTTTTTCGCTTCTCTTATAGCTTTTGATCTCTCCACTACGTGCGGGAGGTAAGCGTTCAGAACCTCATCCTCGTATTTCTTGTGGAAAGTGAAATGAACAGATTTGCGTTCGGATTGTTCTGTCCAGTAGGCGCCACTGACGTCGCCTAAAGATGTTTTCCGGTTTTCGGTAGAGACAAACTCCCACGTCAGTCGCATGCCTAGAAATTCGTCAGTGATCTTTTGGCCTTTGCTAATGGTGATTGAAAAGCCCTTGTCTCTCGGTCCTTGAGAAACCTTAAGTTGTCGAACTGAAGGACTAATTCTTGTGCTCAAATACAATTCAGCAGCTTGGTAGATTTCATTAACAGACAACCCATTGGATTCATCAATGATGATCAACATTTGATTGTTGGACTTCCCAAAAACGCCTTGAAAGCTGGATAACAACTTATCTTGAAGCTTTTGTGGAATGAGCTGAGTATCTTGAAAGCTGTATTTCACTGAACACAGTTCGGACAAGCATGGCAGATGCTGCAAAACTGGTGTAGGTCGAAAAAACTGACGACATTGAAGGCATGTTTGCGATAGAAAACATGTTCCGATTATTGCGGAACGAGGGAAGCTTTCTTTGTGATTTGCCGGCGGCTTTGATTTATTGATTGCCAATCTGGTGAATTTGATGTCGGCTTTCACTGCGGCCGTAAAAGCAACTTTTATTGAGGGGAAAGTTGCTTCCGCGTGAAGCTATTGGACGCCAGAAAGAAGTTTGATATCAAATAGGCGTAAAGCATGCTGCTTTCTCGAACAAAGTATCCGATTCAACAGTGATTATTCAAACAAATAATAATAAAAGAAGTTACGAAGAGTCGAACATAACAGTTCATTAATTTCTTTCCATTTTGCTATCTAAATTTGTTTCATCAACTTTCTTTTAAAGTTAAATATTACATGTCATTTTAATCGAAGTTGACTGTTTCTTTCGACCGAAGTTGTATCATTTTAAGATACGATTCCTCACTGCTTGTCATCCTACCGTCACAGTTCTAAACAGTAATACATAATGAGTCAGTCTCGGAACCCGAGGCATGGAATGGACTGCTTGGAGATGGAAATAATCAGTCTCAGCAAATAGGTTGCTATCCATCAATAGGCGTGTAAGACTCTCGGATCCCAGGGCCTGTGATCGCCATTGCAGAAGAGTACGTAAGATTGAAACGTCCTTCCCTCAATTAACGAAAAAAGGAAAAGAATAATGGAAGGCAACAGAGCTTGGAGGAAACGAAGGACGAGCAATCAAAAACATAGTTACTGAGACCCGGTCTCACCGGCTTGATTTGGCAGGCCTTCCTGAATTAGCTTCACAGTAACAGCTTCCTGAATAGCTTCACAGTAACGAAGAACCGAACCAGCAATCTCAGGCCTGTATTGATCTTCAATCATAACATCGTTCACAGTTTAGTTCATTTATTTCCTTTACAAGCAAGAAAACGCTCTCTAGCTGCCTGAATTCTGCTTTCCTGAACATTAAGAGCCCCCAGCAGCATTGACCCCTTTTCCTGGCATATCTGCGAGTTTTTTCCTAGACACCTCGTCACTATGACCAGATCCATCACTGTTTCACACAGGCAAAAAGGCTCAAGCTCAACTTGGGTTCATATGTATGTTAGAGGAGAACAAAGGACACCCATTTAAGATGTGAAGTTAAACCCGAAATACAACCACTTCCTCGTTAGTGAGAATTTCTGAGATTACCAATTTACCTCAGTTTGTTCATATATATTTTTTCAAGCTTCTTTAAAATGGGCAAGAACCATTGCATCTCCACAGCACACACATTATGCATATATTGACATGAAGTAGCAACAAGCTCATGGTAAACAACATAATTTGGAAGCAATCCTTCATCATCTGTTCTTAGCACAGATGGTGGATGTACCTAACATCACAAACAATTATTTTACTTTCAGTGATATATGAAACATCTGACTTGTTCATTCAAACATACAAGCAGCCAGTGCTAGGCTCTCATATGTCCAATGTTTAACAGATTTTCCTAATTTAAATAAATATGATCCTGACATTCTCTTTCTTAGGTTAAATATGAGGATATTAAAATGTCATATTGGAGGGAAATCACTCATTCATAATGTGGCATTTACTTGTCCAAAACTATATTGATGGTCTTGTAATCCCTTAAACACGGTAATAAATCTAGCGGCATATAAGATTAAACTGAATACCTGAACCAGTTGGGGCTTAAAACCTATTGTCCGATAGGCATTGTTATGGATCATTATCTCTGCAAGCTAGCTCGCACAGCCTACACATAACGCCGTGCTCGAGTTCCTATAATCTAGTCGGCTTTCTTTCAGTCCTTGATTAGCCCGTACATCTAATGATCCTGTTTTCCACATAAAATACAAACTGTTAAGACAGTGAAGAAAGAAGAAAACAGATGTGAGGTACAAGATATAAACTTCAACACCCACAATAAGAAAATGCTATGCATTCATCGTATTCATAGTCTAATTTAACCTCCAAGTTAGAAAAGTGCAGCCAATCAAACACACAATGAAGTGACAAACAGAACAGTAAAATGTTATCTGTAAGATAACCAGTTACCATATTCATTAGTGTTACAGTTATTGCCAAATATGCTGAGGCATGCATCTGTACGGAAGACTTGTAAGAAAACACAAGCCAATTTAACATTAAACAAAGACTTTTGCAGAACATGTTAAAAAGTACAGAAGGACCATTTTTGACAAATTATTATAAACAGGAAACAACATCTTGTCTCATGTCTGAAAGTAGATCTTATTAATGTCCAAATTAAATAAGATCACAAAAGGATGAGGTAATGAATGCCAGAGAACTAGAACCAATATAGCATATGCACATCTTCAGTGGATATTAAAATAAACTTAGCAGCAATGACCTATCATGGGGAACATGAGATCTCAATGCTTAACAAAAATCCAAATTAGTAACAAAATTAAATTTCCAAATACCATCATTAAGACAAATGAATCCATATAATAAGTTTCATAAAGTAAGCTCCACAATAACTAAGCATACCAACCCTTGGGTATTTTCTGCATTATCTGAGATAGCTGTTTCTGAAAATCCTTGAAAAACATCATCCCTCGCACCTAGAAATGGAAATTACATAATATTATACAGCCTTATGTAGGTACGTGCGTCTATGTTAACACAGTGATATATAAGAAACTTTATGAAGCAGAAGATAAGTAGGAACCTGCAGGTCATTATCTGACCCAATTGACATCACAATCATTTTCATCTCAGCACTCGTAAATTTTGCAGCAACTGGATGTGATCACCCCAACCAGAACCATCAGAAAGTTCCAAGGGAGTGTACTTCCTCTTTTTATACGTACAAAATTAGGCCAAATATACAAGAATGCTGGACCATATCATTTTAATTAATTCTATGTTAGTTTCTAACTGCAAAAAGTATGTAATATTCAATCTATTGATATTTAAAAACTTCTGCATATAAACACCATTCTTGCAGAGAGAAAAGATCAAATCTGCATCATCTACAGTAAAGGATATCTGATAAAAGGATTCCACATGAACTAACCTTCAACCAGGAAGCAATGAGGCTTCTGCTGATAGCATGGCAGCTACAGTTAAAGCCTGAGATAAGCAAATACTCATTTGCTTCCATTAATGTTCTTGAAAGTGAAGGTTTTAATGGAAGCTCTGCACAGAATCATAGAAAATAAAAGTCAATATTGAAATAATTGCAAGGTGAACTTATTCAATGAACAATATAGTTAATTCAAAGATTAAAAAATCCATAGTTCCAAGCCATAAAAATTTTAAGTAGAAAAGATAAACAACTCATTCATAAAAATGGATCTTGAATTGTTATTGAGAAGTAGACTGCAAAAAAAATCAGATTGGTAGTTTCATTTGGAGGGCTTTAAGTTAGAAAGCTATATCAATTAGCAGGACCTTAGCAATCAGAATAAAGATACACTTAAAGAATGCACAGCAAATGTCAAGATGTTTGGCTATACACGGGCTGACTAGGAAAGATAAATTCTCATTATTGAGCATCCAGCACCATTTAGAAGGAAGGAAGCAAGAGATTAGATAATGTTTAACATTAATTTCTATGGTAGTATAACTTGAAGAAAGAAAAAAAACCAAGTACCAGCCATTGTTCTTCCAACTCTAGTGATGGATCCATCTTCATCAATAGCATCAATAAGATATAATGGCTTTAGAACATCTTCTAATGACTCGATTGAAGCAAAACCATTGAGATTTAGTCCAGATACCTAAGTCCACCAAGAATAGTTAGTAATGCCGCCACTTACCGCATGTCAAGATCTAGCGCCTTATGCTCAATGCTACTATTCACGTGAACATTAGAACTACAATGCACATGACAAGTGAAAAAATCAGGTAATATGCTTGCATTTTTATCATTAAATATAAAAAAGTCAAAAAATATGCCCTCTCTCTTCCCTTTTGCTGGTTCTTTTTTCTCAGTGACTTTGGAAGATGTACACACACACACACACACACAAAACCAAACGTAGTACATGTAACCAGTGAAATTACCGTGTACGCATAAGCAATGAAAAACCATAGAATGCTTTCTTACAAGAAGGGGGATTGAGAAAATCAAACTTAAGAATATCCATGTCAGACAGGTTCAATGATTTCAAATAAAGAACACTGCCAGCAAAATAGGTAGCAATGATTTCTTATAAATTTCTGTTGTTCTTGGAAAAATAAAAGAGATAAATCCTGTTTCTAGTTTCTTAATGGGAAAAAAAATAAAAGAGAAAAAGAAACCAACAACAGAAAGGTAAATCTTTGTGATAAGAAATGAAACTTCAATTACACCAAACAGAATGGGGAATAGGTTTGTAAATCTGATAGCTAGAACATCTAAAATATGATACAGAAAGCATAAGTTGAAGTATCCAGCTTACTTGCTAATTTGAACTACATCAAGACAATTGTTCATGGGTTGTATTGCTGCTGCTTCACATAAACAGCATCAACAACGTACCTGTTTAGTACACATAATTTGCAGGAATGAGAACCCAAATTTGGCATAAAAATTGAATTCAATCTAATAATTAAGCAAAATGTAGTGTAAGAACAAGAAAATAACGTACAGGATATCATAAATGTAGATAATAGTTAGTGTGACTAGCAGGAAAAAGGCTCAGGTGAACTCCTTTGTAAAGAACAAGACTTCATAAAACAAATAAGGGCAGCCAAAATTTTAGGCAATTATAAATATCCATCCTACAATGCTGTTAATACTAACAAGTAAAACAATTTCCTATTAAATTCAGCCCTTTCTCTCATTTCTCTTTTACATCATTTTTGGATGAGTACATTCTTGCCTTTTCTTCTAACTACAACCTTCATATGCACAATGATAGTCAACTAAGGGAACTTTAAAACAAAAATAAAATAAATACTGGAAAAGCAGCCCGCTCTTGCCTCCTACATTATGTATGCACCTCTGCAGATGAAATGTCCAAGTGTTTTCCATTCTCTGTCACCAATTACAATCTAATTGTTTCCGAGAAATACAACCACCCTCACAATATCTGCTTCCATCTATTTAGTCTCACCCTTAAGTAACTTCATCAACAAGTTTTCAAAGTATAAAAACAAATCAATTATTAATGCAGGGTTTGCAATAATCTCTCCATCTAGTGAACCAAATTTTGACTCCAAGCAAAGAGAAATAAGCACATCTATGAGCTCAACATCTAAAAAAAATAAGGCATACGTATGAGTGTGAAAACCCAAAATTAGAATTGAATAATAAAGTATAACATGACTATGACATCATGAATTAAATCACCAAATCAAATCTTCCCGCAACTGTCAAATCTCCTTACACTACACCATCAACAGGCAAGGACGTTTCAGTAATGTTTGTAGAAACAATAAATCGCCTACAATTTGGAGGTAGAGGGCTAAACATACACACCTGCAGAATCATAAAAGAAACATAAAGCATCAACAACAAAAACTATAGAAAACAGTTTAAATCTTTCAAGATCTACATGTCCAAAACAGTTAACCAAAAGTTTCACGTTTGAATTTGGCAACATTTGGCCAGAGACATTCATATGGTGGCTAAACAAACAAAAAAGAACAGAGGCCTGATGCAGGAAGAACTTAAAAGATGCATGCAACCCTGCATTATTGTTAAATCCAAAAAATGCAATCCATGCAGGTCTTTCTTCAGCTACACCCATTTCAAGTAACATAAACATGCTGCAATAATCCTTCAATAATGAGCAGTCACAAAGAGTTTTTTTGTGCCATCAATACCAATATACAGCTCCAATGTAATTGATTAAGTGATGCATAATGCATGGATGCATATAAACAAGAAGCACACATTTCCAGAAAAGACTGGAAATTACAGTCCCAAAAACTAAAATCTGAAAGTTATCCATCCCATTTAAAATAACGCTAAGTGGATACCTTGGTTAGATAACTTTCAAGAGTTTCATTGACAAATAAAAGAGAAGAAACAAAAAGCTAGCAAACTTGCCTGCATTTCAGGAGGCAGGGAACCATGAAGGGGAAGGATTATTGCATCCATGCAGGAGCCCTTCTCCAGACTTCGAACTTTGTGCTCTAACTTTGATACAAACTTCTCTATATCCTCCCATGTAGGACTACATATTACAGCCAATAAAAACATGTACAAGAAACATTAACTGCTGCGCAATACTGACAGTGTAGATGCCATTACCAAAAATGAAGGTAATGAAGCTTACCTGTCCAGTCACGAATATCAGCACATCTCCTCCTGGTTCACAAACATGTATATCTGTAAGCACCATTTGATTAGATAAAACTTGGGAACAACAATTACACATTAGAAACAATAGAAAAAATGTATCAGCAGTATCCATCCCATCCATAATTTAACAATTTAGCCCTTGATCAGGTCTTAGAAATGTATGGCCCATGGAATCCTCTCAAAGTGAATATGTGGAAGAGCTATGTATACAGGTAAAGCACAATTTGTTATCAACAGGCTCCTCTAGATACTTCATGTTAATTAAGTAATTGTAGAATGATCAACTATACAGGAGTTCTGTAAGTATGATATTTCCCCCAGGGAATTTAAAACCACCTAATTCTTATACCAGCCAGGGATGTAACAAATATTTAGTTTGGGATGGGGTGAAAAATATTTTGATCCTACAATAACTAAATTAATATATATATATATATATATTAAAGCACAACTTGGTTAAACAAATGAAGCCAAAGCTCTATTAAACTAACCATAAATATATATATATATATATATATATAATATATATATATTCACTTTGAAATAGAGAAAAATAATTACTTAAAATGAGTTAAAGTTTGAGAGTTTTTGAAAACACCTTCACACTACAACATAATCGCAATGACAATTTCTAATACTTTATCCTTGAAGCTAAGTGAAAAGTATCATCGAAATTTTGCAAAGGAGTTGAGTAATGAATCTATTTATAATAGTTGAACCTTTGAAACTAAATATAAAACAATATCTACCATCATATAGTATGAAGTACAAGTCAGTAGGTAAAACAACTAGAAAATCTGTTAAAAATATAGATGTTCTTTTGATATTCACTTTAAAATACATTTTTCATTTTAAACCAGTGGGTAGAAATATTAATTTCTAAATATTTTTTTCCTGTCCCCAAAATTCATCACCAGCAGCAGTAGCAATAGTACACAGCAATCCACATCAAATTTGGCCAAGTTTAAACACAAAATAGTATCTTCTTCTGAAATTATATTTCCCAAAGTCTTGCTCTATCCACACCAGAGAAAACCAATACACTTGTGAGAAAAAGAGAAAACTGCCAAACATCTATAAACATGGAGTTGACTAAGATATCATCATATTAATAGTTGTTTTCAGAGCAGACTCAAGATAGCTTGTAGGATGCTCCTTGCTATGCAATATCTTCGTAGGATACAACTTTCCAGGGACATTCAGTATGGGGCAATTTGAAAAGAATTTAGATATTTTTTCACCTTCAAGAGTTGCTGATGTGATCAAAATCTTTATATTGGATGCTCGCAAATTAACCAAGCATTTCACTAGTCCCAGCAATATGGCCCTAGATATGTATGTGCCCATCAGTATTACACACACATAGGATGCAAAGAATATAAGCGTTTTCTTCTCCTTTTGACAGACAATCGAAGAAATCAAGTCCCAGAAAGACCAATATTGAAATCCAAAACCACTAATTAGAATGAGATATTACTCGCCATTGAACTCAAGTCCTTCAATAATAAACATTTGCACATGCTTGTGGCGATTAAAAAAATGGTGAAGAAATTTATTGTGAATAAGATTATACAAACTATGTGAAAATTACGTCTTACATGTTCAGACTTCTCTCGAGGGCTCCATCCAATATAATCACTGACTACTGATTGAGGTCTGGATTAGACAGACTTTCTCGAAGGAGGGCTCCATCACTAAGGTATCTAATGATTCACAAAACCTAATGTTAGCAAAGAATCCACCACACAAAATATTAAAGACAACCATGCAAAACTAAATCCAATAACAAGCTTAAATGCCATTACTTAATAAGTGTTCTTTCTGACGTTCTATCCTCAAAGCGTATATCATAACCCACTTCATCCCCAAGCCATACACCAAGCTCCTGTGCAATTCGTCTGATGCATAACATAATAAGCTAGGAAGCAAAAGATCTAATATTAGTCAGTCTAAAATTGACAGCTTAACTAATACAACTTACTATCGTAGGAAAATATTCATAAAAAATTCAATCACAATGTTCTAATTAAAGACAAAAAAAAGCAAATAAATAAACACAGTTAACATAAGTTCGCCCAAGAATTAGCAATTTCGCACGTGTACTTCTCATCAATCTTAAGCTTTTACCTTTAACGTTTCAAAATTCAATAAGTCTCCAACTGACCTACCCTAACCTCTATATCCGAATACGAACTTGTCGAGTTACGAAAAATGAAAAACCTGATATTTTAAATATAAATAAACTTAAGCTTAAATGAATCAACATTTAAAAAGTCTAACCTGGCAACGGAGACCGCAGCTACTCGGCGAGGCTGAGTCACGCCGATAATTCTGGATTTGGTGTAACCATGCCGGTGAAGTATCCGAGAGAGTTGTGTGCTCTTTCCAGATCCAGTCTCTCCGATTACTAGCACCATCGGATTCTGCTCCACTGTTTCTATGATCTTGTCTTCAAACTGGAGAATCGGTAGGAGACTCGCCATGGATCAACTTTAGAGCACGATCAGGGTTTTAAGATTCTTTACGGAGAGGTTTCGCCGCTTTGGAGCGATTTCTATGAAATGTGAAACAAAGAAAAACAAATGACAAAAGTATGCCAACTTTTAAAACTATACAAAAATATGCCAACTGCACAGTTTAATTACCTAAATATCCATGGTTTGAATACCGGCCTCATCAATTTTATTTAGTAGAACTCTTCCAATGCTTGGATCATACGTTTCTCTTGTCATAATATGAGGTGGTCATGGGATTGGTACGTTAGGTTTTGAAATTAAAATAAATAAATAAATAAAATCTTTAAAATTTAATTTAATTTTTAAAAATTTTAAAAAAATTACACAGGATCATCCTTCATCATAATTATGAAATTTATCAAATTTTTAACTGATGAAGATCAGACGCTGATTTGGCTCAAAATTAACCATATATATTAATGCAATGAGCCACCGAAAGCCATGTCTGTGGCATGCATTTGTTTCATGTGCTTGTTTTACTAATTTGCATGGTGCTATACCATCACAAATCAACCACAGCAAATAGCTTCTTCCAAATCACATTTCCAGCCATTCGTTTGCTCTTTCCGAGGCCTGCAAGCAAATCATTGTCTTCTTTGGGTTTGTTAACTGATGTTCACAAGAAAGAGCTTCACGTTACGAGTACAGTTAACCTAAAATCTAAATCTTTACATTGCACGAGGAAAGAGCTGCTACCAAAAGACGAGACCAAGTAATTCTCCATATGGCTTCATGCTTCACAGAAATTATGATAACAACTTTAAGCATCATTCAACTTCCCATTTTCTGGCCAAAAATGGCTTGCCTTGTCACAAGTCCGATCCCCCTTACCCATAACTGAGCCATTTCAAGCCCGCCCTGGCATACGAAATGCACCTCCTTGTTCTTTGTGGTCACAATATGGAACATTCCTGGTTCTTCAACGTCAAACTTCCTCCGGCGGTTCCATCGGAATTTGTCACTGGGACCAAGCTCAGCCGCTCTGCATATCACGTTCCTCTTACCCGACTTCCCCCATCGCAAAACGCCAGCAGGCTTCACCATCTTCAGTACTTTAACATGGGGTGATCCTTTGCCACATTTTGTGTGCTTCTTTACCGAAGTGCCACCAAACACAAGAATTAGAGCAAGCTCATCTAGTATCACGTTTTCAGCATCGTTTTTGCAACCATGTTTCCTTGCAAGCGAGAGCGCTGTCTCATTTTTTGCATTCTCAATGTCACATCTTGCCCCACTTGAAATTAAGAGTTCACAAACTCTACCGTGTCCTCCCCTTGCTGCTAACATGAGTGGGGTATATCCATCGCAATCTGAGGCATTAAGATGGTAACCTCTACCAATCAAAGTACGTACAAAGTCAAAGTCTCCGCGTTTAGCTGCACGATGTAGAGCATAAAACCCATGAGAATTATTATGACCCCCTTCCAGTGCATACTCAAGCATCACTTGTTCGAGTAGTTCACCATTCTGGTTTAATTCAGATATACTGATTGCTGTCTCACCGTATTTGTTCTGCAGCTTCATATCAGCACCAGCGTTGAGGAGCAACCTGAAGGCCTCTACATGGCCAGCGCCTGCTGCTATCATAGCAGCTGAATATCCCTCATTATCTTGTTCATCAAGATCAATGTCTGCCCGCTCAATGAGTTTTTTCAAAGCCTCCACATTATTTGCTCGAGTTACGAACATCAGAGGAGAAAATCGTGAGGCATTACTTGATTGAACAATCTTCCCTGCTCGAATTACATCTACCACAGCTTGTTGAAAGACTAGACTCCACCTAGTTAGCTTCGCAATTGAGCTTGCACACTGACCAGAAGAATTAACCAATCCAAAATCAGCCCCTTCTGAGGCCAGAACTTTAAGGCACTCATCATGCTTATACCTCGCAGAAATCATTACTGCAGTTTCTCCGGCGGCTGTTCGGGAATCGATATTGCAGCCAACTGTGATCAGGCATTGCAGAATTTTGGCAAAACCAAGCCTTGCAGCCAAATGAATGGGACGCAACTCTGTTTTTAAAGATGTTTTCACCGGAAATTCTTTATCAACTGCACAACTTAGTAACACTTCTGCTGCTCTTGCATTATTACAAAGAATTGCATGGTGAATGAGAGTCCTCCCGCAATAAAGTGTGTTAGGGGAAAAGTGTTGAAAGAGCATACGCAAGATAGCGCCACTGGCTTCGAAATATTCCACAGCACACCAGGTGATACAGTAAGCGTCAGCTAGTCCAGCACCCACCCGAAATTCTTCTCCTGTATCCATGTCCCAGGACCACGCTCCCAATCTTACCTTGATATCTGTCCTGACGCCAGCCTGTTTTCCAGTGTCCAAAGATCAAGAACAAAAATTAAATTTCGGCCAAATAACTCTGTAAAGAAATTAGCCTCCCAAGAGTAGCTCCAGTATCTTTCACGGCGAGAATGGTGAGTGACTGCCAAGACGCTTACCTGCAACAGCAATCTAACAACAGAGATCTGCCTACTAACAACAGCCGCAGCAAGTGCATTACAGTCAACATTGGCATGCAGTGATGGCTTGGAAGATCGAAGCAGCACCCTATCTATTGAATTGGCATCTACCCCACACTGCCATCAATTAAATCAATCAATGTCATTTCTATACTTCAGAGACAGGAATATCTGACTCCACTGTTGATTTTGGTTATGCTATCCTCAGGGCTTGTAGCTGTGGGTGATTAAATGATAGCTACAACGAGATAACGCCTTAGAGTAACAAGTTTTTGGATACAGTAATTTTGTCATCCATGACTAATGAACATGCGAAGCATTTGTAACGAGAATTACCTTCATAAGTGTGTCAACAACATTGACAAATCCTCTGCAACAAGCAGAGACAAGAGCGTGCACTGCAACTTGTGGGCGTATCAAATCAGTAGCCATGAGCAGCTCGGCAGGCCTGGCCATCCCCAAGTAGCTCGCCTCCATCAAAGCCTCCTCGCATGCCTCCTGGCACGCACCTGCTTTGATAAGGACGTCCAATATTTCCAAATGACCCTCTCTAACTGCTGCCGTTGTTGCATACCCTCGGAACAGCTTCTGGTTCACATGCGCACCAACACTCTGTCACATGAACATGACAACAAAGGTCAGTAATATCAAGGAAATGCAACATCTTATATCAGGGTTCTTGTAGTTTCAAAGCCACAATTCCAATTCCTAATTATTCTGTTGCCATCATCAAATTCTTCCAAAAATTATGCATGTCAAAGTCATAATTAAGATATTAACACCCTCATTTGTTTACAATACAACAGCGATACTAAAATTATTATATCCTTGAAAAAGAAGGTTACTCTTGTGGCAAGCTACGTTGAGAAAAGTTCTTGGGTGAGTGACACCGGCGAATAACAGCACGTGTGAGAGGAATCAATTAGGTAAAATACGAAGCAGGAAATGGTCTCGAAATAAATCTGCCCAGTTTTGATGATAGTCAGTAAGATACGAAAATCTGCAGCGTCACGTAATCTAGCAGGCGGCCAGATTATCTGTCAGGTGTATACTTGGACAAAAGATCATGAATATAATACTGTAAAAATAATTTAACATCATTTATTCATAAAAATATATTACGATTTGCACTAATCATTTAGAGATATCACGTATAAATCATCTTTAAATGATCAGATCAAACGGAAGATATTGAGCATTAACACTGCAATTTTACAAAATTTTGAATGAACGGCTAGTTGATGATCCAGGACGGATAATTATATTGTTTTTTCTTTTTTACGAAATCGATGTTGAAAAAATAAATAAATAGCGTACCAGTAGCTTCCTGACAAGTGTCGAGTTTCCGGCATGAGCGGCGAGGAACAAAGCGGTGATTTCGGTCTTGAACTCCTCGTATTCGACCCGAACTTCGTGAGCCGCCTCATCTTGCAAGACAACATCAGTCTTCTTAGCTTTCAAGCTCACCGTTCCGATAAAGTTGACGTCAACAAAAGGATCAGCTACACATTCATAAACTCGGTTGACGTCGTTAACATGCGCGGCGTCAACGAGACGTTGCGAAACCTCCGCTACGTAATCCACCGGGAACACCTGCTGTTTTCCGGCGAGAAACCCCGCGCCGGAGTTTCCAAACACCATCATTTTCTGAAGCAGAACCAGACAAAACAAACGAACACTAGTTTTGTTTGCAATGTTATATTTCCTTATCTGTTACCGTAACGTCTGAGAAGCAAGCAGGTATGGCGTGAGAGAGAAGCGGGGAAAGACAAGGATCGGGGCCTTGTTTTTAAAAGTTTTAAATTAAGATTAAAAAAATATTTAAAATATGTTTGACCAGGTCATGATTACGTTAACCATCCACCAGTAGCCGGGAGCCTGAGCTAGTGGATTTAGCTAAGCTAACCTGCAGCCAGTCTCATAACTTAAGTAGATAAAATTTATGACTGTGAAAGTCAATTATTTACTCAGGCTTTTTATCTATATATGGAAAATTCAAGTATCCAATGCAAATGTTTTGTATTCTTATGAAGCCTGCAGGATTTGGCCTGCATGTCATACTGTTTGTGGTCTTTTTCTCCGCCATTTGTTTTATTAAGTAGTCACTCTCTTGGGCATTCAACAGTTAATTTTAAGTTGGATGGCCAGCAATTTCTGTGTCTCTCATGGTAGGTTTGCTTTTAGGTTCAAATTGTCTTTCTTCCACTTGCAGTTAAACACCAAGTTCTGGAAAATCCTTCGGCTGTTCAACCAACAAAATCTCAGTGTTTTTAAATAACAGACTTGGCTATAATACATACATAGACCATTGCCTAATACCTGTAACAAGGAAGAAGGGGCATGTAGGGCCTCCATTTCTCGTAAATGCAGGCAAAGTTTGCAGCAAAAAATGACACGTTTTTAAAGCCATGGCCAAATGTGGGACCTCAGTTAATTTCATTCCCCGTTGTCTTGTACACATTGGACATTGTATTCTCTATGCGGCAAAGAATATGTTTTGGTTGATTTACAGCATTAGGACCCCCTCGCCTATTCTCTGGCAAATAAAAACACAGCGCAGGTGGCCAAAACACACCATAACATCAGCATGTCCTTGAGCTCTGGTAAACATTGCCGAGACATCTCACGTACTTTGATTATTATTGGTGCCACTTGTCTGATAAGATTCATGTCCTTTCTTCCAGGAACATGACTGGTTGCTCATTAAACGCCTACTCATTTCATCGTTGGATTTCTTGTCCTGGTTGGCCTTGCTGTGTGCTATTGAAGAACGATATAATCAGTTAAACTAAATAAGGGTCCGTCTGAAATCTGATGTTTAACACGATTGTAATTTTACTTCTAAAGTTTAAGTTACTCCAAATGATCTATAACAACCCCAGTGATACCTTGATTACACTCCTCTTCTGGGTAAGGTACAACCCTTGCGTTGTAGGAAAATGGATGTATGGAGGAATTGGAATGATTCTAGAACAACCCTTTCTGTGTTGGGGTGCGTTTGGTTGATGGTATTGTTGCACTAAGAGACTGTACTGTGCAAAAAAAAATTTGTGCAGCGTTTGGCGGCTAAATTCCTCTGCACTGGACTGCACAATTAGAATAAATATGTGCGGGTGAAGATCTGTATGCTTGACCCTTGGGGACTTGACCTGCGTCCCCCCACGGGTCAAGCCTTGACGCCTGCAAAATTTTGAGGAAGGGCTTTTTCTTTTGTCTTGCCAACACACCTCCATTACAACCATCTTTCGTCTGAACGGAAATTCCATAGCCACTGCGTCCATCTTTCGTCCAAACAAGTAACCTTCGCACCTTGCACCCACCGCTAAAGTACTTATCCACAGCCAACATTATAGATAATCCAGCCAGTAACCATCGCACCTTCTTATCCATCCAGCCACAGCTAAAGTACTGATTCGCATTCTTGTTCGGCCAACAATCATCGATTTGCTATTTTTCCAGTATTTCATTCTCATTTCTTATTATTTTAGAGCTTTCTTAGACACATTTTTCTATTACATTTGATGATTATTTATTGTGTGCTTGCTTGGTGACGATGATTGTTTGCATTATTGTTTTGTGCTATGTTGAGTTTGAATTGACAAACAAATGGGTGGAGATGCACAGAAGGTGTTCGAAGAATGACTGAAGGAGTTTGAGTTTGAGTTGAAACGCGTCTAAACAAGGTGATGAAGTATAAAATAAATATTGTCAAAACATTAACATAGGTGCAAGTTGAGAGGGAACTATAATCTGTCAAGCCAAGGTGGCGGCCAGTTTTTGGAGAAGTTGCAAGAATTACAAGAGGAAGAAGAAGATTTGCTCTATCTAAAACTTTAATTTTCTTCTTCTGGGTCATAATAATTTTCTCTAAGTTTGATCTGATTTTTGCTCATCATGAAGAAACTCTAGGTGGATACAATAGTTGTTCAGCAAGAAAAACAAGCTTTTTCAACGCAGATCAATCAACTTTCCATGCACCTCGAAGCTCAAGCTAATTGGTGGACGCAGAAGCAAGCAATCCAGGCTCTAGTGATTCACACGGGTCCAAATCCTCTTCATAACTAATGGGTAGCTCGGTTTTTGTTGCTGCTTTGTATGTTAATTTAGCAGCTTTGGTACTGCTGTTCATTTTTGTTTCTTCTTACTTTCTTTTGAATTAAGACATGAGAGCATAGCATTGGCTTTAGCCTTTTTCAGTGTTGTTTTTAACGAGGGTTTTGGGACGACGTAGTGCAAGAATGAAAGCAACCCAAAACAAGGTGGCGAAGGCTGGCCTGCCTTTTTTACTTTTTCTTCTATCATTTCCTCTGTGACATCATTAGAAACCTAAATCCAACAAAACCCACTAAAATCCCTAAAAATGATGTTAATGCTGACATAAATTGGACCCAAATCCTCATTTTTCCCCCAAGAAATATACACAATCATTCAAATTTGCAATTTAGACATATCAATTGGTATCAAATGTTATCTTGCCAACAAAATTTCTATCATTTAAAGTATATTAAATTATTTTACTCTTTTCAATTGATTATTAATTTCATATCAATTAAAAAAATATATGGCCAGCAATTTAATTTTTATTAATAAAATAGATATAAATTTAATATTTATACACTTTTTTTTATTATTTTATAATAATTATATTTTAAGTATTATTATTTAAATAATTAAATATTGATATAATTCAATATGTATTATACAAAATACATATTAATTTATAATATTATTTAATACATAATGTATTAAATATAATACAAATTTTATTTAATTTATTGTACTTTAATTTAATTCAGTTTAATAGTAAATGCTCTCAAGGTACTGGAGGAATATTTTGTATTTGAGGAATTGGAAGGGGTGTATTTAGGACAATCCCCGGTTTCAAATCAAGATTCGGCCCGGTTCAATTTTAAAAAGAAGCCCAACCCAGACAGAAAGGTGGTCCATGGTCCATGGATGTTGTAACTCTACTAGTAGGCTAATACGTACCGCACAATACCATCGCAAACATCAACGACTTGTATATCGACCGTCAAATATCGGTGCGGGTATTATGATGTCCACGATAAAACAATCGTCACCGTCCATTTCACAACATCAGTACTGCCGATGGTAGGAAGCCGTTGCCCGTCTTCAAATCTTGGTTCGATTTTGTGCCCCTTTGTTTCTCCATTTTTTGCCGATAGTGAGAAACTGTTGCCGACTCTTCTCCGACGTTTCATGCTATGGTACGCTGTTAATTCTATCTCTTCACTCGTTATTTCATTTCAGGAAATATTTTTGTTGATTTGGATTTTGTCTTCCTCTGTCTTAGGGTTTGATTTAGTATACTCTCGTTATAATGTTTTTGTTGCTAATTACTGTATTGTCAGCTAGGATACTTAATTATCGTTGATGTTTTGTTTGTATTCGATCTAATGTAGTTTTATTTTTCCTATTTTGGTTTTTCATCAGTTTGGTTCGCGAGAAATTTGAGGAAATTGAAGCCAATGAAAAGGATTTTTTATTTTATGGAACTTTTGTTTTCTTTCTTAGATTGACGAATTACCTTGGCTAAACTTCATTTCTGTATTAGCTCAATGAGTAGCTGTAACTCGAAATGAATGGCAAACGAACACTTCTTTACAGCATGTCGGGAAAATCATCATAAATTGCTGATAGTAGATGAATCCTAAATTCAAAGAAAGGTGCAAGTTTGGATTCTTGAGAATAGAATCCAAACTCTGGATTCGTTTGCAATGTCTGTAAGATTAAACGAAGAGCTCAAAATTTTTGTTTTAATATGTAATTTCTGCTTCCTTTTGACCATTGCATTTGATCATCTTCAGAAGTCCTTGTGGTTTCTGGGCAGGCCTGTTCTCAGTAGTGAAGCGACCATCAAATGGAACTGTTAAACTTATTCACTTAATATGGAATTGACAGCTTGCACCTGACGGCTCTAATATTTCCTTGTATTTGTGTCTTAGTTGTCTTCTGTAATCTTTTTGTTATGTCCTGGGATGTCTAACCTTCATTCTCTTTTCTATTGAAATTTAGAGAGGCTTATGTTGGCTATAATTAATTAATTAAAAAATCATAAAGAAAACTCATAGTGTATTTAGATTCTAGGTGGAGGATTTCAATTAATCTAATTATTTCTTCTGGCTCCTTAACCTTTTTTTCGCAAATGATTATTTGTACCATAATAAGAAACTATCCCTGTAAATAGGCACCTATGAAGGGCATTTTCACTCTGCAAAGGGCAGCGTTGTTTAGGCATCACAGTGAGCATTGGGGTCTTGGGTTAAGATCATTCAGCACTCAAGGTGCATCAACTGCTAGTACTCCTCAGCCTCCACCACCTCCCCCGCCTCCAGAGAAAACCCATTTTGGTGGCCTGAAAGATGAGGATAGGATTTTCACCAACTTGTATGGCTTGCATGATCCTTTTCTTAAAGGTGCCATGAAACGGGGTGATTGGTACAGAACTAAAGACTTGGTACTCAAGGGTGCTGATTGGATTGTTAATGAAGTCAAAAAGTCTGGCCTTCGCGGACGCGGTGGTGCTGGTTTTCCATCCGGCCTGAAGTGGTCCTTCATGCCAAAGGTATCTGACGGCCGTCCTTCCTATCTTGTTGTCAATGCTGATGAAAGTGAACCTGGAACCTGTAAAGACAGGGAAATTATGCGACATGATCCACACAAGTTGTTGGAGGGCTGCTTGATAGCTGGTGTAGGAATGAGGGCCACTGCCGCTTATATATACATAAGGGGTGAATATGTAAATGAACGTAAAAACCTTGAAAAGGCCAGACAAGAAGCTTATGTGGCTGGACTGTTGGGCAAGAATGCATGTGGATCGGGTTATGATTTTGATGTTCATATCCACTATGGTGCTGGTGCTTATATTTGTGGTGAAGAGACAGCTCTTTTGGAAAGCCTTGAAGGTAAACAGGGGAAGCCAAGATTGAAGCCTCCTTTCCCTGCTAATGCAGGTTTATATGGTTGTCCCACCACTGTTACAAATGTGGAAACTGTGGCTGTTTCTCCCACCATTTTAAGGCGTGGACCGGATTGGTTTGCCAGTTTTGGCAGGAAGAACAATTCTGGCACAAAATTGTTTTGTGTGTCAGGTCATGTGAACAAGCCTTGCACAGTTGAAGAGGAGATGAGTATTCCCCTAAAGGAGTTGATAGAGAGGCACTGTGGTGGTGTTCGTGGAGGATGGGACAATTTACTTGCTGTTATACCAGGGGGTTCATCAGTTCCTGTGATTCCCAAGCACATTTGTGATGATGTTATGATGGATTATGATGCTCTCAAGGCAGTTCAGTCAGGACTGGGGACTGCTGCTGTGATTGTTATGGATAGATCGACTGATGTTGTAGATGCAATTGCCAGACTCTCTTACTTCTACAAGCATGAAAGCTGTGGGCAGTGCACGCCGTGCAGGGAGGGGACGGGATGGCTTTGGATGGTCATGGAAAGATTGAAGGTCGGAAATGCTAAGTTGGAAGAGATTGACATGCTTCAGGAGCTGACCAAGCAGATTGAAGGGCACACAATCTGTGCATTGGGTGATGCTGCTGCTTGGCCTGTGCAGGGTCTCATAAGGCATTTTAGGCCTGAGCTTGAGAGAAGGATTAGGGAGCGTGCAGAGAGGGAGTTGCTGGAGGCCACTGCTTAAGTTTTTCTATTCAGGTTACTTCTTGGATTTGTTCTGCTAACATTTATGGATATTTTCCTGCCAGAATAAATACCCAGTACCTTTGTGTGTCAAAAGATGTTTAGTTGTTTGAATGGTGGAATCTGATTAATTATGTCATCTTGTTATCTGATGCAAATGCTTGTTTGAGGCCATCTTTTTGTGCTTTTATCTGTTGGATTGAATCTATTTATTCCTCTGCATTTCTTTGCTTGTAAAATGCTTGTACGCTGTCACAGAACGTTATCAGCTTGTCAAACACACAATAAAATATCGAGAAATTGAAACTAAAAGCATACTTATCATACTTAACCCAATAAATTGAAGTAGTTTAGCCAAATGTATACTATTTGTTTTTTCCTTTGCAAGTTAGACATCAGGAAGTGTTCTCTAGTGTAGGGAGGGCTACAGGTAGCATGCTGTTCTTTTTCTTTAAAAAGGATTGCAAGAATATATATTTTATATGGTTAAACATTATGCCACATGGCTCTCATTTTTCAATTTGACTGTCAAGCGAGTGTTGTCCCTAATATTACAACTACTTTTATTCTATTGTGTAGGGAATTTCCTGTACTGGTGGATATTGCGGAATAAAGCTAAAGAAAGAACCCAAATATTGGGGGAGAAGGAGATTCAAGCTCCTGGCAATGCTGTTAGTATTTTGTTTTTAAACTGTATCAACAATGTCTAGTGTCCTGGAGAAATGATGACATTTCCTCTCTATCTGGGCACGGATTCTTTAAAAGTTCACTTCATGTATTTCTTGAACACATCTTTTTGGCACATTTGAGGAACTTTGTTAATAATATCTGAATCATTTGGTTTGATACAAAGATCATCCCTTCCTTTTTCAATGAAACCGGAGATAGTATCCTGCAATTCGGAGCACCCCTGACCTGAACTATAATCGAGTACACCCGACCGCAAATGAAGTGGAAGTGTGCAAGATGAAGATGAGTAATGCTTGGCTTCTGAGATGCAGAACAATTAATGGTCTGAGATTGCTCTCGGCCGTATGCTGCAAGCTTATGTTTGTTCACAGTCTTATCTAATGGCAACGTTCAGTAATCTGCATTCAGATCAGAGAACATCAAATAGCTAGCTGGATTTGTTGTAGCTTATGTTTCAACTCAATGTATTTAATGGATTGGGCTCGGATCTAGTGAAAACAAAGAATGTGCTTTCCCCAGTTGAAACTCGTGCCCTTCCACGATTGAGCATGATTTTCAATAGGCATGTGTCTCTGTGTCAGCAGCACATGGGTGGGTCATTTGACGAAACCGAACACAATGGCCAGGTACAAAACAAAGCAAAAGAGCAGTCAAATGTCATGAAAGAATTCAGCGCGGGGTAATTGTAATTAACTTAACGTGGACTGATAACCAACCTTTCCATCTGAACTAATTCTCTGCCTTGATAAATCCAAAAATAAAATAATTCCTTAAAATTGAAAATCACTCAAATTTTTTTTTAATAAAATTATATTAATTATTTTAAATAAAATTGAGTTTTATTCGACCTCAAGCCGTGGCGTTAATTTACGATTAATTTCATTTCAGTTTTAAATATTAAAATGTCTTAAATTCTGTAATTATTACTAAAATTACATAATCAAAACGAAATTAATTAATTAATTGAAGCTAATTGACGCGCCCAAAAATCAGTTCCCGCATATTCCTTCCTTCCGTCTCAACATTTATTTTCTGTTTCCGCTTTTGGATTTCCTTTTCCTCAAGCATGATGTACCGACCCGCCACCAGCCCCAAGAGTAAAAAGACACAAGCCTCAACTTTTGACAAACAGCATGTTGACACCCATTACATTGTCATTCCGTGCATAACAGCAGCACCATTCTTTGATTTCCCTGGTCTTCTGTTGCTCTTTCAAAACAGTTAAGTGAAAAGTAATTTGCTCTTTCTTTCGAAAAAGTTTTGGATCTTTCACTTTGTTTTCGTTCTGCTTTCAATTGGTTGTTTCATGTTTGTTTTCTTGTGATGCTTTTGTTTGGATCGGTTGCTGTAACCTTTTGTCTTCTATTCATTCCTGGATGATCATCAACTTGTTTCGCAGCAGGCGAGCTTTAGTTTATGCGACTTTTTATGTTTCCCTGGGTTCATTTGAGAAACTTTTGAAAATTAGTTGAACTGGGTTAGATTATGTACTTATTTATAATAATATTCATTCGCCGTTCATTTGTGGAGGTCTTCTTCAGGTCCATATAATAACAGTCAGTCTGATTGAAATTTACTCTCTCTCTCCTTATTTGACTTGCTGTTTGGAAACATGTAATTTTGATTAATTATGGGGGAATTATTTCTGATTCTGACATTTTTGGCATCTGCTTTAGCATCTAAGGCTTCTAGAGCTCAAGGAATTGTGAGGCAAAACCAGTATCTCTTGCAACAATGGTTCTTGGACTAAGAACAAAGAACCGAAAGCGCGGCTCAGTTCAAGTTGATTACCTCGTCCATCTTCAAGAAATTAGACCCTGGCCCCCTTCACAATCTTTAAGATCTATTGAGTCTTTATTGCTTCAATGGGAAAACGGTGATCAGAGTTCTGGGTCCTTCGCGTCCGTTGCTGGTGATGAAAAAGTTGAGTTTAACGAGTCTTTCAGGCTTCCAGTTACTTTACATGGGGAAGCGTCAAAAAAAGGCACTGCCGGTGCTAGTTTTCAGAAGAACTATTTAGAGCTGTACTTTTATGAAACTGGAACAGACAAGCCAGTGAAAGGTCAACTCTTGGGATCAGCTGTTATAAATCTTGCAGATTATGGAATTATCAATGTAGCCATAGCCATAAGTGCTACAATTAACTTGAAGAAAAGTTCTAAGAACGCGGCTCAACCCATTCTTTATATTATTATTGAGCCATTCTATAAAAATGGTTCCTCGTCATCATCAAAGAATGGCTTGTTGAAAGAAGTGTCTTCAGACAAGGATTGGAGTGAATCTTTCTCAGATTTGACGAATGAAGGTAATAATGGGGAATGTGAGATTGCCTCTTTTACTGATGATGACAATATTTCTTCCCATTCATCACGGACAATTTCATCTTCTGCATTTGACAACACTGGAGGCTCGCCAGCTCAAAACAACAAGGTACTCAAATTAATTATTTGATGTATTTCCAATCCCCTCCACAACTAAATCTCTTTGCTCCCAAACATTGAGCATTTTGGCGATGCAACCCGAAAGCTTATCATTGTGCATCTGTTGGCATAGAATTGGTATGGTCCTGAAAACAAATTATTGTGCTAATTAGTGAATTGGTTTGTTGGATGTGGGGCCTTTCGTTATTACTTTCAATTTGTAAACTGTCAAACTGGATTCCATTGCCTATAGACAAACTCCATCCACCAAAAGAACCATTAATTTGTTTAAGTTTGTTGGTGACGATTTTAAATTTAGTTACACAAATGTTTGTGGCATTTTTTAGTTTCTTGAAGAGGAATATTTTAATAAGGTTTTTCTTTCTGATGAGTAAACAACATACCGGTGATTCATCCATATGATGATCTTATTCCACCTTAGCCATACTTGTGAAGCATAAATTTGGTTTTCAGCCAATAGTGGACATTAATATGCATTTGTACGGCACCACAGTGTCGATGGGCTTGACCATAAGTGCTTTCCTTTCAATTTGGCATCTGTATTTGTGTAGTTTTGAATAATAACCTTCTTCAATAAAATTGTAGAATGGATCAGATTCAGTAAAAGACAGCACTGGAATGGTTGATGGGGACCCAACTCTCTCCTCAAGTCTCGCATCTGCAAAGGATAAAAATACAAATGTTTGTTCATCCTCTTTGTCATCAACAAACTTAAACTCAGAAATGTCCTCAGATATGTATATTGAGGTGGGTATCAACAGAGACCAAGAAAAGTGGTTAGAGGACTGCCAGACCAGTCTTGAAGATGACAGAATAACACAAAGACATGAAAAAAATGTTCCAGAGCTAGCTAGAACTAGTAAACTATATGTTAGTCTTCTAAAGGACACAGAGAAAAAAGAGCAGTGGGAAAATGGACAGGACAACCAGATCTTTGAAGTGAAGAAAAGTTCTATACAAGAGAAACTAGTTAGCAAATTGCCTGACGTTGCTGCAAAAAGGGAAATTAAACTAAGGAGTAATACTCTTGCAAATAGCAGGACCTCACTTGCAGCACAGAGTGGAACTGTCGTGAGTGACAAATTAAAGCATGTGAAGTCTCAGTTGCATTTTGACTCCGCTAAGAGCAATGGGCTGCTCAATAGTAATCAATTCATGTGCCAAGAAAAGACAAACAATATTGCTATAGATGTTCTCAAGGTTAGTACAGGGGAAGAAACAACCAAAGGCTTTTCTGACAGCAAAGTTGAATTGAAATCTAAAATTGAAATGCTGGAGGAAGAATTGAGGGAAGTGGCTGCTCTTGAGATTGGCCTTTATTCGGTTGTTGCTGAGCATGGGAGTTCTGCAAATAAGGTACATGCCCCAGCACGGCGTCTATCTAGATTCTATTTTCATGCTTGTAGAGCAATGTCCAAATCTAAGAGAGCAAGCGCAGCTAGGACTTCTATTTCAGGATTAGTTTTGGTTTCTAAAGCATGTGGGAATGATGTTACAAGGTACGTATGTAACACTTAGAAGAAACTATTCAATCTTAAACAAGTTGAATTCTGGAGATTTTACCCTATAAGATTTTCATTGTAGAACAGCATCGTTATGTATATTGTAGAAACTCTAAAGTCCAGTATTTGTTTCACAAACTGTAATTAATTATAAGTTTTTTTCCACATAAATTCCATTATGGTGCATACACTTTCCTGGCAATAAATCATGCTGGTTTGATTCTGCAGTACATGTATCCTAATCCTATTCCTGAATGCAAATGGATTATGGATATCTGTTACAATTGGCCCATCACTTTTTCAAAAGCTTCTTCTATGGAGATTGATTATTCTGTCTTTCGATTACAGATTGACATTCTGGTTGTCAAATTCTGTTCTGCTACGAGCTATCGTCAGCCAGGTTGTTGGGAGAGTGCAATTTTCTGATGGACCATGCACCAACAATAACGGTGATCGAAAGGGATTGGAGGAGAGGTTAGCACCAAAATGGCCGGAGTCCTCTCCGAACGAGAACAAAACAAATAAGAAGATAGATAGTTCTGATGATTGGGAGGACCCACAAACATTTATAGTTGCACTGGAGCAGTTGGAAGCTTGGATCTTCTCCCGAATAATTGAGTCGGTGTGGTGGCAGGTCATATATGGCTTCTTTCCCATGTCTTTTTCTGTTGCCACTGTTGAGTTTTCCTGTTTGTTAGCTTAAATCAAAATGCCTTGCCATGCCTAACATTGTTTCCTTCTTGAAATCTCCAGACCTTGACTCCACATATGCAGTCTGCTGCTACAAAAGGCTCAAGCTCAAAGAAAACCTCTGGAAGAAGATATGGATTGGGCAATCAAGAGCAGGGAAATTTTTCCATTGAGCTCTGGAAGAAGGCTTTCAAAGATGCATGTGAAAGGCTTTGCCCAGTTCGGGCTGGAGGGCATGAATGTGGCTGCTTGCCTGTGCTTGCTAAATTGGTATGTGATTACGAATGGGTGATTTCTTTATTCTAATTTGTTTTAAAGTGGTTGGCCAAGATCAAGCTGGTTTACGCATCTGATCTTTAGTATAGTTCCTTTATTCATTTGCAAGCACAGTTGGTAGTGTGCTGCAAGCCATTTCACTTGCTGGTCTTGATATCCTGTCTCCCTACTAATCCTTCTCAAAGGGCTTTCTTGTGGAAGTGCTGGTTTATGTGTTTGTTAAGCAATATGATATGCTAGGAGGGTTGGATCTTCTGCAGCATGTTTTCACTTGTCTTAATATTGTTTGTATTCTCCTTATGTTCTGTGATAAATTTCTGATTTAGTCTGTTGTTGAGGAAAAGCATTTTGATAGAACTCTGGCACTTCTGCTGTTTTTCCAGGTAATGGAGCAGTTGGTGGGTAGACTTGATGTGGCAATGTTCAATGCCATTCTTCGTGAATCAACTGAAGAGATGCCAACAGATCCTCTTTCTGATCCGATTAGCGATTCAAAAGTTCTCCCTATTTCAGCTGGAAAATCAAGCTTTGGGGCTGGTGCACAATTAAAAAATGCTGTGAGTAACAGAGACCTTGTTATGTGAATCTAATTTTGTGTTGTATAAAAGGGCATTTCATGTTTATATTCCCAGCGTACAAAGCCAGTGTCTATTTCCCTAATTTGTACAGGGATTGTTTTATTTCTTATTCTCTTTTCACTGGTGTTCCTTTTATGTATATTATTTTAGTTGTTTATTGCACTTTTCCAGCACAGTGACCACATATATATATAAAAAAAAAGTCTCAAATTTGTATATAGCTGTTGGCTTTTTTGTTTCAGATTGGGAACTGGTCCAGATGGCTTACTGATTTATTTGGCATTGATGATAATGACTATCTTGAAGATATAAACGAATCTTGTGATGGCAAGAGTGTGGAACATGAATCTTTCAAGCCTTTTCCTCTCCTTAATGCATTGAGTGATCTCATGATGCTTCCATTTGAAATGCTTGCAGATAGTTGCACACGGAAAGAGGTAAAATCTTGGAGCTTCAAATTTTCATTCAAATATGACTTGGTGATTGCTCTTTTATTGTTCCTTTGTTAATCTCATTTTCCTTGTACAAATATACGTGGAAGGTATGCCCTGCATTTGGCGCACCATTGATTCAGAGAGTTCTTAACAATTTTGTCCCAGACGAGTTTAACCCAGAACCAATCCCACAGGCAGTTTTTGAGTCCCTGGATTCTGAGGTTGGCTGATTTGCAAGAAGCTAATGCTTGTCTCTGCAAAAATTTTCTTCACCCCTTGTCATTATACAGACTTGCAAATTCAATTACATTTCTGAGAGATGCCCTTTGGCTTAGCAGTTTAGTTTTGTTTTTGATTTAGGCACTCTGTGAGGCTGATGAAGAGTCTCTCACAAGCCTACCATGCACAGCTGCTCCTACAATCTATTCACCTCCTCCTGCAGCTTCATTGTCTGGCATTGTAGGAGAAATTGGAAACCAAACTCTGCAGAGGAGTGGATCAGCAGTGCTTAGAAAATCATACACTAGTGATGATGAGCTTGATGAGTTGGATTCATCCATAACTCCAATTATTACTGACAACTCCCATACTTCTCCCACAGCAGCAACTCCCAACTGGATGCCCAATGGAAAGGGAGGTCGAAAAGTTGTCAGATATCAACTCCTTCAGGAAGTATGGAGGGAGGGCGAACAGTGATGTTACTTTTACCTATTTCTTACATGTATATATTGTGTGTTTTGCTTATAATAATGAATAAGGCTGGTACAATAAATTATTATTGAACATTCTTGAGCCCTTGTATGTTTATGCTGATTAAAGTTTTGCAAAAACAGATTTCTATGTGTTTTGTTGGTTCATGATAGAGGAAACTTTGGTTTTCTTCTTTGAACACACTAGGGAATTACAGATGCTGGTCAGTGTAATTAGATGCATTCATCAAATATACATCTATCAGATCAGTTCATCAGATATACATATTCATGATTACTATCAAATATTTATTGTAAATTCATGAAGGGAAGTCATTCAACTAATTGATCTTATTCCCATAAACAAATAGCTCAGGAATCTGAATGTGAAAATGACAGCAAATATCATCTTCATCATCTTTTCTTACACCTGCCGATACCACAAAACCAAAACCGAGAGACAACAAACAATAGATTATGCCTCCCGATGTAGTTAAAGATAAGAGGAATGGTATGCAGTCTGGCCGTGAAACAAAAATAACGGGGAAGGAGGATATCTTACAGCTTGGATTGTGCGCCATCAGCAGGACTCCGCAACACATCATAGTGTCCATAACCATGATACAGAACCCGGATGGGGTTTTCCTTACCATACTCTTTACCGTATTCAGCTATAACTTTGAGGCTACCAGTAGTTTTTTCCCGCATGTAAACTGTTATTGGCATCCTTAGAAGAGATAAGCGTGACATAAAAAGCTTGAATTTTGGGGATATTTATGCTGAAAATAGTGTTATTACAACAAAGAAAGAGCATTGAATTTATTGGTAATTCTGTATTTCAACAGATGGGAACTTACTTGAGTACATGAGTGGACATAAGCAGCTCAGGCTCTCCTCCCCAAACGTGTGGCTGTCGCATCTGTACAACATACTTGTCGAAATCACCTTCAACAAACCTGGTAATTCGAGGCAAAAAAATTTACTTGCTTGCTGAATAATATGAATATAGTTGAAGATAAAGATTTGTGGATTCACCACATGAATTTAGCCCTAAAATTCCTCCTAAAACGATACTCTTGCTGCAATGCTCAATGACCCCAATCCTCAAATGACATAAAAAGACACAAATGTGGCAGTCCATCTCCAGGAAAAAATTTGGCATTAATTTGGCATGCTGATGGAGCCCTTGGAGTAATAAAACAATGTAATCTGATCTAAAATTTCTCAAGAAAATTTACCATTCAGTGTCAGCCCGTCTCCTAACAAATTCATCCACAACCTGCCCCAACAATATGATGTTTTAAGTAAGATAGGTGAAACAGAATGGACTTGAAGCAAAAGGAAAACTGAATTTAGTCAACATAGCTAAGCATATGACAGAATCAGAGAAGGAACAACAGAGCAAAATCTAATTGCCACATTTACTTTCTTCAGAACCCAGCAAGATTGTATGCAAGAGAAAACAACGATGATTTACTAATGCAGCAAATGGAAACATTTATGTACAATCTGGACACCATGGTAAACAGTTCAGCAGTTAAAATTGGGAAGTGTATTCTGTACCCTGGCTCTAAGCTCATCTGCAAGTTCTCTTTGGTGGTTGTCACATGGAGATTGCTTTCCTGCTCTCAGCCATGCGCCATGAATCACTGACCGGAACAAGCATCTTCCATCTCCAGGTATACCTGAATCAAACAAAAATATTAAGTCACTCCTCCCTGTTATCGATCAAGACAACATTGAATGTCCCATTACTCAGAAGAACTTCATGTTCTTATTGGCAAAAATTGATTTACTTTTCAAAATTATGTTTTGCTTCTACATCTTTAAAAATAAGCACACGGAAACATTTGCCAAGAATACAAAGGCTTCACGCGTCACAATTTCAAAGAAAATAGAAATAAAAATAAGCAAACCTTCGCCATAATCCATATTAACTACCAGAGTCTTACAGAAAGTAAGAAGAAGAACAAATATCACCAATCCCAATAACAATCAAGTCACTTCGAAACTGGCACAAGCAAAGAATAACTTTGATACTAAATTTACTTGAAAGAAGAAGACAAAATTCGTTTCTTGACTTAAAAGAGTAAGCTTTCATATTTCATTGAAACAGAAGAATTGTTTGAAACTGAGACGAGTTGTTACCAATGGAAGTATCTGGCCTTGGCATTTTCCCTATCGAAATTGGAAATTTTAACCATTTTTGAGCCCTGATTGCTCATGAAATGGAAGTTAGGCTGTGAATAAGTTTGGCTTTTAGCTGGCAATGGTTAACAAACCACTAATTCATGAAACCCATTTTAGGGATTGTGGTGTGAGACTGAGCATCAGAGAATAGAATTGGATGCTTTCTCAATTCTCATGGTCGTGCTCTTTTCTACATCTGTTGATTAGAAAATTTTGGAATCCTTACTAGCTTTAAAAGGAACATTTAAAAGTGCTTTTGGAAAAAGTGTTTCCCGTTTCCACTTCGCAAAAAGTACTTGCTGGGAAAAAGTACTTTTTATGAAAAACATTTATCAAGTGTTTTGCTATAAAAATGTGTGTTTGAAAAATCTTTTAGCCGAAGAGGGTACCCGACTGCGAGCAATTCAACACGTGTCAGTTACTTACAGACCAACAATGCTGGACCAGCTAGGTTCGCAACCAGCGAATCATACCTGGCAGATTTTGTTACAGAACCGTTTTCTCCACGTCGTCGGCAACCAATATTCCCGCTAAAATTCATAACAGCCGTTCATTTTCCCGCCTTTAGGGTGAGACACAAGAATGGACACTTGCATGTACGTACAGTGCAATTTCATCCTCTTCCCCACCCTATTATCAGGTGCGCTAATCATTTGGCACCCATAATTCTGTTTCTTAGCTTGTCTTTGTTCACAGTTTTTCCGGGGAGGCTTTGCCTTGAGATTTCGAAACCTGCAACCGCTTTCCTGTTCTGTGGTATGAATTCTCGTTATTGATAAGGCATTCACCGAGAGTTATCTAGTTTGAATTAATATCCTTTTGTATTCCTCAGAGGTTCGAAGCTAATCCCAGAATGAGTTCTAGACGCCGTCCATTGCATACAAGTGGAGCTGCAATCTTATCAATTGCTCATATTGCCTACTCTAGATCTCAGAATTTAAACGGACCATTGGGTTCAGCGACTAGAAAAATATCAAGATTAGGCGAATTCGCTAGCCCGGTCATCTATGCCTTGCAATATCAATGGTTAGCAATACTCTCCTTTGTTGATGATCTTATCTTAGCTATTGAAAACGGAGTTGAGTTCGTTTTCCCACCTTCACACCATATGTTTAACACGATTGACAAGCTTGTACAAATCGCAGAAACTTTGCCGGGAAAACTTGATGATGCTTTAAGAGAATTCCCCGTGATTATCCAACAAAATTCATTGCTAGATTGGGCGGTGGTTTGGGTCATTTCATGGCTGAATTTTTGGATTTCTATATTGATTCAACGAGAAGTTGGACACACGGCGGAAAAGGAGATTATGATTGATTCGAACAGCAACGAGTGCAGCACTACTGAATCATCTACCAGAAATCAACCTTTAGAATCTTCAGCACAAGTTGCCTCTGTAGATATGGAAACCCAATCATCAGAATCTGATACCGACAGTGCTGATACGAGTATTATTAAGACGGATGTTACGAAGTGTTCATACAAGGAAATACTAGAGAAGGGAAAGAAAGAAGGAAATGGATCGGAGGATGGAAGTCCGAATAGTAGTAGTAGTAGCGAAGAAGAGAAGGAAACAAAAGAAAACAAAGAAGACAAAATTGATGAGACTATGGATGATTATGAGAAACAGGATGTTTCGGAGGAAGAACTTAGCAAACAAGGGGAGCTAAGTCCAAGTAAAAGCGATGAAAGCATAGCGAGGAGTGATCCTATTCTGGAATTGTTCGAGTCAGGATGGCTAATGACACCGAAAAAAGAGCGCAAAGGAGGATGGGTTTCCCATTCTGTGTCTTCCAGATGAAATCATGGAAAATATGCAAGACAAGAGATTCTGTAGTGATGATTTGGATACAATTTTGTTCATGAAACGCAGATGGATAAACCATCTGCTTTCGAATATATACAAACGATTATATGTTGCAGTGATCATCGTATGGTTACGATATTATTGAACTTAGAGAACACAAAATGAAGGGTTTTGATCCATACACCACGTTATAAATGACTGAGAAATGTAACTATACAACTTGATGCTTAATACCTTGCTTCCAATGGTATATTAGCATACCCGCAATTCTCTCAAATCACCTGCTCAAAATACAGGCAGAAGAAAGTCAACTCATTGCAAGAATTCCTTGAGAAGATTGTCCTCAAGGTGCTTTCTTTCTGCTCGTTTGAGTTGACTTGCTTGCTCTGACCATTCCAATTCCTACTAATTAAGAAATACGACCTGTAATTTAAAGTAAAAACTTCTAATCATTAAACAACTTCCGATGGAAGCTTATGAATAGAAAGGAATCTGACATGGGTTACTGCAATCATCGATCAGCTTCCAATGGAAGATTTTTGTAAGACTTCAAATGTCACAGAAGCCAAGCAAGCAAAACAGACTCAAAATAGAGCTTTAGGTGTAATTATTCTTAAGTATCAAGAGCAAGTATGCTTTCTCTTAAAAGCGTGCCTTCAGCAACATAATTACTATCAGCATATACCGCCTCCACAGCATCAGCAATGCTGGTTCGGACAGTCATCAATGAAATTCAGACCGTAACCAGCCAGACCAAACCCAAGCAATTCCAAACGTTGATGTTATGCGAAAATCATTCTTCCCAAATGATTCTAGCCATTGATAGGTACGATGGGCTCTGCACCAATCAATTATATGAAGCTTCTGAAATCTAGCTGCGCATAAAAATCACTGCATCTCTGGAGGGACTTAAGGTTTCCAAAACCCCAAAAGAGAAGAACCTGTCGGTGACCTTCAGCGGAGGTGAAATGATTACTGACATATTCAAAGGTATCTGCCTCGTGTGGGAAATGATTTGCAAGGAAAAGAAAGAGCAATCTCAGTGCGGGAAATTTGAGAAATAAGTGATCGAGCTCAGTTTTCATAAGAAGCACATGGAGAAGGTATTGAGCTGTTACTTGCCTATGTAATGGAGAGATCAAATGCCATCAAAGAGCAAACCAAAGTGGTGAAACTGAATGCACTAGGACATTTCAAGTGGAGACAGCGATGGAGGAGGTTGGGATTCAATCAATCTTGATCATCCAGCCACTTTTGACACTACTGCTTTGGATCCATAGCCCAAGCAGTCTTTGATAGATGACTTGGACACATTTGTGAAGAGAAGGGATTTCTACAGAAGAGTTGGAAAGGGTTGGAAAAGCGGATACTCGTTTTATGTCCCTCCTGTTACAGGTAAGTCAAGCTTGATTTCAGCCATGGCCAACTATTTGAAATTTAACATCTATGATTTGGAGCTTGCAAATATTTAGTGCGATTCAGAGCTTAGAAGCCTGTTAGTGTCCACTTCAAACGGTTCAATTCTTGTGATTGAGGATATTGATTGCAGCATTCACTCGCAAGATAGACAAAGAGGAAGAATATGACCAAAATAACAGGAGGGTAATATTTCTGTACATGCTTATTTATATCAATTCTTGCATTAATTAATTAGATTAACTGATGCGTTCACCTTTCGACAGTTAACTTTGTTTGGCTTGCTTAATTCCATTGATGGACTATGGTCAAGCTGTGGCGATGAGAATATTATCTTCTTCACGACCAATCACAAAGACAGACTAGACCCGACCCCGCATTGTCAAAGCCAGGCCGGATGGACAAGCACATTCACATGTCTTGCTGCAGTCCTATTGGGTTCAGGATTCTAGCTTTCAACTACTTGGGCATCAGTGATCTCAAATTGTTTCCTGATATCGATGACCTGATTACAGAAGTTGAAGTAACTCCAGCAGAGATTGCAGAAGAGCTCATGAAAAATGAAGATCCTGATTTGACTCTTCAAGAATTAACGAGCTCATGAAGAAGACAGAAACGGTTGAAGGTGAGACAGAATTTGGTGAGAAGAGGAAGGCAAGAGGGGAAGCCTGTGGAGATGATAAGATTTTTGATTTTATCAAAGAACATGGGAAACAATAAAGCTTGCCCAGCAAGACGGTCGTGTGCAGTAACGCGTGGAAACTCAGCAGAGCAGACAGTTCAACATTTAAGGACAGGAAAAATACTATGCCTATTGCTACCTGTCCATAGTTATGTCATCTCTTGATTTCTGGAGACCCAATAAATCGTGTAATAAATTCAGTCGCTTAGCATATGAAAAATACAACAAATTGCGCCCACCGTGGGGCTCGAACCCACGACCACAAGGTTAAGAGCCTTGCGCTCTACCGACTGAGCTAGACGGGCTTATTAGTGTGAAAATTTAGTTATACTTAATTTTCTCATGTAAGTATCACTAAGCGGTCCCGTCGCCACAACGACGCAAAATCTATAGCTTGGAAGGCATGGCGTACGAGTTCCCACCCAGAAGAGGAAGGCACGAGAAAGAAACCAAATGAAAGGCATGGTGTATGAATTCCTACCCAGAAGAGGAAGGCATGTGAAAGAAACCAAAATCCATAGATTACAAGGGCTGTACATCTCTTCTCCTCTATGAAAACAAAAATAAATAATGCCCATGGGAGCAGGACAAAAGGAAGTAGAAAAGAAGATACAAGGAAAATTTACATGCGTGGCTGTGTTTTTAACACTGGGAAACCGAGTAGCTCTTGCTCTTCCCAAAAAAGCTAAAAGCTTTCCCCATCTTTCTTCTCAATATCAATTTACATAGTGGTTTTGCTACTGGAGCAAGGTCTGAAGCTGGAGCAAGTGTGGGTTCTGGCATCTCACTACTATCAGCTTGTTGTCTGATATCAACAGGCGGATGATCTCGTTGCCGCTGCTCCCGAAACAGCATCAATAGTTTCTGTGCCTTCTCTCTCCCTCTTGAAGTCCCATTCACTGAAATTGACACTAGTGCAGGTATGACCCCTTCTTGTAAGACCATTTGACTACATTGCTCGCTTCTAATACACAAAATTAAAAGGCACGAAACAGCTTGTTCCTGTTCAATGAGTTCACCAGTGTCCAACACTGTCGCCAATCCAGAAATTAAACCAGGGGTCGAACTCATTTCATCTTTTCCTGCTTGACTTGAAGCTAAATTTAGTAAAACTGCCAAGGATTTTTCTGTCCACATATGATCACCAGCAACAGCAAGATATTGAAGGCTGCTGATAATGCCAGCCGAAAGGAGGTTTGGAATATTGGAGGGAATGGTGGAGAGGTTATAAAGAGCATGAAGGGCATCAAGCTTGCATTGGCGTTCAGTTTCACCTTTACAAAGTTGTACAAAAAATGGTACAGCCTGACTTGTGCCAATGATGGACTTGGCTTCTTCAAGGCATGAGAGATTCAGATAGAGGGCTGTCGCTGCTCCATGCGAGTTGGAGTTGGAGATCATTTTCTCCAGCAACGGAATTACTCCTGCTGCTAACATCAATTCCTTGTTTCTGGAATTTAAAAGCAAAACAAAACAAAAGAATTAACATACCTCTATGTTTCACAAATAAATGAAGACAAGAAACAGAAACAAAAGATCCCCTAAGAACACATTTATTTCAGCACATTCTACAAACAGCTCCATTTAAATGAATAATCACTAATCATTATAAACTGAGTTTCAGAATCCCGCTAACAAAAATGAACTAGTAAATATTTTAAACCATCTAACGTGGCACAGCCAGATGAAATTTAGATGATATTTAACTTTTGAAATCTATCATTCGTACAGACATTAGTTATGTGGCTTAAGAGAGTACAGATTGGCCATGCGGGCCAACGATGTAAACAACAAAATATGTTGCTACATTCTCTTCGCCAAAGATGCATTTTGTGTCTGAAAATGATAAATGATATACAATCATCAAAGCAAAAGCTAAAGATCAATACTAGTATGATGCCAAGGAATCAGACTCTGCAATATATTCATTATATTGTGTAAACAAATTAAAAATATGTGAAGCTTAATGAAATGTAAAATCAATCTCAACTACAATATCCTTGTGCGGTCTTTTTTTAATTGACCTATGAATCTTTTCACTTCCTCTCAAATGGTGATTGGAGATGATTTACAATGGGATATTGTGCCCTCATATACCAAGCAAAGTTGCTATTGATAAGAGAATACAAGGCAAAGACAACAGTACGTGAATATAACAGATACAGGGATGCTGTAAGGGGTACTAAGAAAAAACAACAAACTCATTATACAACTAGATCATCCTAATAAACTTTGTTGATTCTTCAGCAATGTGACATGTCATTTTTCAATGTATTATATTGCTCACAACCATATTCTATGTTTAGATACCATTGTGCTTAATACTATTACCAGAACCAACATTTTTCCATGCTCTAAAACTAGGTAAATATTAAACAAGAGCACAAACCTATTATTGTTGACAGCGAGATTAAACAGAGCCATAGCTCCAATTGCTTGAGCATAAGAATTCCTTTTGTGCACAGCCGACTCTAGAAACCCCAACAATGCTTCAACAAATCCATTTGCCCCCATGAAAATCCGGGCCTCCTCATCATCCTTCAGCAAGAGCCGTATTTGTTCTATGACATTGCATTTCTGCCTAAAATCTTCCCCTTCATTCAGGACATTTAGGAAATCCTGATATCTTTCAAACGCATTGGACTCAGGCTCATCACCCTGTGCACGCATATTCTCAATTTCATTGTACTCAGACTTCTCAATAGTACCACTCTCCTCCAAAGGAGCAACCTTCACCTCCTTCAATTTGCAAGAGCGGACACTTCCAGTTGATTTTGAATTAGTAGACTCGGACTCAGACAAAGCCAGCCTCCAATAGTTAAGGTCAAGAGATTCAGGTGGACCATCAGGAACAGAAACTCCACTCTGTTCACACCAGCTAGCAATGAGACCCTTAACACAGTAATTTGGAGTCAAACAAAGATGAGGTAGCTTCTGCTGAGTCTTTGGGCAGGTATTGTGTCCATCACTAAACCATTTTTCAATGCAGATTCTTTCATATGTTTGTCCAGAAGCAATTATGACTGGATCATACATTATCTGCAAAGATATCGGACATCTCAGTTCCTCTGGTGGAAGGGGCATCTGCCCAGATCTTCTAATGATTGGCCTAAAATTAAAAGAACTAACTTTTGACAGCTGGCGGGCAAAGACATGCTCATTGCTACTGTGCCCTACATCCTCAAAAGAACCTTGAACAGTTGGTGAACAAGGTGTGGAACCTTGTGAATCATTGTCATCTATCATCTCACTTCTAAATAACTTGGAGTATTTTCTCATGAGGTATAAAAGATAAGCCACAATTGATTCTTTCCGCTTGTCTTCCTCCATACGAGCTTTTTCAATAAGTTTTTTGAGAGCTCTTCTCTCAGTAAGAGCTGCTCTGGAGGAAGTAATACCAAGGCTGGTAGCAGCCTGGTGAAATGACTCAAGCTCATTATTGTCCTTAGATTCATTAAATTTTCTACCCTGCTGGAGTAATGCAATTATATCATCGCCAACTTGTTTCTCAGAAGGATCAAGCGAAAAAACAATAGTCCCAAGCTTATTTACAATCTCCAAAATCTGAAAGTGATTCAATTATAAAAGGAGTTAGTAGTGCTTGTAGGTGATATAGACAAAAAATAAAAGCTATAGAAATCAGAAATCATTACAATAAGGCTGGTATAGCATTCCTATGAATTCATACAAAGCTATATCTATCAAATAAAAGAAGAATCACCCATCACATAAAAAGAAAATTCTAGAGTATAGCATCACAACCCACTGCAAGATATAAAGATATACTTTAACTACTTAGGAATTCACCCAACACTGAGACATACTAATCCTCTGAGATGAATTTATGAACCATTCCATGCATTCAACTTTCAAATTGACATCTCATTTTTAAAGATCCTTCCCCGTTTCAACTACCCATTACAAAGAGAATTTTTATTCTTTGCCAAGATGCAAAAATAAGCAGGGAAAAATTTACCTGACACCCAATAGATTGTGGAACAATGTCTTCAACACGCCTAAGACCCTCAACAAGAGAACTATGTGCTTTCTCAAATTTTAAAAGCACAGAATCCCCAGTTATAGCCTGCATACAAAAATGGTTCCATTAGTACATCCCATCCACAAATTTCAAACTTATCCAGATATAGATATGAAGGAAAATGCATGTCCCAGGAATTGAGGTCTCATTACTGATGAAAATATATTGTTACAATAAATGCTCATACCAAGTAAAGTTTACTGCATTCGGAGCAGTGCTGAAGAATATTCTTAGCCTTCTCAAGTGCTATGTGCAATGAACATAATGCTTGAATGCCAGATTTGCTCCTAGGCCGCGAAGCTTCCAAGGAAGGGAAAACTGACAGGATTTTACAGTAAATTGCAGAGAGTTTTTCGCACATGTCTCCATGTAACTGCATTAGTACTAATAATTCAGTAAAGAAAACTATAAAATTAAAGAGCTGAATTTTTCTTAGGTCAAGAAACTAATGATTTCATATAAACAAGTCCAATTTGGAAGTTTGAAAGACCAGTTTGGTTTATATAACTACCTTTCGTGCTATAATTTCAACATCTTCAACTAGAAATCATATTTTCACAAAAATCTCTAAATTCTTTCTCAAGCTTAGTTACAACATTTATCAATCTGATTTGCACATGGATAATGAAGGAGAAATTGTACTTCACGAAAGACAAAACCACCAAACAAATAAACATAAATGCCTGCGTTGTCTTTGAAAGGTAAAACAGTAATAATAATAATTATTAATTAGATGAACAATAAGCTAGCAACACCAAGTAGATGCAATTAGCCTTTTTTCTGTGTCAAGTGAACAATAAAACAACCAATTCATCAAAATTGCTAAATCCTCCATTAAAATGTAATCAACAGTAAAACATTCATACCTTGGCATCACTAGCCGCAAATAGACTTTCTTCAAGCTCGGCAACATCCATAATTCACCTCCACCTTGGAAAACTAAAATGCAAATCTATATAATCTGAAATGATAAAGGAACAAAGGAAAAAAAAACAGCAGATGCAAATGGAAAGTCTTGTAAATCTATCAGGATAACAATCAGTATGAAGTTCAAAATCATCAAACAACCCTTGGTTTCTTCCACACCACCACAAATAAAATCGAATAGATTTAAACAAAAGATATATTTGCAATTTTTTATTAGGAAGACACTTAAGCTTCGCGAACTAGTTGCTTCAGGCTTTGATTAATTGGTGTTTTATTTTCCAGATTCCAATTTTGTCGGCAACCAAACAGGGAAACAATATAAAACGAACCAATATAGAGAATGAAAAAATTCTTACTTCATTTAACCATTTTCAGAATCATAATTGATCTGGGCATGATAGAAAGAGAAAATTAAATAATTAAATAAAAAAACTAACAAATTTCACTAGAACACTTCAACAAACGCTAAAAAAGCAAAATTCAAAAAATATAAGTTCAAATTTTCCTAAGAAACAAACGACTTCAAACAATGACAAAACAAAAAAACATAAAATCTGCCATAGACATTTCATCAAGCAGCAATTTTAATTTTAAAGGAAAATCTTACACCCAAAAAGAAAATTTCTGATTTTTCGAAAACGACCTTCTAGGTTGAGATCTTAACCGAGACAGGAGACAAAATGACCATCACCTATCAACACTTCCAAAAACAGAATAACCCGCAACTCACCGGACATACAGGAAACGACAAAAACAAATAAAGCACAACCAACGCTAATTCTCAACATAATAAGTAAAAATCGGCGAAAATTAGAAATTCAGAAATAAACCAAAACGGTTCGTTAAACATTCATTTATAAGTGGTGAGTTGTGAAGCTAAATTTAGAAGAGCAAACGTACCGGCGAAATGGGGACAAGCCCAGGAGGCTTCATAAAATGGCATTCACAACTAATCCGAGGAACCAACAGGGATTTGGGGTTTGTTATAATAGGCGAGTTACGTTTAGGTTTTGGTTTCAAGTTAGAACTTCTATGGAGAGGAATTCTGGCGAGAGTGAGAGAAATGGGCTTGAGGTACGCTGTAGTGGGAAGATGGTGTAAATGGATAGGAATAATGGAAATACTGATTTTAAAAAGGAAATAATTGTGAGTGAGTGAGAGTGTTAACGACAATTGAGGATTTAATTAGAATTATTTTATGTTTTTGAATTTGAAAGGGTTTGGGATTTTAGCCGCTGATGTCTCCCCGGTTCTCCGGCCGACAACTGGCTGTCGACCTCCTCTTTTGTCGTTACGCAGATCTGTCACAAATCACCCACAATGACCAAATTGTCCTTCCCTTTTAACTTCCTGTAATAAATATTTATTAAAATATATTAGAAAGCTAAATACTTATTACTTAAATATAAAAATAAGATTTATTTCATTAATTTTAATAATGTAGTCATAAAATTAAATATAAAATTATAATTAATTTAATAATTTTTATGAATTTCAAAATATTCTCTTCAAAAATTCCGTTAATAAAAATTATTATTTTAATTAATTTATTTATTTTTTTATAGTTTAATTGTATTAATTTATTTATATTTTGAAATTAATTAATATAATTTTTTTTAGTTGAGACGATAAGAAGTTTATTCAAAAGGGCATTTTAGTCAGTGTGGAAATGAGCTGATTCCCTGGGCAGTGGATGTCCCCATGCGAGGGTATGGAGGCAGGAATTCCCCAACACAGTTTGATTATTATAACGTGGCTTCAACACCATTCCACGTGGTCATGTTTTTAACCTCCGATTTTTGACAGACCTACTATTCTCCTATAATTACCCCGCATTCAGATCCGTTATTCACGGAATTTTCTGTAGCTTTCCCCGGCCCACCACCCAATCAACGGTTTAAAACATTTCGTGTCATTTCACCACGTTGCTGGATTATCCTGTTTGCTTACTTGAAGGAAGATATTTTTAGGGTTGGGTCTATAAATGTAGCACAGAGTTCATTGATTTCTTCAGATGAATACAAAGTTTTTGATTCGGGAGCAGTGTTGGCGAATTTGTCTTTGTCCTCGTCGACCGAAACTTTACGTGGCTTACTCGATTGAAGTTTTAGACCCAACCCCTTGTTTCGACGAATTCGTACTGCGGTTCTGCGGCTCGTCTTGAAATTCCAAAATGAGGATATGCTGTGCGTTGCACGCAGATTTGCAGTGCAGCTTTGAAACTATGTGTGTTGTCGATTTCACTGCTGCTGTGTTTCGGATAGCGTGGCTTGTCTTGTAGCGGCGAGCGGGGATTTGCTAGGCCAATCTGTCAGATTTCACTGCGACACCCACCATTTATGCCTTTTTCGATAAGTTGAAAAAATAGTGTGCACATTGGTACTTGTAATAGGTATGTATACTTTGATAAACAATAAACAAAAATATTAATGCTCATTTAATTAATATTAATACAATAAAAAAATTTAATAATAAATAAATAAATAAATAGTTACTGTGTCAATATAATGGGATTGATTACATTTAAGCCGTTTCTTGAATGTCGAAATGGCATGAATTTAAAATGGCAATGCCCAACTTCTTGATGTGGTCATTGAGTAGCCACATTAGTAGGTAGTAATTGTGCACAAGTTGCATACGTCGAACTCCCAAATTTGTTGCGGATAAAGTTCCCAATTGGCGACCATTACCAACGATTGGTGCGCGTCACGTGGGTCAAAATGCGTTGTCATAATTGGCCGCTCGTCTTGTGTACAAGTCAGGCATCTCATTAAACAATGGTTGAAGTTCCACTTTTTTTTTAAAAAAAATAAATCGTTACCTCCATTGCAAGGTACGTATGATCTCAAACATACTTGCAGAGGATGAACACTTCGCTTCCACTCCGCTATCTATCTAAATTTATAATAATATTTGGCAACACTACGGACTCGGACTCCTTGGGAGAGCCAGAAAGCCGACGGTGATAATATTCAGTGAATTGAGATGAGATGGATTTAAAAAAATTTTTAAAATCCATAATTTTGGATTTGGTTATCACACAATAAAATTATTGATTCAATACACAATACAAAACGAGTACAAAATGTCCGAATTTATTAATTTTTCTAATTTTTTGTATCGGTAAATTTTTGAAATTCAATAACAAATAATCATTAAAAAAATAATAATAAAATATTTTAATTTTATTTTAATTTTTTTAAGACACGTAGAGATTTTCTTGCGTGGGTAAAAGAGACTAATTATAGGATAATTAAATTTTATTATTGTTATGATTTTTATTAATTTGATAGTAAATTAAACTGTAAAAATTTATTATTTAATTAATTAAATTAATTAAGTTTAGAAAATAATTATGAAAAAAGTATAATAATATCAAATTATATAAAGCTCCAATAATTATAAATACTAGCGGTAGTTTTGATCGATGAGCGAGGACACTTGTGAAATAAAGAAAGAAAACGAGGACACATGAGTAATTTAAAAAGGGGGAAGGATGGGTGGTTGCCGTTGGATTGGACTAGATCGTAGAGAATCCAACAGTTCAAAAACGTGGGATCAACCGATGAACATGATCGAGAACAAGAATCATGGTATTTGTTGTAGGGAGCACAAGGAACAAACGTGTCACCTCTTTAAGACAAGGACGACATCTATAAATAAAACCCAAACTTAAATTGGAATTATATTTGCTATGCTAGCTCAAACTTTAGCCATGACCAATAGCCAGACCAAATGCACAAGAATAGAAGTAATCCATGGTAACGGTGACCATGATTGTGTCTTCAACGGATTGTGTTCCCTCAATTGATGATGAAGATTCCTTGAGATTTGTACGGACAAAATTTAAAACGGGATATTATCAAATGAGGGAATCAATTAAAATGATTAATTAGGTCTAACTGTAATTAATTAACTTTATTGACTACATTTGAAAATGTAACTGCAGATTGATTTTGAAATGCCGACATCAACAATAATTAACTGTATTTTGTCACCAGCGGATTTTGAAAAGTTAGGACAAGGACGTTCAAACCATGTGAAATGTCCGGTGAATTTTGCTTTCCCTCCATTAATTGCAAAGCATCATATCCAATCATATTAATAACACGTACGAGGCAACATCTGCCGCGGCAAGCGTTCAAATCATCACAGCCGTGCGTTTCTAGCTCATCATCCATCATCGTCATTGGGTAGGCCCCAAACCCCCGGGGGGCGCACTCTGGTCTACCATCTACCACCGTTTACTATTACTGATTTTTTCACAAAAAAATAAAAATAAAAAGTCTGAATTAGTTTAGCCGTCTGTGAATCCATGATTACATGCTCGTGGTTTTGATTTAAGATATATTTAAAATTATAATTTTAAGATAATGGTTGCTTTGTTTAGTGCAAAATCAATAAATGTGAGGCCACTCATAGCACGTGATCTTCAAATTGTTGGTTGAGTCCACGTTTTCCGCGTGGAAACAACTTTACCAATAAAACTACAAATGGTGCGTGCTAATGTTGTTAGGTAATTTAAAATTTAAATTAATTATAAAAAAAAATAAATTGATATAATTCAAACCGACAATTATCAAATATAAATCGGCTTTGATTTGGATCCATTGGATTTGGATTTGGGCACCCCCTAAATGCAATGCTATGATTTGACCGCGATTGCCTAAAGTTGACGTTTTGTCCCAGGGCTTGGGTCTTTCATTTTCCCAGCGTCTAGTTAATTCATGTATGAAACGCTGGGGCCCCAGAGGCGAGGGAGTCTTTTGCACATAAATGCGCATGGGTTCAAACTTACCCTTGCATGCTTGCTTCTATGCTCTAGCGACGTTTCTCTTCGTCGTTTCTTTGGCTAATGGCAAAAGTGAAATTAGATTTGGATCTTTCCTTTGGTTAAATGCAAAATTGAAATTATTTATTTAGATCGGACGGTACAGGATCGCCCAAAAATGTGAACTACACACCCCTGTTAAGTACCGTAATCCATTTTTATACGGAGGGGTGTAATTAGAATACAGGTGAGGTAGTTACAGTTAAACTCTTTCGGAAGCCTTATATTTATACCTAGCCCTGAATAGCCCAGCCCATGTTCATCCGAACTTGCCCCGTCGCCCAAGAAACAATCTATACCTTCAGTCAGATCATTATTCATCGAAGTATTCTCTCCATTGTATTCCCACTACAGCTTTCCGGGCGATTTCTATACGCATTCTCAGTTACGCTGTCTTTTAATCTCTCACACTGAGGTACTCTTCTAATGTGGTTCATTAGTCTGGATATTCGTCATTGAAAACACTCTCGATTAGTATATTAGGGTTTATACCAGAAGCAATGTTAGGTCAGAATTGCTTTCCGATTTTAGTTCGACAGCTTCGATTGTGGATGATCCTCTTTGTGTCTTTAAATTTAGAAATATGGGAAATAAATTTAGTTTTTTAGTCTAAGTTAGGGTTTTCACTACCAACGATCTGTGATAATTTATAGGTGCAAACAAAAATAATAAGTTAATATTCCAAGCATTAATACACATCCTTTAATGTCTTAAATCAGTAAACTATGCGTTGATTTGTGTTGACTTTGTACTGATTATGGGAATTTTTTAAAAAATTTGTATGAAGGCATGAAGCTTGACACTAGCGGTCTCGAATCAACAGCTCCACTTTTTGGGGCAAGCAGCGAGCACTGTGATGTGTTTTCAACTGCTCCATCTTTTGATCTTCCTGTTACTGCTGATGTGAGTATGCTCTGGTTTTATCACGGTGATAATCTGCTGATGTGAGTATGTTATAGTTGTTTGTTTTGTTTCAGTTTGATGAGTTTCAAAAGGAAGCTAAGGCTACAATGAAGTATGCGAAGGGTACAACCACGCTTGCTTTTATCTTCAAGGAGGGTGCCATTGTAGCTGCGGATTCTCGAGCTAGTATGGGAGGGTATATATGTAAGTTGCTTTTTCCTCTTGCTTATGTTTTTTTTACACAGTGGAAGTTTTGTATATACCTCAGGATTAACTTGAGCCATGATTTTAATCATGGGCCTTGTTTCTTAGAGGACAAAGTTCTATCTTGTTGCCATGGAGAGAAATTATTTTAATTTTTTTCGAGGTATAGATTGAGTACTGTATCCTTTCTATTTGAGAGCTATTGGACGGTTTGTACTTCTTGTTGAACATACTTATGTATGCTTACAAACCATGGAATCTAGCCTCAGCTTTTTCTTAATCAGAAATTAATTTGCATGATTGAATTTATGTAATTGGTCATTGTAGATTGATTTTCCTGCCCATTGTTATTTGATCACGTGCATGCACGTTGGAGATTGTATGCATTAACTTAAATGGATCAAGAAGCCATCCTTATCCTATGAATCCTTTTATGTTCCATCTGTGCATTTTGTTAATAAGCAAAGTGCATCACTAATGTGCTATATTTTCAGCATCACAGTCGGTGAAGAAAATTATTGAAATCAATCCTTACATGCTTGGCACAATGGCTGGAGGAGCTGCTGACTGCCAGTTTTGGCACAGAAATCTGGGCATCAAGGTATTTTCTAAAATGGAGGGGTATGCTTTTATGGTCATAGCATTGCTATTATTCGGTCATGATTGATTTCTCCGATCAGTATACTTTCATGTCTTAATAGAAATAATATGATATTCAATAAATTGAATTTCTGAATGCGTTACCAAAGAATTTACTAAAGAATTCTAGCATTCTGCCCTATTTTCTATCTTTTATTTTGGAGAATAGGGATGCTGTTTTGCATTAATGCTTGCTGTATTACGTTTTGCATAGGATTATGCTGTAAATGTTGGCTAGTAGATCTTTTGTAAATGTGACAGTGGACCTCTAGCCCATCTCTCTTTTACCCTTTTCATAGTATTAGTAATAATATGTTTCTTATCTGAAAGAATTTCTGAATGTGTGTTTTTATGCAGTCCAAATCATCTAAGTGAGCACAGTGGCCTTGTTTCACAATTCACTTCTATTAAATTATGTCATGCCTATTTGTTGGAGAATAAGAGGCTCATTACTTGTTGTTTAGCTGGTAGCATTGCATTTGATGACTTGAAAATATTTGTCATTAATACATGTATCGGTTATTGTAGTATTCTTTACAATTTTTTGTTTTCATTACTTTGACCTATTTATAAACATCAAAATATATAATTGTGATGTTAACTTTTCAAATAACTGAGCTCAGTTGTATTCAGAAATATTTGAGAACAGGCTAATGCCGTTTACTTGCTATTGACATAGCATGAAAATGCATTGAGAAACTGCATATTTCTGGGTTTTTGTCTTTCCTTTATAGTGCTAATGTAACAACTAGGAGACCTGTGAGACTGTTTGGTCCCGCCCCCCTCCCCCCCGGTTCGTGCATGAACCACTAATTTGATACTTGCTTGTGTAATTTAGTGCCGGCTGCATGAGTTGGCAAACAAGCATAGAATTTCAGTGACTGGTGCATCAAAGCTGCTGGCCAACATTCTCTACTCTTATCGTGGAATGGGATTGTCCGTTGGGACCATGATTGCGGGATGGGATGAAACTGTAAGTGGATTAGTATTTCCATTTCTTGTTTGATATTTTTGTTAAGTTTCTTTTAAGACATTTTTTTGTTGGTCACAGGGTCCTGGGTTGTACTATGTGGACAGTGAAGGAGGAAGGCTGAAAGGAACACGGTTCTCTGTGGGATCTGGTTCACCCTATGCCTATGGTGTATTGGATAGTGGGTGTGTATCTGTTCCCCTTGTTTTCATGTTGTTGCTTAATTGATGTTTTACTTTTTGTTACAAATTATAAAATTTTGACTATATTCTGGAATAAGTAATCTATGCATCTTTAATTGTTTTGGTGAATGGCAAGGAACATAATGTGTCTATGGTTAATGATCATATATGAATATACAAACATACTAATAAATAATAGACTTGAAAATGAGAAAGGAGAAGGGAAGAAATTTTAAAAGATTTTCACCTAATGCTTGTATTTGTTGAGGGACACTATATACTTTTGTATAGCACCCAGCCTTTGTCTCCCTGGCCACAATAGAAAATAGAATGTTTTATCTTGTTGATTGCTTTCCTCATGAAATTGGGATATTCTTGTGTTCTTTTCTGTCCTGGCTACCCGTGCAGTATTATTGGTGCGTGGAAGACTATTTTGTTGGCATGGTATTATCCACCTCAAGTCATGTTTTGAGGCAATATTGTCAATACTTAAGAATTCTGGATGGTGGAAGGCATTAATTCTGGGATGTTTTATGTCAAGAATAAAGTTTTGAGTAGAGTTGCCATTATGTCATGCAAATTTGTCAAGTAAAATAGATTGTGTGGCTTTTGTGATGATATGCTACCTAATTAATAATGTGAATGTTTAGTTTTCCTTCTTTCATGCATTGAATTGCAGAGAACTGGAGCTCTCCCATCATTTTTTACCTTGTATTCTAATGAAAATATTGTTCAAGCTATATCTTTATTGTCATTTTTCATCTGTAAATTATTGGTTTTTGCCATTCTGTGCATTCTTGTTATAATTGTCTTGTTATTCCTGTCCTAGGTATAAATTTGATATGTCAGTCAATGAAGCTGCAGAATTAGCTAGAAGAGCTATTTATCATGCAACATTCAGAGATGCAGCTAGTGGTGGTGTTGCTAGTGGTACTTTCTCTTCCTCCCTCACTTTCTCCCCTCGCTGTGCCACCTGTGTTGATGAACTCATTTATGTTTGCAATCCATTGTTTTAATCAGTGTATTATGTGGGACCAAATGGATGGAAGAAGCTGTCTGGCGATGATGTTGGAGAACTTCACTACCAGTACTATCCAGTGATGCCAAGTGTGGTGGAACAGGAAATGGTTGAAGTAGCCGGGCAATAAGCAAGTCTTGCTTATCTGGGACAGAGGTTTCAGATATTCCTCATCTTCGGAGACCCAGCAGAGGAGTTCAAGGATCTATGCTTGCGAACCAGAAATTTCTTCAAGTACCTTACCCCATACTACGAGAACTCTTATATTTTGGTCTTTTCATTGTGCAAATACAGTGTTAAGGGGCAGTTTGTTTATTGCTGATATTCAGAGAAATCTTAATGATTTACTTTTGTTGTTGATGTTCCTAATTAATCATCTTCATACTGAGTACATCAGTTTCAAGGAACTTACTGTAACTCGAAGAATGGTAAGTTAAGGTCACACCAAATAAGGACAGGCTAACTACCGTGTCACTTAATAGCTAATCATCTTCAAGTATGCTTTACTTTCAATCTTATACTCATCATCTTTAGTTGCTGACAGTTTTCCTGCAAACATCAATCAATATGAAGGAAAGGATAAAATGCTGATACGACGTAGTTAGAAAGTAGAAGTAGAGAGTGGAACGGTGGTTTGCTGTCTCCATGCGGAGGAAGTGCTGCCAATAAGCAGTAGCTTGGGATCTTTACTTTCCCTGGAATTGAAATCAGATTTTTATGGACAATGGGACCCCATATTCGACAGGATAACTAGTAGTATAATAATAGTAATATGGATTAATTTCCAATCCATGCCAAATGCCTTGGCTGCCAAGCAAAGGATTTTATTTTATTTTTTCCTGCCAGCTTCTTTCTATTCATTTGTCTGAAGGTACTGCCTTTGGAAGGACTTTTATGACAGCAAGTTAATAGAAAAATCAAGTGATCATAATCACAAGCTAGCTATATGAATTTTTAACCAATTATCTTATGTGGTGGAATGTTTTTTTTGGGGGGTCAATGTCAACATTAGATATAGTACTTGCTAGTTTTGACAACATAGCAAGTCCTCAATCTCATGTATAAATAATCATAAATTTAGTACTGTCCATTCTTGATTTTCAACCGATACAAAAGGGAAGCAACCAAGAATACAGACAAGAATTAACAATGCTCTCTTTCCTTTTGGTTGCTTCTAAGCATGTTTTCATGATTGAAAGCGGATACAGAATCATCATTAGCAATTCCACTAAAATAAATACAAGCAAGTTAGTTGTGTTTTGGAATCAATTGTAAAACGGTGCAGACAGAGAAGAAGAAGAAGAAGAAGAATAAGACATACAAACTTGAGGAAATTATAATCAATGATATAAATGTTGAACATAATTGACAAATTGAGTATCAACGTGTTCATTTAGTGTGTGAATTACGCTAGATAACTTCATTCATTAACCACTGGAAATACCTGTGTGTTTGGCATTGAAATGATAAACAACCTGAGATGATTTTCTTAATAATATGGTATCTGGGTATTGGATGAACCGTCAAGTATGTGGCTTGCAGATTGGTCCCAATAAATTTTGGATTTCATTTTCATATGATAGTGATGTTAATCGGTTGAATGTATGCGTATATTCTTGATGGTACACCATAATTTTAACATCATGCAGTACGATCAGGGGCCAGGCTAAACATTGTTTTGATTGATTTATATGATATTTGGGATTTGTTTTAACACTATTCGAGTTATCCTTGAACAACTGCAATGAGATGGTGTGTGCTATGTAGATTTCAAGAACAGGGGATGAATATCATGAATGGTGCTCGAGCTAATAGGAAAACAGAGCAGACAAGAAGAACACAGACAGGTAAACATCGACCTCACGCATGAAGCCAACATGAAAAGCACTTTGTTATTGCTTTTCTTCTACTCCCCTTTTGGCTGGGAAGCCTGACTTGAAGCGGAGTGAAAGAGAACATCTTCTCTCTCTTTTGGCGGGAAGTGGACCCATTACAATCGAAATCTCGTCATTCTCAAGTCTCTGTCTCATAAATAACTTTCCACAACCAACCACCCTCTTCCTCTTATTCTTCTTCTTCTTCTTCTTCATCTTCTACTTCTTCTCTGTGAAATCATACTTAAACACTCGCCCCCATTCTTCATTTTCATTTTCATTTTCTCTTATAAATTCATAAACACAACAGAAAGACTGAAAAAGCATTGTGAACGACACGCAAATGAAAACCCACTTCTTGTTTCTGTTCTTTCTCCCTTTTTTTCACTTCCAATTCCTAAAATTCTGTGTTTCTCTCTCCCCTGATGGCCTCACTCTCCTCTCCCTAAAATCAGCTTTTGATGACGCCTCTGTTTTCTCCGATTGGAACGAGAATGATCCCACGCCCTGCCGCTGGTCCGGCATTTCCTGCATGAACATAACCGGTTTCCCCGACCCACGTGTCGTCGGGATCGCCATTTCCGGGAAGAATCTTCGGGGGTATATTCCATCTGAGCTTGGTTCCTTAGTCTATCTTCGAAGACTAAATCTACACAACAATAACTTGTATGGATCAATCCCCGATCAGTTGTTCAACGCCACTGCACTTCACAGTATGTTTCTTTACGCTAACAATCTGTCGGGTCCTCTTCCTCCATCGATCTGTAACCTCCCCAGAATCCAAAACCTTGATCTTTCTAATAACTCCTTATCCGGTTCGCTTCCTGATAGTTTGAAGAATTGCAAGCAGTTACAAAGGCTGATACTTGCTAAGAATAAATTTTCAGGAGAAATCCCGGCTGGGATTTGGCCAGAGCTAGAGAATTTAGTACAGCTTGATCTTAGTGCAAATCATTTGAAAGGGCCGATACCAAACGATCTCGGTGAGCTCCAGTCTTTGTCGGGTACTCTGAATTTGTCTTACAATCATTTATCGGGTAAAATCCCGAAATCCCTTGGGAATTTACCGGTTACGGTGAGTTTTGATCTGAGAAACAATAATCTAAGCGGTCAAATACCTCAAACAGGGTCGTTTTCAAACCAAGGACCAACTGCGTTTCTTAACAATCCCATGTTATGCGGGTTTCCTCTACAAAAATCTTGCAAAGACTCCACAGAGAGCCAGCAAGAAACCCGAACTTCAGGTCCGGAATCTGATAAGAACAGAAAAAAGGGTCTGAGTCCCGGTGTGATAGTATTAATATCAGCAGCAGATGCAGCTGCTGTTGCAATTGTTGGCTTAGTAATCGTTTACATTTACTGGAAAAGGAAAGATTCCAACGGCGGCTGCAGCTGCACTGGAAAGAGAAAATTCGGAGAGAACGAGAAAGGAAAGTTTCCTTGCGTTTGCATCAACGGGTTTCAAAACGAAGATTCAGAAGTTGAGGATCAAGATAAAGCAGAGAATGGCAAAGGCGAAGGAGAGCTGGTGGCGATTGATAAAGGGTTTACGTTTGAGCTTGACGAATTGCTCAGAGCTTCGGCTTATGTGTTGGGGAAAAGTGGGCTGGGAATTGTGTATAAGGTCGTTCTCGGTAACGGCATTCCGGTAGCTGTACGGCGGCTCGGCGAAGGCGGAGAGCAGAGGTACAAAGAATTTGTTACTGAAGTCCAGGCAATTGCCAAGATTAAGCATCCGAATATTGTAAAGTTGAGAGCATATTATTGGGCCCCGGACGAAAAGCTTATAATTAGCGACTTCATTTCTAATGGCAATTTGGCTAGTGCTCTTCGAGGTTAGTTCTCTCTTTCCTTGATCAGATTTAAACACAAGCAAAATTTGTCTAATTTTCGGTTTAGCTGAGCTTTCAGTTTGCATATTTTGAGATTCAATCTGCGGTAGTTGATGTTATAGTGGAGGAGACCGGTGTTTTGTGTTGTGGGCACAGGAAAAATGTGGACTTTCTTCATGTTCTAGTATGAGTGATGTTGGGAGGCTAAGATCACGGTTGGAGACATTAATGAGACCTGATTGCTCCACGCGGCTTACAAATGATGTTTCTTGAATATACTGGTCCACATGGAGTAGCTGTTATCATTTAAGAGCCGCACCCCCCATCATAACCCAAAAAAACCCATTCCTTAATTCATTATTGTATGTACCCTCGAAATGCCCAATCCTTTATCTTACCCCCAACTCGTTTGGGAAATCTGTCATTCTGTTTTCCTTTGCTCGTTAACCTGCAGCTTTCAGTAAGACTGCAATGCAAAAGTGTCTGTGTTTCTCTTTTATGATTTAAAAAAGCAAGAGAGTGACAGACTATGTAAATATAATTTTTGCTATGTTAGTAAAACCTCCGGGATCTTGACTTTTGATAAAATCTGTATCTCTCAGTCACTGATTGCTTCATTGGAAAATAATTGAGTAGACATTTGTAGCTGAGTGGCAGTTATTGTGGGGCACCAGCATTTCCAGATTTCTCTTTCTAAGGGTGATGGGTTTTCATCCTTGACTAGTCTACGACTTCAATTCATTCGTTCTTAGTTGAGCTTCCACTGAAATTAATGCCCACGGCCCCACCTTCCACTCCTCAACTCTAACTAAAAGAGTCTTTCATACGTCTGATGTATGTACCAAGTTGCACCCTTCATATAGTTGATTCCTATGCTTTAAGCATGGAATAATAATATATTATATGCACAACATTGGACATCTGAATTTGAAGATCAGGGTTAACTGTTAAAGCGGCTTTCTGAAGGTTCCCTGTTGTTTTTTTCTTCTTTAACCTTGAATGAAAGAGTAACTTTTAGCAAGAAAAGATGGGCTTTCCCTTTTCCTTTTCAAGGGGAGACTTACTTTGCTTTGAAGTTCCGTCTGTCTTCCTAACTTTCGGATTCTGCATTGACAAGTTTAGATGAGAAAATTTATTCAAGCTGATCAATTTTATCATATTTTTGTAATGAACTTTTGACTTGATACAAAGAAAATTTAATTCTACAGGAAGAAATGGTCAGCCATCGACAAGCCTCTCATGGTCCACAAGGCTTAGAATTGCAAAGGGAACAGCCCGAGGCTTGGCTTATCTCCACGAATGCAGTCCTAGAAAATTTGTCCATGGAGATATCAAGCCATCAAACATTCTCCTTGACAATGATTTCCAGCCTCACATATCTGATTTTGGACTCAACAGGCTCATTAACATTACGGGCAATAACCCTTCCTCCTCCGGTGGCTTCATGGGTGGAGCTATTCCTTACATGAAATCTGTCCAAACTGAACGAGCCAATAATTACCGAGCCCCGGAGGCTCGAGTTCCAGGGAGCCGCCCCGCCCAGAAATGGGACGTCTATTCATTTGGAGTTGTCATGCTTGAATTGCTTACCGGCAAATCTCCTGAGCTTTCACCAACAACATCAACTTCCATCGAAGTTCCGGACCTCGTCAGGTGGGTGAAGAAAGGTTTCGAAGAGGAAAATCCGTTATCAGATATGGTAGATCCTGTGTTGCTGCAAGAAGTGCATGCTAAAAAGGAAGTGCTAGCAGTTTTCCACGTTGCTCTTGCTTGCACAGAGGCAGACCCCGAGATTAGGCCAAGAATGAAAAACGTATCAGAAAATCTCGACAGGATTGGCACATAGGAGAGAGACATCACTCAAATTTACAGCAAAAAACTTGGTCGTGCAAGAAGCTGAAATTCCTGATCCCAATCGTGAAATTCACGATATCGTCGAGATTAAATTTTGATTCTAATTATTGCTGAAAATTTTCATGGCATCAAACGGAGGAAACAATTCTTTATTCCTGTTGTGGCGAGTACGTTGGTATTTTCATTTGTAATTTAAGATTTCATCCCCCATATCCCCTGTCAGGATGTTCTTGTAATAAAATGTTAGTTGTCCTTATTTGTAATTTTCAATTTCATTCACTGTCCGTATGTAAACGGTTGGAGCAAATTTTGACATTGACATTGCTTTTAAAAAAGTAAGGGAGAGGTTAGTTTTACAAAAGATCTTATCAAACAATTTCATGCTATTTTTTGGATTATTATTTTAATCTTGTTATTTTAACAAAAAAAATAATTATATTGTATATTTTTATAAATTTTATTCAGATATATATAACTATTTTTTAATATCTAATTATTTATTAAACACAGTAATTATAAATTATTTTATAAGCCAGAATAATTTTAAATCTGCCTTAACTATATATCTTTTGATATGAAATTTAAATGCATTTTAAATTGAGTTATTTTTCCAATAATATAAAGTTTTAGGACATAAAATGAAAAAAAATGATATAAAAGATTATTAAAGTAATTAATTATCCACGTTTTCAGATTTCATAGGGCTCTTTTAGTAATTTCAACGCAAACTGAAATTTACAAAGCGGTGGTTAAAACAAAAAGCGTTAGTCGGGGGTATTTAGCATCTCTGCCAAGTCGGCTTTCCGGAACAGAGAAACCGGCCCAAATTAAACAATGTGATAAACAGAAAGTTGGTTGAAGGTCCAGATTTAAAATTTCTAAAGCAGAGTCTGGAGGAAGGGCTAGGCCACTGTTTGAGCTTCGCCGTTGTAAATGAGCCCTGCATCTCCCTCCAAACTTCTACCGGGATTTTATTGACTCTACACTTCAACAGGTATGTCATAAACAAAGCTCGCGATCTTGATTCTTGATTTTAGGTTGACAGGGACATCATTTGAATCAAAGCCAGGAATCCTATGGTACAAAACCAATTAGGGTTTTGGTTTCTGATTTCTTAGGGTTTCAACGAATTTGTTCGCGATTTCTTTATTGTGTTACGCATTTATAATAGAGTTTTGATTTGGTTAATGGAAAATTTTGCAGGTGACATTGTGGTGAAGTTTCATGCTCTTTGGAATTTAGTTGATTCACATGGAGGTTAGTGGGAATGATAGATTCACTAATTTGTGGTACTGATGATAATTATTGGCGCTTATTTATTTTATTTTTCTAATTTCTTTAGAAAAGTGAAGGAGCTGCTAAGCTTATTGACTTGGACAAAACAACTGAGCTATTGGAGCCTGAGGAGACAAAAGTTGGAGGATTATTTGTACCCAAAAAGGAACGGCTGATATTTAGAGCTCCCGAGTCGAAAACTCGGGCAGGTGTGTTTTTTATTATTATAAGTCTGTAATCTGATGCTGGTGTCTAGAAATGGATAATTTATTTAAAGGGAAAAAAATTGGGAGGAGTGCTACTTGGTTGCTTCCTTCTTGTCATAAACCAAAGTTGTATGGTAGATTGAGTTGATCTTACCCATGTTGAAAGATGTCCAGATTACTGGCTTGTTGATTTGATATGATTTTTAATTTTCTGTACAATGCATACTTTTTAATTTCTTATGAATTGGTTCATTAAATAGTCTAACAGAAGTTTGGCTTAGTAACTGTTCCTGCAGTGAGAACCCAATCCAGAGAGTAAAGAACCCTACATCTATGTGTTTGTCTGACTTTATTTTATTTCTTATATATTCTTCTTTTATTTATTTTATGTATGTATTTTTTTTTCATCAATGTACAAAATTGGGTTGTGGATTGACGATCAAGCACAATGTAACTGGGCTAGATGGTCGTGCTATTGAAAAACGGGGAGGCTCTAATATTGATGGTGGATTCAAGATCCCAAGAGTTACTCCTGTTGCAGCATTGGTGGATGAGGAGGAGAAGTCTGAATCTTCTGGAATAGATGAGGTAGAGACTAGCATCACAAATGCTGTCTGCAGTCATGCTAGAAGACGGTATCGTGAAACTTCTGCTAGCGAAATAACTGATGCAGGTAAACTTTTTTCTTCTACTTTTTGTTGGCTAATTAATTGCATTCAATGATTCTAAACTGGAAAAATATATGTTAAGTTTCTCAATTGGTCTAAGGAAATGATTTGCAGTTTTAGTAAAGCTTTGAATTACACATATCTTACCTGTAGTATAAGGTGGTATGGTGCTAAAGATATATTAGATGCAAGTTTATTTCCAAAGAGCAGTGAAACTGATAGCTTGTCTGCTTTAAGAACATCTGAGAATTAAGATGAAGTATCTTTACTGGGACAAAATACAATTCAAGTGCTTTTAATCGGAAGTAGTTGTCATTTGGGAAATGCAGGTTGTAGAGCTAGTGGGTGGCACTTTTATAGCTACCATCTCTGACACCACCTCATTTTGAAATTATTATTATTACTTTTTTTTTGGAGAGGCTTTAGGATGTGAGCTGGTTTTTCGCTTATAAACTAGTTTTAAGATGCTTTGAAATCTTCTTATATATATCAATTGGATCTTCTTATTTCTTGTGTAGGTGAAAATATTCCCAGTGTAGGACGGGCTGGTTATACATCTAGGGCTCATCATTCAAGTGAACGTGAATATGGAGATGTAGGTTAATATTCCGTTGTTATCCTGATTTTGTTGTTGTAATTGTCAATTTTGAAATAAACTATTAGCTCGTAATGTTTGGTATCTTGACTGGGTGAAGAATGAATATCTCTAGTAAACGACATGATGCAAAATGAGATTATGGCTTACTTATCATTAAGCCAACTCTAGCAACTCCAGTGGGTTGCCTTTCATTTGTGAAAACTGGAATGAAGGGGATTATCTTTCATTTTGTTAATCTAGAGGGAAAATGAGTGAAAATACTAAATTATCTTTATGAGGTTATTGGAATTGTAATTGATATTGCATAGTTTTGTTAATTTAAGTTGGAAGTGCACTTTGTTCTAATTTGGCTTTTGAATTCAAGGTTTCAGCTTCTACTGGGAGTTCCCAAAGTTTCAGGTATGACAGGGATGAACGTGATAGTGAGAGAAAATATTTGAAGGATGACAATAGAAGTGAAAGTAGAGGGCCAAGCAAGAGAGACAATTATGATAGCAAGGGGCGGTATCATGAGAGGGAAGCACGAGGTCGACATGAACCAGAGTATGGTGGAGAATATGGAAGAAAACGTAGTAGATATGAAGGTCCAAGGAGGACACCTGGTATGTGGTTCTTGGCCTTTTAGAGCCTGTTTGTTTCTGTTTGGTCAAATGCACAGTAGTTGTAAATACACAATAATGGTTCTGGACTTGGTTTGCTTTGGGGCTTGTGGTTTAATTTTATTTTATCCTTACATATTGAGAACCATTGCTCATTGGTAGGTTCCTACAATGCTGCAAAATTTTTCATTTACTTTGATAATAGACAAAACTTCTTTTATTTCTGTATTCATAGACTTTATCAAGTTCTTTGTTGCATTCTCATTTTTTATAAGTCTCACAAGACTGAGAAGCTTAACCTAGGAAACCCGGACATACACATCTCACAATTGTAAATATATACATTGTTAGATGTTATTTATACCTGATAGTTACTGGTTTATGGTGGGGACCTACATTGAAATCTTTCCCCAGTTAATTGCAAGAAAAAATAGAACTTTTTTTTTGGGTTTCTGTATTTAGGAAGGAATTCTAAGTTTATGTCACCTGGTGAATAATATGGTAAAATCAATATGTATATCTTGTAGTACTCATCTAAACAATAAGGATATTGCTTTGCCTAATTTTGACTTGTGGAAATCTTGCAGGCAGGTCTGATTGGGATGATGGTAGATGGGAATGGGAAGAAACGCCACGCCGAGAAACTTATTCTAGTTCCAAACGCTATCAACCTTCTCCATCCCCAATGTTTGTTGGGGCCTCTCCTGATGCTCGATTAGTTTCTCCTTTGTCTACACCTCGTTCTGATGGTATGATTTTGAGCACATGAGATCTTTGTTACATATGTTGAAATTGCATGTTTTAGGTGACATAAATGAGTATAATAGTTTCCTTTCAATAATTTTGAGCATATTTTTTTACTCTACTCAACAGGTTATGCCGCCTCTCCCTGGGACCATATCTCTCCCTCTCCAGTTCCAATACGTGCGTCTGGATCCTCAGTTAGATCTTCAAGTTCTGGATACAGTAGGAGGTCCCATCAACTGACATTTTCTAATGAAACTTCACAATCATTTGAGGTAGTGTATGTTTTCTTTTCCCTTTGGGCTTTTTCGGTTTTTGCACTCTTATTTATTTTGGGTGTGGGGAATACATTTGAATTTTTTTCTAGAAAAGCTTTATCATATTTCACTCTTAAATGTTTGTAATATTTCTGAAATTTCGCCAACAAAATTGCCAACCACATTAGTGTTAATTTCACACTTATATACGTGCAGGATGGAGAAGCAGATCAGACTTATTCTGATAAAGATAAAGAACACAATTATGAGATTACAGAAAGCATGCGTCTGGAGATGGAATACAATTCTGACCGATCATGGTAATTTGCAAATTTTATTTGCTAAACCTAGATTTACAAGTTAGATTCATCAAGTTAGGGGTGGGCTGAAAAATAAAGAACCTTAACAAACCAATTAGTTTGGTTTAGATAGTTAATTTGGTTCACTTTGGTTATATTTTGCAGCAACCGATCTGTTTGGTTTAAACTTTGGTCACTGCTAAACTGAACCGAAAACTGAAAAGTGCTTTGATTAGGCGCAAAATTTGATTAGGAACTAAAAACTAAACCAAATTGAACCAAACTGTTATGTTTACTTCTGTTGTTTTGGTTTGATTTGGTTAAATAAACCACCAACAGATTGGACTTCAGTGCAGTTTTGTTTTTGCCAAAATTGAAAACTGTTTCAATTATGCTCAACCAAGGATTGAATCAAACCAAACCTTTTATGTTTATTCTGTATTTGGTTTAATTCGGTTAAAGAAACCAAGAACCAATGATCCAGTGTGATTTATCTGACTTGTGTCATCCCTTAATCTGACCATTGCAATTTATTCTTTCATTTGTCAACCAAAGCTAGTGATTGATTTAGCAAGACTCTTAAGGATGACATAAATTTGCTGATTTTTAGACAATATGAATCTTGGGTCATTGTTTGGTTGACATATTACGATAAACAATTTTCTTACGAGCCTTTGTCAAGCGTTAATGTATGTAAGATATTAATCTGTTCTTTGGTGGGAGTAAACTTATATTTTTTTACTTCAGTATTACCAAGTGTAAGCTCTTTTGAGGAGTTCTTTTGATAAATTATTCCGATACATTTGTTTTTTTTACACATGATAGTCAAATATGCTACCTCATAATTGATTAACTTTTGGAAAATATGAATTTTATTATTTAGGTATGACAGAGAAGAAGGGAACACAATGTTTGATACAGACAGCTCATCGTTTTTTCTTGGGGATGATGCTTCATTCCAAAAGAAAGAAGTGGAGTTGACTAAACGACTGGTATGTTTTATGCTTGTGAAGTTCAATTCTGCAACACATTATGCCATTTCTAGTTTGATGTATATGAGCAACTCATTACAACTCTATATTTTGAAGTCAAGTAATTTGGGCATTTTTGTTGCTACTCATTTATTTGAATTTTGTTTTTCTTGTCAAAGTTGAATTGACTTATCTAGAAATCATGAAACTTCTTTTATTTCTCTTTCTAAACAGATGTTCTAAAGTAATAAGAAACCTAAGAATGTGTTTGAAATATATGGTTAGTCAACACAGTGTTAGGGTTTCTTTAATTATTCATCATATGGTTTGTGTTTTATCTTGTTAGTTATTCTGGTATTTGGTGATATTTGGATAACAGTGCTGAAAGATTTTTATTCCCTTATTTCAATAACTTGGGTACATAGCAACATGGCGTTATCCATTGTGCCATTCTGCCCTTTTTAGTTAGCAAAACTGTAAGTAGTGCAAATCAAACTTTCAAACTTGAGCACACAATAATATAGCTGATGACATCAGTAGTCTTTTTCCTGTGCTGTGGAGGGTTGGGTGGTACTCCATGGATGACCATTGATCAACTGTAGGAAATACAAGCAGCCAGTTTTTAACTCAGTAATGCTTTGTGTTATTTGAGAGTGTTAGATGTGCTTGAAGGAAGCAGGAGATGCCCATGGCATATCTGCCATTGATAGGATCATTTTGAAGCTCAATTCCCTTGCAGTGTTAATACTTTGTGAATTGTGAAACATATACTGAAGTGTAATTCCCTTAAAATTTAGGAGGTTAGCATAAATTTGTTACACTTTGCATACAGGTTATTTTGATTTGGGGATCTGTAAGTTAAAGAGATTGATTAGGTGGCCGAGAAAATTTATTCATGGTACTATTTTTCTGCAGGTACCTTGGTCTGGGGGAGTGGAGGTTCATGAATAGTGCATGAAATATACACCATATTTTGATTTGGTTGGCATATGTTTCTATTTCTATTTCCTTTCTGAAATATTTCCTTTTTCTTTTTGGTTGGAGTCAATTTGCATGGGACAAACCAATTCTTGAAGTTGCTTAAAGATAATTTACTGTCGTGGCATGTGACTGGAATTGTTCGGTTAATATCTTTGTGTTATAACTTGTTGCATATCTGACATAGGTTCGAAAGGATGGATCAAGGATGTCACTTGCTCAGAGCAAAAAGTTGTCTCAGATTACAGCTGATAATCACCAGTGGGAAGAGAGACAACTTTTGAGATCTGGAGCTGTGAGAGGTACTGAGTTGTCAACTGAGTTTGATGAGGAGGAAGAACGCAAAGTTATTCTTCTTGTACATGGTAAGGAAATTTAATGATAAGCATTTGATTTTTATTGTATGCATAGATAACCACCATAGAGTATTGCTAAAATTTCCTTCACCTTCTCCAGATACAAAGCCTCCTTTCCTGGATGGCAGAATTGTTTTCACTAAACAAGCAGAGCCAGTAATGCCTATAAAAGATCCCACATCAGACATGGCTATAATTTCTCGCAAAGGGTCTGGCCTGGTTAGAGAAATTCGTGAGAAACAAAACATGAATAAATCACGTCAGCGTTTCTGGGAACTTGCGGGTTCAAATCTTGGTAATATTCTGGGTGTGGAGAAAACGGCAGAACAGGTATTGTGTAATAAAGTGCAACATTTTGAGTCTCTTTTCTGGATAATATGATGGCCTTAATCTTATTTATGTTGTGTTAGATTGATGCAGACACAGCTGTAGTAGGCGAAGATGGTGAAATTGATTTCAAGGAAGATGCAAAATTTGCACAACATATGAAGAAGGGGGAGGCTGTGAGTGACTTTGCAAAGTCCAAAACCATGGCAGAGCAGCGGCAGTATCTACCCATATATTCCGTGCGGGATGAGCTATTACAGGTATGACGTTTTCTTCTGTAAATTGTAGCTTACTTTGCAGTGGTGACCACTTAGTTTATGGCTTTTGGACCCACCATGCATTTGGTTTCTTCTAAAGTTATGCTGAACTTGAAATGAATAATGATAACTATAGTTTAGTTGTATGTCTTAATTGTTTTGATGGGTCAAAATTTCACTAATTCAGAAATGCTGTTTTTTTTTATGATCTATTTCTATTGTCTTTTTGTAATGCATGTAAGGAGAAATATATTACTGTCAAATGAAACTTTACTGGATATCCATGCTCTTTTTTTTTCTTCGTTTAGCCAATCTTATGCATGAAATGTACTCAAGAATTGTCAGTTCCATGAATTTCATTTGTTCTTTGAACTTAACATTATAATCGCTGTGTATTTCTAAATCTATGTTGAATGTCAACTGGGTAGGTAATCCGTGAAAATCAAGTGGTCGTGGTGGTTGGAGAAACTGGCTCAGGAAAGACAACTCAACTCACACAGGTTCCTCCTTGCATTATGACACTTTTATCATTAGAAACCTTTGGTTTCACAGCTTTGAAGTTTTGTTCGTGATGTGTGCCAAATTAACTGGATCTGATAGTTGGATTTTGTTGACAGTACTTGCATGAAGACCGATACACTACAAATGGTATAGTAGGTTGTACCCAACCTAGGCGTGTGGCAGCCATGAGTGTTGCAAAGAGAGTTAGTGAAGAGATGGAAACTGAGCTAGGCGATAAAGTTGGTTATGCTATTCGTTTTGAGGATGTGACTAGGCCAAGCACCATAATTAAGGTGAGGAGTTTTACTTGTCTCATAAGGAAAGCATTTTGAAACCTTTTGTTTTTCAGATAGGCTCTTATTGATCTTGGTTGTCAACATTGCTGCATGGACTGAAACTCTGTGAATTTGGTACAATATCCGTTGGCATAAATGTTATTCTCTGTAGACTGTAACTGGTGATGAGTAGTGTCTTCATATAACTAGTTGTATTATTGGTTGTCAAAACTCATGTTTCTTTAGTTATGAGAGTGGTTTGGTTATGTGTTTTTTTTTGCCCCACTTGCTAAAACTTTTGCTGCATCAATTTTACAGTACATGACTGATGGAGTACTTCTTCGTGAAACACTGAAAGATTCTGATCTTGATAAGTATCGGTATGGGATGCTCTGATTTTTATATCTTTTTCCATTTATGTTAAAGCATTCAATCTGTGATCAAAACCAAATCATTTATCGTCAATGGTGTTATTGTTTCAGAGTTATTGTGATGGATGAAGCACATGAGAGATCTCTAAGTACGGATGTGCTGTTTGGGATACTGAAAAAGGTGGTTGCTCGGCGCCGTGATTTCAAGCTCATTGTAACATCTGCAACTCTAAATGCACAAAAATTTTCAAATTTCTTTGGAAGGTATTTTTTCCCCTATTTTACTATTATTGTAATAATATGTTTGGTGTTTCATCTTTTCCTAGTATTCTGAATATGTTTGGCATCTCCTGCACCTAATTAACAAAAGTACTTTTTAATTTGTTTTGCAGTGTACCAGTTTTCCACATCCCCGGGAGAACCTTTCCTGTGAATATTTTGTATAGCAAAACTCCATGTGAAGACTATGTTGAAGGTGCAGTAAAGCAGGCCATGACCATCCACATCACCAGCCCTCCAGGTGACATCCTTATCTTCATGACTGGCCAAGATGAGATCGAGGCAGCCTGTTATGCCCTTGCAGATCGCATGGAGCAGCTCATCTCCACCACCAAGAGAGAGGTTCCTAAACTCTTGATACTCCCTATATACTCTCAGTTGCCAGCTGATTTGCAAGCAAAGATATTTGACAAAGCTGACGAGGGGACCCGCAAATGCATTGTTGCCACCAACATCGCTGAGACATCATTGACAGTAGATGGAATTTTTTATGTCATTGACACAGGTTATGGTAAAATGAAAGTTTACAACCCCAAGATGGGTATGGATGCTCTTCAAGTTTTCCCTGTCAGCCGTGCTGCTGCTGACCAGCGAGCTGGACGTGCTGGTAGAACTGGGCCTGGTACATGTTATAGATTGTACACAGAGAGTGCGTACCTGAATGAAATGCTGCCCAGTCCTGTGCCAGAGATCCAGAGGACCAACCTTGGCAATGTGGTGTTGTTACTCAAGTCTCTTAAAATTGATAACTTGCTGGATTTTGATTTTATGGATCCGCCACCTCAAGAAAACATCTTAAATTCTATGTACCAGCTGTGGGTCTTGGGTGCACTTAACAATGTTGGTGGCTTAACTGAACTTGGCTGGAAAATGGTGGAGTTCCCACTGGACCCCCCACTTGCTAAGATGCTTTTGATGGGTGAACAGCTGGGATGCCTAGATGAGGTTTTGACAATTGTATCAATGTTATCAGTGCCATCAGTATTCTTCCGGCCTAAAGATAGGGTAGAGGAGAGTGATGCGGCCAGAGAAAAATTTTTTGTTCAGGAATCTGACCACTTAACTCTGCTCTATGTTTACCAGCAGTGGAAAGAACACCAGTATCGGGGAGATTGGTGTGGGGACCATTTTTTGCTTGTTAAATCATTACGAAAGGCTAGAGAGGTGAGATCCCAGCTGCTGGATATTCTCAAGACGCTGAAGATCCCACTAACGTCTAGTGGACATGATTTTGACATTGTGAGAAAAGCCATCTGTTCTGCATACTTCCACAATGCAGCAAGATTAAAGGGTGTAGGGGAGTATGTTAATTGTAGGAATGGAATGCCATGTCATCTCCATCCAAGCAGTGCTATTTATGGTCTGGGTTACACTCCGGAGTATGTGGTTTATCATGAATTGATTTTGACTACAAAGGAGTACATGCAGTGTGCAACAGCTGTGGAGCCCCAGTGGTTAGCAGAGCTGGGACCTATGTTTTTCTCTGTGAAGAACTCGGACACATCTATGTTGGAGCATAAGAAGAAACAAAAGGAAGAGAAAACGGCAATGGAGGAAGAGATGGAAAATTTGAGGAAGATCCAAGCAGAGGCGGAGATAAAAAACAAGGAGAAAGAAAGGGAGAGGAGGGCCAAGGAACAGCAACAGATATCACTGCCGGGAATGCGGCAAGGCAGTTCCACTTATCTGAGGCCAAAGAAGCTCGGTTTGTAAATGTAAATTATGGTTTATCAAACTTCTGGGCATTGTTGATTTGTGCTAGAATATGAACAAGTACGATGAAGATAGGAACAAAAATTTCTCTCATTTTAACTCTAAAAGAACTCTTCAGCCGTGATTTTAATTTGAGTGTTAGAATTTTTTGAAGTTGTGTAAGAGGATTCAAGTTTTGTGATTACCTCTGTAACCTTATATACATGTGTGTTATTAGCCATTCTCCAAAATTACGAGTGTAACTTCTTTTCTTTTCTGCTCTCATTTTCTTCGGATTCTTTATTCTGTTTTATTTTTGCTGTTGAAGAAATAAATGTAGTGTTCCTGTACTGATTTTCCTACGAATGACAGGGTGCACCACGATTTGATGACTGAAGAAATAAATCTTCTGTTTATTTTGTACATCTGAAGAAGTAATAAGTTTAGGGAGACCATAGAAATGGTAAAGCAATTCTTAGTGATGCATTAAGAGAGAGTTAGGATTTACTTGTTTCAATAAGTAGAATATTTTGACATTATTGGATTTAACACTCGGAGGTTTCAATAAGTAGAATACTTGTTTCAATAAGTAGCAATTCCATATGTTTCTGACAGTTGTGACATTATTGCATCTTTGCAAATGGTACGTGCACTTGTATAAAGATGCAATTTGAAGCAATTCTTCAACAGAGAACTGGGTGTTTTTCCTTTGCCAATTTGAATTGTTATATCCGTAAGTGATAGTTCTCATGGTTGTTTTATGTCCCCCTGGAGATTATTTTTCAATAGCAAGAACTTTATTTTTCTTCTTTAAATTGAAGCAGCTGACCACGGATTTCACTGGAGAACAAGAAGTTGCATTGGAATTTTTCTGCAAGCTGACTTTGTTGTCTGTAAGATTACTGGTTGCTCTGATCCCTCTTGGTGTCCCATGTAGAAAACCTTGTTGCTAAATTTTTATCCTCCTTACTCTTAAAGCCTGTTTATATGTATGGCTATCAGTGGGTTAAGATACTGATGCACCAGGTGATTCGCAGAATCTTTCAATGTGCTAAAAGTACTTGATTTAAACTCTCATTTGGTACAAATAAACCTGCACTCGGAGAATTTAAGATATGAGACTGCATGGTTTGGAGACACGGCCTCCTATTTCGTAGTGTTGCTGTTGTTTAAGTTGTCTTAATTTGGGCTGAAACTTTGGTGTTCACTGCAAACAAACTAAACGAGACTGCATGGTTTGGAGACACGGCCTCCTATTTCGTAGTGTTGCCGTAGTTTAAGTTGTCTTAATTTGGGCTGAAACTTTAGTGTTCACTGCAAACAAATTAAACATTCTTTTAGTCCTTCCAAAATGTAAATCTGCACTTGTTGCTGAGATTGGGCTTGCTCTACCCTTTTTGCACCATTTAGTCCCTAGACTTGCATGCTTGGTAATCCAATAGGCTGACACTACCTTCTACGGATGCTGAAAGAGGTGAGCGTTTGAGCCCCTGGGTGGCTGTAGGATGCTTCTCAATGGGTGTGTCAAATCTTTTTCTGAGCAAGGAACATCTCGTCTACTTAGAAGAAGGTCCATCTTTGTGAGTTATTTTCATCCATGTTGGCAAATGAGTAAATCTTTGAAACTGATATTGTAAAATGGTTTGGGTGATAGACGAGTATTTAGATATCTTTTTGAGACTTGTTTACTTGGTTTCAAGGCACCTAGCATCGTCTAGAAATTTGATTTATTTATGATGCAGTCTCTCTCAAGAGCTTTTGCTTTCTAATTTGTGAGAATTTCACATTGGTAATGGTTATTACCGATAGATAAGTGTTGTGCAAAAGCTAATTTGTTTTGCATTTGCTCTTTGAGAAAACTTGAAACTAGAGCCAGCTTTCAAATAACTCAGGCAAATAGTGCTTTTGTTGTCTAAAGCATTAAAAAGAATCGGAAAAAAAAACCTCATTTTGGGAAATGATCCATGGGGGTTTTCTAGTAATATAATTTCACAAAATCTTGATTCATATGATTTAATTTTATTTTTGACAAGAATGATTTTAACCCAGACTTGTTTTATTTTTGGGACGTTGGGTTGGGGGGGGTCAAGACTCCTTGTGAGAGTCACTTCCATTCCCTTTTGTTGGCCAAATCATTTTTTCTCTTTAATATGCTTCACTAGCAAAAATATAATTTATTTCCTTTGCTTCAAGCATCTCCTTGGTTCTGAGATTTGTCTATGGCATACTGTGCATATGGGATACAAGAGAGCCATTTATATGGACTAGTGAGGTGAGAGGTGTGGTTTTCAATTTCTTGGACTGATTTGTGTGTGTGTGTGTGTGTGTGTGTGTTGGGGGGTGGGGAGAAGCAAGAAGAGAGAAGACAGTTTTAGTGAGTCTTGCTGTATGTAATCACACTCATTTACACAAACATGATTTTGTTATGTAGTTGATTCAAACTCGAGCATGGTAGAAAATGAGAAAGAAAAAGCACAAGATCAAGCAGATATTAGTGCGGCAGGGGACTTAAATCCTACAGGAATACAATCAATGATGTAAATTGTAAGCTTATGCTTGAATCTCATCGAGATCCAAACCTTCCCCCCTCCCCAGCGAAACATAGATAGGATTATCTTCTTGATCGGTTTCTTCTTAGCTTTCTTGTTAGTGAACCATGTCTCTTCATTGCCGCCTTCATTTTCTCTTCCCCAGTGAAGAGGATAGCTCCTCAGGAAGACCCTTCTGTTATTGTAGTCTTCGTAACGAAAGCTCCTTGTTCTCGTCCCATTTTCCTCCATGCCTTTACCTTCCATAGCTGACTTCAATGGTGGAATGAAGATAGCTTTTATACAGAAGAGAGAGCTTGCAATTTGCTAAAGGACAGGATGATTACAGAAGAAAGGATGAAAGAATGCTATTGATGAGCTTATCAATTGATTAATGATTTTGCTGATGCTGGTGAAATTTCATTTGCTGTCATTATCAACCGTCTTAGTGTTTAGTCAAGTAGCTAAACAACATATCCGTGAAACCAATGTTTATATTTTAATTAATTCTCTGTCTATAACTGTATAATTGTCTTTGTTGAATATGCTCCTCTTATTCTCCTCACAAGAGCTGTATCGCATCCATATAGCATCATCGTTTTGATCATGGAAAAATACCATCGGTAGGATCTATAGTATCTAAAGTGCCTTGCAGGAGATCATGTGGTTTAGACATCCATGACTGAAATCATCTGACTTGTACGTAGATTTTGTGTTTTATTTTTGTTATTTTGGGTGACATGTTGCTTGTTATTTGTTTTCAGTTTGCTGACCTGATGGCCATGGATGGAATACTTTCGAGTTAAGGGTCTGCAGATCAACTGGACGCAGATGCGGGGTGAAAAGAAAGAGGTTTGAGCAACGATTTCAACATAGTAGATTTTGTCACATACATAAGGTTTTTTGCCGTTAAGGGAATCTAGATCTCCATCAGGGAACTTTGATTTCTTAGTACTTTGAAAACGATAAGTTAAGCTTTTTAATAGCGTTACAGTTTGTCTCTGTCTTACTTTGAAGTGATCACGTTTTATGGACAATTATTGCTTAAGAACGTAGGAATCATCGTTGCTGTTATTATAACTCTATTTATTATTAAAAAATATTTTTTTTTATTTCATAATTTACAAGATTTTATATTATATTAATAAATTTAAATTTACACATTATATAATATAATATTATTCGTTATAAATACGAAACATAAAGTACTATTACAGTAAATATTATACAAGTAATTTTTAATAGAAATAAAGTAATTTATATGAGTAAAATATTATTTATTATTAATAGAATAAAGTATTATATATTTTTTTATAATAAATAATGTAATATATATTAATTAAATAATATTTTTTATAATTTAATTAAGATATATTATTTATAATAAAAAAATTAGAACAATATCTATTGCAGGGTGGATTTTTTATTTTTTTTTATAAAATTATTTAGAATAAAATCTTGATCACATGTTTGCAGGCAGACAGGTGTTTGGGACTGGGCTTAGGGAGTGAGGTCAATTCATGTCTTCTGACAGGACTTCGGAGAAATGAGGCATGAGAGTAAGGAACCACCATTGACATACAGTACAAATTTCATCCCCACTTCACCAGCAAGACATGATATTCTTTTTAAAATTTAAAATAATTAATGTAAAAATTAAAAATAAATTAAACGAGAAATATATAAAATATATTATAATCAAATCCGACCTCATTCTATACAGTTTTTTGAAATTTTGAGTGTGCTAAAACATGTACAAGATACAGAGATTCAGAGTTGCTAATGTGTTTAGTCATGCTTTGCCTTTTTCTTTAACGAAGATGTTTATCGATCGGAGCAGTAGTCAACAAGTAGCAAATAATAAATAATAGGCAGGCCTCCCCTTGGCCTTGACTGTGATGTGTAACCACTAGACAGAGACCCATAATATTATGTAATGGATGTTGGTCCTGTGGGCGTATTGTATCAATGCTTTACAGTGATGGAAACAACTTTGGAATTATCAGCCCAATAATAACAACACACACTCGTTTCTATACAAATATGAAGATTCTATTCTATTCTCAATGTACAGAGTTCCAGTGCAGAGATGAGCGTATTTTTGCTTCCATTTTCAGCTGGCCAACAGTAGTAGTAGATACTGTTAGCACAGCAAAAGGGAGGCTGCAATTGTTAGATCGGTAAAATTTTACAAAGAAAATAACGCAACCAACCGAAATGCTACTTTTTGTATTGTCTTGTCTTCTTGCAGGTTGCAGCGACCAAACCCATTGAAATTTCCCCCCCAAGAAAGAAAGTGAAAGGGTCCCACGTCTGCAAAGGCAATCACTTCGCTTTCAAGACCAATCAACTTTCTCTTCCCCAGGCGTCAGTTGTTTACCAACTTATCTCCTTCTTCAAGCATAACCTCTTCACCTTTCTATTCTCATCCTTCTCTTTCTAGCTGTTGGACAAACTCTGTTTTGAAGTTGTTGTGAATGAATAGAGCTTAGAGTTAGAGATTCGAGTCTGGTTGATGACATGGGCAATTGTGTTTCACTTCATAAGAACGCTGACGTGAAACTCGCTGCACAAATTCAATCACCCAACAAGGAGAAAATTGTCGAGAGTGAGCTACACATTACTGATGGAAATAGTTCCCTGCCTCAAACCACATCAATGGAACACATGGCTAGTTTCAGAGACTTGAGTATGATTCTATCCTTCCTTTTGAAAATCTTTTCTGTTTTTTCTTCATACTTGTGTTGATGGTCATGATTTTAACAGTTTTGTATGGTTTGATTGCGAGTTTATATTTCTTTTTCATTCTTCATGTTGACTCAATAAAATTTTGTTTCCCCTGAATATCTACCTGATTTCATAAACCTTTCATGATTGACTTTATGCATCTTCTGTTTAGCGGGAGTCATACTATTTAGCTTATGGTTATAGGGAGGTGAGCTTAGTTTCCTTGGTCATGATCAATGGCAGCAGAAATGGCTAGCTTTGTGAGAGGCACTGGTATTAATGGATTTATTATGTTTGAATCTTCAGTCGATGTGATCAAAATTAATGATATTGTCTATTTGATCTCAAGAATTTATTTAATAAGTAATCCTATAAATTGAATCTCTACAATATGAAGAAGATTTCTAATATGGTCAGAATATTGCAAGTTTTTGATACTTCACTGATTGCTGAAATGCTTATGTAACTGATGTATATGAATTTTCTTTTAATTACTTAATCTAATGAGGTACACTGAGGCAATATTCCTCAGCAGTTGAATCAGCTAGTAGTGTAGATGTGTGAATGTCTGTTATTCATGATAAAGAATGACATTGTAGAAAATAATTAGCGGGTTTGATTCTGTAGATGTTTGCCATTTTGTACTTTGTTTGGAACTTCTTGGAGTACTTTATAATACTCTGTGTGTGTGTGTGTGTGTGTGTGTGTAGGCTTGAAAGGGAAGAATTTTGTTCCAAGAGAAATTCTTAAGTAATGATAAGTCATTTAAGAGCCTAATCAGTTTATTGGGCTGTAAATTGTTTTAGTAATTATGTGCTAACTTCATAGAAGATGATGATAATGATTGATTCACTCAGGGTGCCTTGAAGAGCTCTAGTTTTGTTACGCAGTTTTCTCAGTACTCCAAACTGTCTTGAGAAGAAATTAACTCTATCCAGTTCAGATTTATCAGACAATATTTGCAAAATGTTAATCCATAATTTCCATAGGCTTTTCCTTGACATTCAGATAAGTTTAAAGCACACTCTTGAAGTCGCATTATGGTTTCAATGGATGGTTTTGTGACTTATTTTCCTTTTAATACTCCTGCTTTATGCTTGCTCTTGTCCCTTCCTGACTGGGATATGCATATTTTCTGTGCAGCTAGTAAAGAGGAAATCTTTTTCGATTCTCATCCCTGGTTAGACTCTGATTGTGAGGATTACTTCAGTGTCAACGGTGGTGAGATTGAGTTTGTTGCAGAAACATTTTCTTTTACTGCTTTCAAAGTAGAGTATTTTATTCTGCTCGGATCCTCTATTGGCAAATAATTCTCAATGTTCTGAACTTTCATTTTGGATTTTTGATAAGTCTGTTTTTGCGCAGATCTCACCCCATTTCATGGCAACAGTCCAATCCACATAGAAGCTCCTCAACTTGATAAATTTCCTCATATGGACAGTGCACTCGATTCCATATCTCCTTCCTCTCCAACAGATATGAAAAAGCAACTGATTGATCTCTTTCGCGAGAGTCTCAATGATACCCCTGTGGATGGGAATAAAAATTTACAAGGCCAGAAGGAAGCCCGGCCAACCATTTTAGACTGTCCCCCAAAATCTACAAGCATAAATCCATTCGAATTGGAACCAAACTCTATTCGCAGCAGTGAAACAACTCCATACAGAGGTTCATATCCCAGGAAAGAGAATTCAGCTCAATCTGCTCATTGCTGCATTCCAAGTTTTATGCGGAACCGGAGCTTTTCTGAAAGAAAAAAGAGGTTGAGCCCTTCAAACACCAATGGACTGTAAGTCAAGTTTTTTACACTATTTTTTTTCCTTTTATTTAATGTAATTATACTTTCTAAACTCGCATATATGTAAGAAGCAAAAACCTGACAGCATATCCATCAGAAAAATGTACTATGATCTATAAACCACGTTTTGTGTATCAATATATTCCTGCAAGTATACAAGGGTTTGTCTATGGAATTCTTATTGAATTTTTCCATTATCATAAACCACCTTTGAGTTTGGTTTTGGAGTTCCAAACGAGCTACTGTATTAATAGATGCAAGGTAGTCATATGATTCTGTTTTGGTTCTATAATCCGTGTAAGTATGTCTTATCAGTTTACCTCATTCTGGCAATGATTATGATATAGGAGTCAATGTCTTGATTCTAAAAATACAAATAGGTGGGAATCACAGTCTTAGAGGATACACGAAAAATGCTATTACACTTATCCATAGATGCTATTCCTTGGCCACCAGTTGTATCAAATATAAATCATCATTAACTGCAACAACCAGTGACCACAACATACAAAGACAGAGAACAATAAAAGAATTGGAAACCCCTAAAAAAGAAGTCACCCAAGAAGAGCATGGTCATTGCAAATAAATTCATCTCTGCTTCTATATTTGTTTAATTTGCTTGTTCTGAAGTTCATCGTCCTTCTGATAACAACTTGTGCAGCTCACCATTACTGCATTGATCATAAAAAAAAATGTAAGATCTAAAATAGGTGAAAAAATATAACAAATTTGTATGTTTATTGTTTCTTCTCAATGCCAGCCTCTCCTATCTTTCAACGACTACCTTCTTCCGAAAACAAGCCGCCAACATTGTAACGACAGCACAGAGCCTATCTTTCATCTCATCGATGAACTTAAAATAAGAATGTCTCCAAGACTTTTTAGTAATCAAAGTGCCGCAGATAGTCCAGAATCCAGACGAATCCAAGTCCCTTGCTAATGTAGAGCAATAACTTTTCAGACTCACCTTCATCTTCCACTTCTCCATTCTTGCCTTGTGCCTCCCTAGGGCCTGACGAGCTTTTGGTTGTCGATGGAGGTCCGCAAAGCTAAGGATTACCTGTATAAAAGGGATGGATGATTGAGGTTTTTGAATTGGTTGGTTGATGGAATTGGTTCTTTCAAGTTGTTCTTTGACAAGTTCAGATGATTCAAGGGAGAAATTGAAGACATGCTTGGTGGAATTGGGCTTGAAAGATGGTTCCATCAATAGCTTCCAACCGTTGCAGAGCTTCCAGTATTCAGATATCCTTCCTGTCAGTTGGTTCCATGATAAATTTGGGGAACTCAAGGCTGAGAGATTTATATCTCGTTTGGAATCTCTCGTGTCAAGCTTTTGCTCCAGAGGTCTATAACATTAACAATTGGAATTATCTCCATATATTCATTTTGTCTTCCTATCACAACCAAATCCACACCCTGAGCGAAAGATGTTGGCCGGGTTAAGGGTGGATATTTAAGGAGATTCCCCATGACTTTCAAAGCTTCTAAATTGCCAAGACATGCAGGGATGGACCCTGATATATTATTATGAATAAGGTCCAAGAAGTGGAGATAGGGGAAATAGACAGTTATTTAGGAATGCTTTCAGTTAACATGGTTACTTGGCATAAAGAATACGCGTCTTACAATTTGTATGGTCCCAGAGAATTTATTTTCTCTAACAACCAGTGCCAACAAGCCTGTAGTTTTTAGGTATACAGAAAGCTCCCCTGAAAGATGGTTATTGTTCAGTTTCAAGTAGAGAAGTGAAGGCAGTGAGCAACACAGAAGTTCTTCTGTTGCTTCAAATTCTTCATTTCACCCATGGAGGGGAGAATGCTACAATTTAGGAAAGATCCAGACGTTTCAACATTGACATTTTGCTGGGTATTGGTTCTGTAAGGGATTGTTCGTCGATGAGAGAGGATTGAGACATTTGACCAAGAGTGGGGATGAACCCTCTTAACCCTTGTACTCCAAATCAATCCATGGTTTGAGATCAACGTGTATTGACTTGGGAAGCTCTCCTCTTAACTGATCATTCCAATGATCCAACCACCACATGCTCCAAAACCAAATAAATAAATTTTATATTTATTATACAATTAATATAAAAAATAAATAATTAAAATTTTATTAATAATAATAATATATAAATTTATCTAATAAAATCAAATTCCACATGTACCGCAAGATTTTTAAATCTTAACGGTGACATAATTTTTATTAAAGAATATAAAATTATTAATTCAGAATTGATATATTCAACGAGTATCGGTGAGTGTGAGAAGCAAAAGCCTAAATCAATACTATTCAAATTGTCTTCGTCTAACGGTTAATTATTCACAAGGGTTGTATCGATCTTCCTTTTAGTTAATTTTTCGGAAATGGGCTGTCTCGATTAGTAAGAAGTGTTAAAACTCACTGGAAATGGGCTGTATCGATCTTCTTTCCCAAATCATAATACCATACCCGAGCTTGGGGTCTGCCAGGAACAGAAGTGGACTTCATTTGTGATATTACTTGAAGGCTTGAAACAGAGCTTACTTGGGTTCCTTTGGCAACAAGGGTAAAATAGGCTGGCCAAACTAGAAGAAGTCCCCGCCGCTGAGCCCAGCTACAATGCCCCTGCAATTCCATCGCCAGTCGTCAATTCGTTTGTTTATTTCCACTCGCGACCATTTTCAGTTCCAGACTCCAGTGTAGGCGTAGAAGAGACGGGCGACCGTAAACCCATTCCAATCTTTTATACTTGAGCTGAATCGATGCATTAATTGACTTTAATATGACTGGAGCTGGCGGAAGAAATGCTCGAAGCAGAGTCAAATCCACCACAGATGTCAACGAAGACGAGTCTCTCCGCGACGCTAGAAATAACTTGAAGAAACGTAGAAATACGAGTAGAGATCACAGTTTACTTCGAGTTTTCAACGTTAATATCAAAACGATGTTAGGTTTCAGCGTTTTTGCGTTCTTTCTCATTTGGTTCCTGATTCATCGTCTCTTGAAACCCGATGAGGACACTGAAAGGCCTAGGGTCCTAACGCCGTTTCCTGCCCCGAAAGTCATGGACCTTCCTATGGTAAATTCAGTTCATTCTTTTTCACGTGGATATTTATATGCATTTTCTTTTTGACGAATCCGTGAATCGATTTTAACAGTTTCAAGGTGAACACAAAGAGAGCTTGTTCTGGGGAACTTACCGCCCTCATGTTTATCTCGGAATTCGCGCCAGGTATATTATTAGATAGATAATTATTTTTGTTCTTGAAAATTGAAATGATATCAAACTATGACGTTCTATGAACTGAAAGATATCTATTAAATTTAAATACAGAATTTGATGATCCAAGTGTTTAGCATATATTCTAGAAGCAAAGCTAATATTTGCTGACTTATTGAGACATATATGTGGTGTTAAAATTTTCTCTTTTAATCAGAATTTATGAATTACAGATCACATGGTCCGTAGTAATGGTAACTTGCAGGACTCCTCGATCGTTGGTTGCTGGATTGATGTGGATTGCTGTAAAGGATGGGAGATACTACATGCGACATGTCTGCCAAGACTCTGATGGGCTGAGCAAATATGGGTGGACCCATCATAACGGTCGTGATTTTGGACATCAAGTGCTGGTTGACCAAGACATGTCCTTAGCAACAAGTTTCTTGAAGTCCAAGGGAGAGGGCAGTGGCTATGGAGGAGATTGGGCAGTTCGAATGCATGTGCAAAATGAGGAGTAAGTATCATGATCTGGAGGTTTAGTATCTGCCCTCTTATATGCTTAAAATATGTTTAGTATAAAATTGTCATGTTCATTGGATATGTTTCGTAATTATTAATGTGATTAGTATGATCATGGGCAATTCACAGATCTCGGTGGGATAACAATATGCAGAGAAGTGCACATCTATTTTTCTATTTGGCTGATGAAGATGGAAATGCTCTGAGTTTGAGTAAAGGTATCTTGGACATTCATGACAGTTCTCTCCTTGCAACTGGTTCACGAACAGACATTGGAGGTTGGCAGCTACACTTAAAAGCAATGGTAATTTGGCAATGGAATGAAATGGTGAAAAACCAAGCATGGATCTACTAGAATTATAATGTGATGCCACTGAAGGAAATGTGAGAACACAAGTGGTGTACTGGCTTTATGTGTGGGGTGCATGATTTCTGCTGGGTGTTCATTGCGCAATGTGATAAACAGTAAAATGACTGATTTTCCAAGTTTTAAAATATTTATACAGAAACTTGGTAGTATCTAAGTAAAGAGGTTTATAGAGTCTTATGATATTTATGTCAGACATTAGCGAAAGAGGTGTCTTGAATGTATTTGTAAATTCTCCACAAAAAAAAAGTTGAATATATTTTGTCATTCACCTTGCCTGGCCATGAAAAATCTATCTTTTGTTGTTCTCGAACCTCTTTTCTCTGTACTAGTTTGTTACTGTAACAGTATTAATATTCATTGAAAATTTCTTGGTTCTTTACTTGGATGCAATTCAAATCCAACTTTGTTTGTTATCCCTTTTTTCAGGATGATTTGGAAGTCCATTATTCTGGTTTCAGGACACCCCACGTTCATAACTTATCTGATCTTGTCCAGGGAAATCTTGGAACTCAAGTAAGTTAGATTTTTATGAGCTTCATAATGTTAAAGGTACTGTGTACTTATAAGTTTCATCTTTGTTATTTCTCTGTTTGTATGCATGTGCGTACCAGGCTAGAATGTATGGTCAACTGCAGCTAAGTGACACATCTGTTAACTCTCCAAACATTTTAGTTTTTCAGGTATGTGGTCATGGAATTGATGGGAATGAGTTTCCTTGAAATTTATCAAACTATTCATGATCATGATTTTGATCTCCAGTTTCAGTTGTTGCCTAAATTTGCTTCAGGGTTTTTAATTCTTATGCAGATTTCTGCCAGGATTCCATTCAAAGCAGATATTGCTTTAATATCTGGAACAGTTGTAAAAAGTTCAAGGGTGGAGGAACGTCTAAGCAGCCTTTCAGGTTTCTCCTGATCCATTTAATCTCAATATGAGTCCATTGTTTGTCTGTTACATTATCAAAGTAATGACGTTTTCTCTTTGTTACTTTTTCTTTGTCTTTTGTATGATCAACTTTCAAAATGCTTTCTTCTTCGTACTACTATGCTTTTCATTTTTCTTTGTAGCTTGTTGAATTCTACTTCAAGCTTCTATGAGGACACCAGTGCCCCCCAATGCCAAGTTCAAAAGTTTCTTTTTGATATATTTCCTTATAATTAAGGGGAAAATGGTGGTGCTAGCAATGTTTATGTGGCCAGGGTTGGGGTGCCATTCCCTTAAATATAATCTTTAATATGAAGAGTTGGAATATTAGGCAGAAATTTGTCTTATGAATTATGCGGACTTGCCTTAATTTTGTAGCCCCTTATTATCCTCTCCTGTCAAATCTCTTTTCACAATTTCATATTGACAGAAGTTTTTTGCACCCCATTTGACATTTTGGGTTTTAACTAAGTGCAATACTTTACTGGTTAGTTCCATTCACCTTGAAATGGTTTAGCATATTTGATTTACTTTCTTCATCTGATACAATCCAAAAATTATTGGTTAGAATACTTTTCCATATATTTTAGCATCTCAGAGAATATTTAAAATGCAGACAGGCCAAAATGACTGAAAGATTCATATGCATGTTTGTGCAATCTAGTTATATTTGATTTGTGTATAATATTTGAATGTTTGAATTTGAATAATTATCAGTTACTTGGTAATGAGTTATGTGCTTGTTAACAAGGTATTTTGACCGTAGATCTGCATCAGGTTGTGCGTGTTTATTATTTTTAATTTTAATAATCCAAGTGCTTGCCTATGTTCTTTCCTAGACATGTGAGTTCTCTGAATCTTCAACATTTTGGCTGGTTTATGTTTCTTTCGAAATAAGATTTTGTCATCAGGCGTTCTGTAAAGTGTATAGTTTCTGAAATATATCTCCATATGGTTATATGTTTCTACGTCTTGTCGCAATTTGTAGAAATTCTTTCATTTTGACATGTACAGAAGGTTTCTTTTCTCCTTCATAATTTTGTATTGAGTTCTGTTATGTTATATAGGTACCTCACTGACCAATCTGCTAAAAGAGAAACAAAGTGATTTTGATGCTAAATTTGACAAGTGCTTTAACATAGCTGACAAGGTAATATTTAAAACTTATCTTTTGTAAATACCATGTCCTTCTCAGTGTATATCTGAGATTATTTGGAACCCCTACAATATGAAAGAAATTTGTCATCTGTTTTTCATTGGATGATTTTAGTGGATGTTAAGTATCACTGTAATATGTTAATGGGAATTCAATATCAAGTGGTGAAAGATATGTTCTCTACTAGAATCGTCTGCCCTTCCAATCACAATTGAAGTCATTTTCTTTTTTCTCTTGAAGTGGCCCTTGGTTGCCCCTAGATCTTCTTTCCTCTTGATACAAAAGATTCTAAGATAACAGTATTGTATTTCAGCTTGATTCAGAATCTATGGTTGTTGGAAAGGCAGCAATTGGAAATATGTTGGGAGGAATTGGTTACTTTTATGGCCAATCAAAAATTTCACTGCCAAAAAATTCGAAAGTGAGTAGTTTCTGTTTGACATATGTGTTTATTTCTTGTGATTTATGAATTTACTAGTTGGCGAATTACTCATTCGTGATCATTACTACCTTGTAACATATGGCATATTTTATGTTACTAATTTATGTTTCAAATTGAAAAAGTTTTAAGTCATCAAATTTTTAGTCTGTTGAACAATATTTCATCTTCCAACAAAATCCTGGAACATAAATCTGGTATGCAATGTAGAATGATAAAATATGTTTAAATGGAGTTCGATGGCTGGTTTCAGTGGTATGTTTGACTGGCGATAAAGCCCCAATAATCTGATTTCTACTTTTACTTCTCATTGAAAGTATTTGATAGAAAATAATATTTATTGTGTCGCTGCATAATGATCTATCACCATTTCAGATCACTCTTAGATTCCCCTTTGATATATAGTTTTAGTGTCCAGAAGGGTAGAAAAATAAAAGAAATAGCAAAGTAGTGACAAAATCAATATTAGGCGACATGCATCTTTTTTTTATTCAAAGTTGTCAATATTTTATTTATATTCTGCTTTGTCATTTTTTATTATCTGACAAAGTCATGCATTTGGGATGTTTTCTCTTGCAGCTTAGCAATCATGATAATTTTCTTTCATATTGGCCAGCCGAGCTTTATACAGCTGTTCCAAGTCGACCCTTCTTTCCAAGGGGATTTCTTTGGGATGAAGGCTTTCATCAATTATTGATCTGGTTGGTTTGCTTACCTTTTGTTCCAACTTTTTCATTGCAAATTTCCTGCTACCTGCATGTTTCAGAAATGATTATGAAAATTTCAAGCAATAGACAATTAAATCACTAGTCTGTATGAGCTTACTGTTCATTTTTATGAGTTTCTCCGGTATGTATTAGGCGTTGGGATGTCCATATATGTTTGGATATACTTGGACACTGGTTAGATCTGATGAACATTGACGGATGGATTCCTCGTGAGCAGATTCTGGGTGCTGAAGCTCTAAGGTATCTCAAATATCCTGTTCAATATGTTACTGTCTTAGATTTGTCAGTGAAGTAATCTTCAAGGTCATTTCTGTTGTGCAGTAAAGTCCCAGAGGAGTTTGTTGCTCAGCATCCAACTAATGGGAATCCGCCTACTTTATTTTTGGTTTTACGTGGTAAGCTTTTTGGCCAATTAAGTTTTGCAGTGATTGTTCTGCAATGTCTAGTTTTATCATAGAATTTTTGCAAATTTTCTGGCACACTTATTTTGTGGAGATGCTTCTATGAATGCCAATGTTTAGGACTTCTTGTGGCATAATGCAGAATTTCCTAGGGGTATCCCAACATACAAATTATTTTGAGGGGGAGAGTCCTCTATATTTTTTGATCTTGATGTAGTCTAGCAGATTCATGACCATATGAGACCATTTTCACCATAAAGTGTGAGATCATATTAGTTATGAATGTGACCAAAATCAGATTGGACATTTCACACTTGAAATGTTTTTATTGAAAATTGGGTTGAAATGTTTTGTATAGAATTTGAGAATTTTAGGGGTTGATTGTTTAGTTTGGGAGGTATATTGCCATGCTTGGAATGCCATTTGATCAACCAAGTTGTCAGATTTTATCGTTTTCAAGATGTTTATTTCAGAGTTACACTGGATCATGCTTTAAAGCTGAAAGGTAATCATCTGGGGATGTGGAAACCTGCTGGATATATTTATTGATTACAACATGGAACTTGTTTAAGGTTATCTTGTGATCATACAGAAGTATCCTTCAAAGTTAATACATAAAGTATTGGTTTCTCTTGTGTCCTACTATAAATGCTGCAAGTTAATATCTTGTAAATGCTGCAATGATTAAATAAGCTATTTACTGTGAAATGTGTTAAGAGTACCTGTTGTGTTCTGATGTTTACAGAGATTAGATAATTTGGTATTCTATTTTTGTCTAAAATCTTTATATTTGCAGATTTTCTGGACAAACATTTACTTTCATATTTTATACATGATCTGAAATGTAGTATGGAACTTTGCCTCTTTCAGAACTAGCATATGGCATGAAGGAAAACAAATTTACAGCCACTGAAAGCAATGAGATCTCTTCTTTCCTTGAGCGGGCTCTTATTCGGCTTGAAGCATGGTTCCAGTGGTTCAACACTACTCAGTCAGGTATTTTAGGGTCCCTATTTTACAGTTTGTAGCTTCTTTTGGAGGGGTGGGTGCTCAATGCATATGAGTGGTTTTACAGTGTGTATATGGACTGTATTCTAATTTGAGATGAAAGATGCTACATGGAATTCCACACCGAGAAGCAAACACACTCATGCTTGATATTTCCCTTCTTTCATGTTCAACATTGTAACTTCTGCATAACCATTCCAAACCCATTGGAGCAAGTGGGTTGTGTCAAAACATAGCCAATATTGTTCAAATTGCATATTCATTTTAAGTTACAAGTTCTTGAAACTTGAGTGTTTATAAATCTCAAAGGAAAATTTTCTGTTAGAATAGTGATCAAGGATTTATGTTAACCTCCGAAGTAACCAGGCTTTCTTGAGTTTTTACTATAAACTAAATAATGGTTAGAGGTTCTCTGAGATGTTGTTTAATTGGATTATCAATTATGAGATTTAGAGAAGACATTTTCATTTCTTAATGAGCTGAGGTTTGTTACTTTCTGAGATCTCAATGATTTTTAGTGTTATCACCTTTACGAAACAGGAAAGGAGATGAGCAGCTACTTTTGGCATGGGAGAGATAACACCACATTGCGTGAACTAAATCCCAAGGTTCTATTCAAGCACTCTAATGTTATGCTTAACAATTCTTTTTCTTCTTTTAAGCTTCTACAGAGTAGCGTTTTGATTTGGTGTATTTGTTTGTGGTTATAACTGTCCTAAACTTCACGTTCAGTGTGTACTACTTAAAGTCAAAACATTATAATTTAGTCTATACAAAGACAATCTTTGATACATAAATAGCATGTGATTTTTCTCCAAATTTGGTCAGATTACTCCCCAGGGTTAATTTCTAATAGAAAGTTGCACCAAGAAAAATTGGTTTGAGTTGTGACCAACCAGGCCAAATGAGTTCGCGGTTCTATTTCTTAATTTGGTAGTTTACAACTTTTTCTGATCATATATCATTGAGCTTCAAGAACATAGACAGCCTTCATAGATCAAAAATCAGACTTTGTGCATGTACATTGTCTAGCCGAATTGACTATTAGACTCCCTCCGTACTTTAGGAAAAAATTCATAACCAAGTCTGGGCAGTTTAGGCAGTTTAAGAAAAGCTCAATATTTTTGTAGAATTGAGTTTGGGCAGTTTAGGTCTCAATTCATAGACAGAGTAGTATTATGTACTCTGCTACTATTGCGCCATGAAACATATGACCGTTCACCTTTGAGCACCAATAAACCATTGACTTGTGATTGTATCATTCTGTAAAACTTCTTTACAAAGGTCCTACAATATTAAATTGAAACATTTGATGAGCAACTAGGTCAAGACAAATAACTGTGCAGTAATGCAATTGTAGAAATACATGGTAAAATGAACCTTGGCGAGCCTCGTTTGCATAATCATAATAGCAGTAGAACCTAGATGTTTAACTGGTGATCTTATAAGCCATGATTTCAGCATCTTTATATCCACACACATGAATTTGTACTCTCCATTATGTTCACTGAATTTTGAGTGAACTAATGTTGGCTTGATTAAGTTACACATGTTGAGGATATCAAGGGTTAATTTAAATTGTTTCTGGCATCTCCAGACTCTATCCTCTGGGTTTGATGATTATCCTCGTGCTTCAAATCCAAGTGAAGAAGAACGCCACTTGGATCTTAGATGCTGGATGCTACTAGCAGCTGATTCCTTGCACTTGATTACTAAGTTGTTAGAGAGGGGAAATGAACATAAAAAGGTATAAGAAGAAATATGTTTAAAACCTGGAGTTATTTTGTACTTAACAAACCTTGAAAATGAAATGATGCAGGAATACGGTTCAACAGCTGAGCTGCTTTCAGATTTTGAAATTCTTAATCAGGTTTCTGCGTCTCTATCATTTGAAATTATTTCTCATTTCACATATTTAGTGGTTCCTAATTTGTTATATAGTATTACATAACAATAACACTTTCTCGGGTGCAACAATGGTCTGATATCCTAGAGATACAACTGCTAAAGCAGTAGTTAGAAGGTTCTGGACATACATTGAGGACTTATCACTGTCATTTGTGATTGATCTTTCACCAGATTCATTTTGATCCTGCATATGGAGCTTATTTTGATTTTGGAAATCACACAGAAAAGGTGTGCTGCTTGTTTTTATCTTTTCCTGTCAGATTACCATGCCATATATTGTTAAATACTCACACTCATTAATTCTCTTACACATTTACAGTTAAGTACTGTGAAAAAAATATTGTAAGATTGTCTTTTTTGATGGATTTGAAAGATATAATCCTTCCAATTGCATTGGTTAATTGTATCTAAAACTCTTTTGATCTTGTTAAATCTGAAAGATATTTCCTGTTTGTTTGTTAAATGTAGAAAGCTCTTGTTTTTCTGTGCATGTAGTAAATATAAGTCTTTAAGTGGACAGTGATTTCTTTAGGGACTATATTTGATAGGCTTATCATGCCTTTTTGTTCTCTCATTTGGCATTAGATGAGCATTTGCTGTTAAATAGATTTTTGTGCCATTGAATTCAATATTTGATTTGTGAATATTAAGTGTCATTTTGCTTGCAAGTATTGATTGTTGGTTCAATCATTCTAGGTTCGATTAACTTGGAAAGAAGTAAGGGTTGGAAATAATTATCCAACTCGAGAGCTTGTTCGGGAAGTGCTAGAAAGACCAGAATTGAGATTGGTTCCCCATTTTGGTTATGTCAGCCTTTTTCCATTCATGGAAAAGATCATTCCACCTGTAAGCTGCATAGAGAATGTGTTGAAATTAGTTTTTATCAGTTAAATCTTTAATGAGGTTCTTACGTTAGTTAACGTTTGTAACTTGGTGACATACCTCTCATGTTTATTGATTCACACAGGATTCTTGGGTTCTAGATAAACAGCTGGACCTCATCTCTAACAGGAGCATCTTATGGACTGATTATGGACTCCGCTCTCTTTCGAAAACAAGGTGATTGTTTATCACATGTGTAGTATTATATTTATACCATTGTGATCCACGATCTATCTGGTTGCTGTTTCTTGAGTTATTTAATTAAAAATGCTACCTTGAATGCCACAGCTCCTTGTACATGAAACGGAACACAGAGCATGACCCACCTTACTGGAGAGGTCCAATTTGGATGAATATGAACTACAGGATTCTTTCTGCACTCCACCATTACTCACAAGGTATAAACCCCTTGAGTACTAAGCAGAATACAAACTCAGCATATATATACTCCCACAAACATTTTGCCTTTGTTCACATTTAGTCTTCCCCACTAATTGGTTAAATTCCTGCAGCGAATGGACCGTACAGAGACAGAGCCAAAGTCATCTATGACAAACTAAGGGGCAATCTGATTAGGTAAACAAATTGTTCACATGGCCTTCATCTTGCTTGCTTCTCATCTGAAATTGTCAGTTCCAACATTCTTACGTTCTTGCTGCAGGAATGTGGTTCGCAACTACCACCAAACCGGGTTTCTGTGGGAGCAATATGATCAGAGGAAGAAGGGTAAGGGTAAAGGTGCACGTCTTTTCACTGGTTGGACATCACTTGTGCTATTAATTATGGCTGAAGCTTACGGTGAAACTTAAGATGAAGTCTCGTCCATACAGAAGTTAATGCTAACAAAAAGAGAACTAGTTCAAACCTCAGACAGAGAAAACATGTACCAATATTTTGACAGCGGTAGTGACGTTACATCAGCTGTGATGCTCGGTCTTGGCATTTGTGCTTATTTCAAGAACTATAAGAATCTCATAGGAGATAACATAAAACGTATAGTTCCTGTTAGTAACTGTCTCATGCTTTAACATTATCCATGTTGCCCATGCATTACCCTTTTGCGCATTGCAAGGTAATACATGCATGGGATCACGACCCTCGGTCATTTTTCGCTGGCACTGATGTTTTTGGTGTTGATAATTGTCAGTCACGTCACGCGTGGGCGCTTGCCCAGAAAATGTCAGTAAGGGATGGCGAGTGAGAATTTTGAAAGCACAAAATATTCAGTCGCTGGACCACACTAATCACCTTACTATTATTAATACCAGTGGACACCAAGTAAATACGTCTAGGAAGCAGCCGACGGCTGGTAATGCACAAACTACTGTAAATCCAACTGATTCGCCACCACTACTTTTTTTATGCTTTTCATTTGTTTATTTATTTATTTTGAATTCCATTTGGAGATTCAAATGACATTTTGGTGCAATTCTAGTTAAAGAATGCACTCAGATTCAAGATCTTTTCTCTGTGCACCACGGATTAAGGACAATCTTTTCTCTCTGCATCAGGGATTTAGGATTTCCTTGACAATGATCATACATGAGGTGCCATTGTCATGCAATGCAAGTCATAACTCACTAGATGTTAATGGCCTATCGTGCCAATACTCATCTCCATCAAAGCATAAGGTAGAAACCCGCACAATGGTTACTACTTGTCTCCCATTAGACAGCCTTGGGAATCCTGTAACCCTCAATAATAATACGAAAAAATGCAAGAGCGAGAAAGAAAGCGGCCTTTCTATTTCAAGTAAGGCTTGATGGTAATCTCTGAGGTTAATCAAAATTTACCTATTCACTCCTAGTTTACACCAAAAACTTTGCTGCGGTCAAGAACTTTAGCAGTAGCAGCTGATTTCTTAACTGATCCAACTGCAAAATTATAGAAGTTGAATACACCAAAGAATCATAATAGAGGATGCATCAGTTCGCCATTTCAGCTTGCATCTCCTATCATCTCCGTGTCCTCAGCCATCATAATCTCCGTGTTCCTAATATCTCGCTTCAGCACATTGCCAAGCCTTGCAATGGCCTCTGTCTGTTGTTGCAAGAGCTGTACCCACACAAAGAATCCTTAACTTCCACTAGCATGAATAATCTAATTCCATGCCCAGAGTCATGAATCGCACAATTTTCACATTGCACATAAAAAGGAAACTAATAGAATACAAATGGTGGTTAGCAGAAATTTATAAGATGACCCATCAACACAACTTTAGAGTTAATATAACTGTTACAGTGGTAAGGGATATATCAAACTTGTTTCACTTACCTCCAGCATATGAGCAAGACTCCGTTCATCTATTTTGGTTGATCCTGGAAGATTAACAGAACCACCAGCACCAATGACATTTACTTGAACACGAGATACAGTGAGCAAATTTTGAACCCTCCTAGAAAGTTCTGCTCCAGATCCTTTCAGCTGAAATTGTGTTTACTTGTCAGTACCATCTCCTGATAATAGATCTGAAGAAACAGGATGCAGACAAAGAGTGTCACGGATGAGTAACACCAACCTGTCTTGTAATTGAAGCTAATTTCTCAGCCAATTCAACTTCCCCCTTCATTAGGGGCAATCGGCAACCCTTACCTTCCAATGCTTCAACAATTCTCATCACCTATGGGCACACCCACATAACAGAGGTCAAACTGACTAGCTTAGCCTTAAGTTTATAAGTTACATGCACAAAGATAAATAAGAGTCCCCTAGCAGATGCAATATGTCACCATGATAGCAAAGAAACTGTACAGATCATCTCAATCAAAGCAAAAAAAAACCATAGGGGAAGGGGAAGCAGAAGAAGACTAGATGAACAAAGACACACAGGAAAGCATTATATATCAGATACAATGCATTAATCACTACTCATTTCTGCAGCCTACAGATGAAGCAGAAATTGTTCTCACCCTTAAAAGGCGCCTTTGAAGACTTTGCTCCTTCTGTCTCATTCTTTCAATCCAAGGCAGAGTCTCAGCTTGAAAATGCCTTTGAAGCTGGAAAAGATTATTTAATGTGAAAGCATGTTTTAAACCTGTGATCCATGAAGAGCCACAGAAAGAGAAAAGTGTACCATTTTCACATTGCTCTGAGTGATTCTTAACCTCTCAGCATCTGAAAGAATGACTTCATCTTGGAGCTGCACTAATCCCAGTATCACAATGTGAGAGTCAGCAACTACCAGCCACAAAAAATATAATGATTAAAAGGAACAAGTGCATAATGCTCACACAATAAAGCCTCAAGTAACAAGTGTGCAACTGTACTCGCCACCTTGTTTATTCTCAAAAATGGAAAGCTTAGAAATAATGAAATATTTAGTGGTCACTTGCTCTGCTTGAGCTTTAAATCTGAAATTTCCATCAATGCTAGCCATACTTCCACTTGAATACTTAGATCTAAATGTTTATGAATTGTACTTTCAGTGTTTTATAAAATTGTTTATAATGATTATTGGCATAATGAAATTTCCATCATTTTATTCAGCAAAATGGCACAACCGTGATACCTCCAAAATGTGCACTCAAAGCTAATTCAAGCTTCTAAATTTAGTTAACTGGAGCACTACTGCCCCTAAACAATAATTCTCAATCTAGCTACAAGTCTATTGTACATGTCATTGATTCCACCACTTGATCTGTTTGATACTTTTATATCATTAAAATCAGGCAATTTATCCCATAAGTTAGACTATATTATTTACTTCAGAGTATGAAGTATCTCCTTGCCAATAATTCAACTAAATATCCTCTGATATCTTAAATCATGCCCAGTCAGTCTCTCATGCTTCCATGTTACTGTTTCAAATCCACAGTGTTTCAGCATTTCAAATGTACAAAGGTGCATACAACTGTCGCCATTGATAAGGCTTGTCGGACTAAATTAGATCTCTTTCTCAATGTGAAAATCATCTTACTATTTATCATTTAGCTTGGTGAAAAGAAACTCAAATGATCACCAGTCATTAGTCATCCAATAGTTACATCTACTGGCAATATTTCTCCATATTGAAAGGCATTTGGACGAAATATAAAAGGAACAAAAAACTAACCTCTAGCTCACAGAACAACATATAAAAGACCAAAACTTATTCATAATCTTTAATTGAAAATTTTGCTAATCCATCAAGCAAAAGATAATAGCATAAGTAACATCAACAGAGAAGGGCTATATGACATGATTTGTTTAAAGCACCCAATAGGTTATCCATTAGCATGAAAATAAAAGACAACAGACATCATATAAATTTAAAACTAAAATACTTCATTCCTCAAATAGACAACAAAAACCTTCAGGCGATGTGAAAGATCTTTGAAACCCTGAACAAGCTGAGGCCACAAGCGTTCCCGGTCAGTACTATCCATACCCTCCAATTTCCCCATAGCCTCCGCCCACATAATCTACCAATACAAACAATCTTACATACTTAGCAAACTATAAAAATAATAATTATAGCAAGAAATAACACCACAGTGCCAACTCTCGGGAAACAAGAGCCAAAATAAGCAAAAGGAAAGAAATTCCCAAAAGAACAAACTCACATCTGAAACGCCTGCTGGCTTCGCTCTATACTGCGGTTCAATGACACTGAACAACAAATGCTGCAAAATGAACACAATAAGAGAGGCCCAAAACTCAATTTCTCTGATGAACAAAATTCTAGCTATTCAGAAGAAAAACGGACCTTGAAGGCATAATTAGGGTTTGTAGGCTCGTCCTTGTAAGCATCAACAATAGCCTAAAAAGTTGTAGACCAAAAAAAACACAAAATCAGAAATCCCAAACCTCGGGTTAGGTTTCTTAGTTCTAATACTAACAAAAAGAAGAAACAACACACTTGAATGTCGCGATCGGCAAAGGAGAAGGGAAGAGCGGCCACGGGAGCCATCTGAGTAGTCAATTGAGCATTGGGAAAAGGACTAGGCTGGGGCACAGCCGACGGAGTCTGAAACCCGAATCCAGCGAATCCAGAGGCAGGTTGTTGAAATGGCGTCGTCTGTTGTTGTTGTGGTTGCTGTTGTTGTGAAGAAAACGGAGTAGAGAACAGAGAGGAACCAAACGACGACGTAGATGGTGTTCCAAACGCTGGCGTGGACGACGGAGTGCCGAATACTGGCGTGGAAGACGGAGTGCCGAACGGTGGCGCGGGCGATGGAGCCCCAAACGCCGGCGTAGAAGATGGCGTGCCGAAAGCCGGCGTCGTAGAAGGTGTGCCGAAGGCAGGAGTTGAACCGAACATCGTGCTTTGTTTGTTATGTGTTCGATGTTAACGCAGAGCGGAGAGTGTTAGTAATTTCCCTTATCAATTTTTAAGTAGTAGTTTCCATTTAAATTGTATGGGGTTGGCGTCGTAGAGTTTGCTCCGGTCAAGGGTTCGGGGGGCGACGCGAGACCAAGTGGGGTTATACTTCGCCAATCGATATTTGAATTAGCGGCCCGCCACGCTGTCACTGCGCAAACAATCTCGTATACTGCATCTTTTATTTTTAAAATTAAGGTTTGATTATTACATATTAATTATTTTATATTTTAAAAATAATTAATTTTATTTTTTATATTTTAAATTTTTATAATAAAAAATATAAAATGCATAAGGATGATTATCTTAACCAAGTCGCTAAGATTAAGGTAATTTAAGCATGCAATTCATAACTAAATTCATAGGATGCAGAATTGCAATGATCATGCCATCATTTCAACCATTTGTTTACATTGCCATGGGTACATGGCATCAAGGAAGAAATGGAGGAGAACATGACCAACCTGAAAACATACCAAATTTAATGTGAAATAAGATGGTTTAAGTCGAGCTAAAAGACTATCCGAATAGAATGGTCAAGCAATACAAGATGTCCATCAAAAGCACAGAAGCATTCTTCAAAGAGAAGAAGAAGGTTTTTCAATTTGCAGGTAATGTGCTTGTTCCTTTCATTCATGCTTTGATTGTCACACTGCACAAGCAGAAGCCAGAAGGCTTTATCTTGGAGGTCTGCCATTCTGCGCTGGGGGCTGCATTTGGATCGTATAGAAGGGTACTGTAACCCGGATCTTCTTCTGATGAGAAAAGTAGAGAAGTTTTCCATCCAGTATTCCAGATGGAAATCCAACAGCTGAGCTACCGGTCAAGGGAACTGCTACCATCTTCCATGAGTTGTCCTCTGGATTGAATATGGTCAGTTTCCTCTGGTTTTTCCTCTCCATACAGAAGAGCTTCTCTTCGAGCACAGCATGAGCTGTGACCATTACACAACCATTCTTCATCTGACATGCAAAGTTTCCTGAAAAATATAGTACATGAATCTCCACATAGATTTTACTATAAATTTCAAAGGCCAGCAACTAAAGCCCACTGGTAAACGCTATAATTAGAAAAATAAAAACAAAGGCAATAAAACAAGCTTATCTTTGCCGTTATTAATTCTATTATTTCCAAATATTGCTTCCACTAACCAAATCACTCCGGTACTACTTGTCCTAGGGAAATTTTAATGAATGGACCCGATAAACCACACAAGAACATGTCTAATATTTTCTCTTAATCAGTAAAAGCAGAAATCTCAAGTTCACCAACCTACCTGCCTACCAAATCGAATAACAAAACAATAAGAAAGAACAAGAACAATGGATCCACGAAGAAACTCACAAGATTCTCATTGTAAACAATAACAGTTCAGCATCAATAATACGAAAAAAACAAGAAGACAAGATTTTAAGAGAAACAGAAACAAAAAAAGGAATCATATGATGCAGCATACCGTAGAATTCAACAAAGGAATCTGAAATCAATGAAGTGCTTAAGACATGCTATCGTGCAACAGCTAAATCAGATCTGAAATTAAATACCCCCTAAGAAGTGATCCGATCCAAATAATACACCCACCGAAAATCCCAAGTTTTGTATTAACTTGGACAATGAAAGTAGAAAGTGACAAATGTTGTTAACATAACAAGCATACATAAGGTATGTGTACCGTGTACGAACTAAGCAAATAATATCTGAACTAAACCCAAAAAAATGTAGAATCCAAAGAATCACAATCTAGGATCAACTTCTCCACACCCAAAACACAATAACATCTAAACCATTGACAAAAGAAACACTAACAGATCTGAATACCAGAAAAACAACCATTAGAGAGACATAGGAAAAGTTGCCAGAAAAATGAAGGGTAGCCGTATTGGCGAAAAGCTTGTAAGAAAGTGGTGGGACACACAGTGAGAGAGAGAGAGATTTTGTTGACGCGCAAATGAGCTACGGACGAGGAAGAATTAGACAGATAAAGCCGAAGAAAATGGGATTAAGCAAAGACAAGGATAGAACCATAACACAGCGCGCCCACGTCAAGATGAGCTATTCGCTCAGAGACAGTGACGGGTTTGAGCATCTTGTTCTGTTCCCGGGCGGAGGGAAAAAAATTATCCGTTATTTCGTCTGAAATTGGACTTCCGGGAGATTCTACTGTGTAGCTGCTCGGATATTATGAGCTCCCTTGCTCCGCTGACTTTGTGAGACAGTGGGAACGACCAAAGGTTGTAGAATGTCGTGGCCGGGTTTATAATTTTAAACTTGTAACATTACCACCGTAGTCAGGCCCCAAGCCCTTTCGTCGTGTGATGATTAGGAAATTGAGAGTTTGACAAACAAGAACGATGAGATGACTGGTTTCCACGGAATCCTTCACTTTCTTTTTTGAGTTGAACGGTTGATCTATGATTGACATGGACAGAGAAGTCAGCGCTATGATCCCATGAAGTCGTCCTCTTGTTAAATTCCATGGATTCGCGGTTTTCCTACACACGCGATTTTCTGACACCATGGGCCATGTCCCAACGGCCTAAACGTTTACTCGAAAGCCTAGCAGAAAAAAGCCCAGAAACAGAAAGCCCATTATGGATTTGGTTGAATCTTTTAGTCAGCCAATAGTAAAGAACACGTCATCGGATCCTGCCTCCAGCATTATTCCTTCCAGCCTTCGCAGGTAACAAACACTCTTTTGTCTGATTTTATTACACACATACTAACCAACTAATAATACAAAGTTAGATTTTTGTTTTTTTTTATATATATTAATTAATATAATATTTAATTTATTATTTATTAATTATTATTATTTTATAAATTTAATATTAGTGATAACTATATTAAATATTTTATTATTATATTTAATTATTATTTTACAACGAAATAATATTAGAATTTCTATGACAACTCTCAATTTTATTAAAAGTAAAAATATTAATTTATTTAATATATATATATATAAATTATAAAATATTTTAAAATAATTAATTAAATGAGTAATATTGACAAGGAAGTGTTGCTTAATAATACGGCAACAGTAACAATAACTAAAACCGTCCGATTTTGGTTATGATTCACGATCCAACCGTTCGTTTTCCTAAATCAAAAAATCATGGAATAATCATGATCATAATTATAATTATTCCGTGGATACGTACGACGTCGTTTGAATGATTAGTCAGCAGTATTTGTTGCAGGTATTATTGATGGTCACTTGTAGAAGCCACTGGACACTGAGATGCCTTCTTTCTTACCAACAGACAAAGTAAACAAATAAAATGTCCAACTCGCGTCAATTCACTTCATCTGATCCTCCTCCATTCATAAAATTGATCGAAAATCACTAACCAATCCAACGGTTCTGATAACGATTCCTTCAGCTCCTCTGTTCTGTCACCGTACGCTAACCTCCTCCGCCGCGTGTCTACCATCCAGCAGCGTAAGTTAACTCACCTCCCGATCGTCACCGCCGCAGCTAAACACCAGCAGCAAAAATCAAGGTATAATGTGAACGAGAATCTCCTGAGATCCAAGAAGTATACTTTGAAAGAATATTCATCTCTGGCTTTGGTTCTTTCTCCAGATGACGAACCTAACCTCACGGAATCCCAAGCCATCGGCACAGTAGCCTCGTCGCGAGCCAACTTCATGCTCGTGCTTTTACAATCAGAACCTTCTAGAAGCACTGATTCTTCAGACAAAACAGGGCATGATTGAGAATTTGTTTCGACGGAGTACGGAGATTCTGGACCCTCCGGTGGCGAATGTGGGCCACTTACTCTTGCTTTTCTCGGTGGACCAGCCGAAGCTCGGGCCGTTGACGCTCACCAGGTTCTTGGTCGAGACTGAGTCCACCGGCATTCCACTCACGCTGGCTTTGAATAAAGTGGAGCTTGTTGATGAAGAAGTTAGAATTTTGGGTAATATGTATAATTTTTGTTTTATTTAATTCCGCTTGTTTAAGATCGCTTCCATTATTTTACCTCCGTGAATTGGCACTTTTTGAATATAATAATCTTAATATCATGTTAATTGCAGTATGTAGACTATACTTATGGGTTGATAATCATGGCTAAAAAGTATACAGTTCAACTTTGTTCGAGATAACTTACTTGAATTCCTACTGCTACAAACAGTAGTTATAGATTTTATTTCTTAATCTTCAAAACAAAATTTGAAATCATTCTCGTGGAACATATTGATTCTGACCTGTCTCTCAATTCCCAACCAGCATTTTACTTAATAATTGGACAAATATCCTGCTATTACTAGTGTTAGAGGGTGTAATTAGAGTTTTTTTGTGCATGTTGTAGTGTTTGACTGATATAAACAAAAGTTCTTTGAATAGAAGTGATTTTGGGAGAAACACTTGAGATATTTTCTCGGAAGCATGTTTTGAGTTAAGAAAACACTTAATTTCAATAAGCAGTTGATATATGTTCTTTGAAAGAGCTTTTAAGTGCTTTTTACAAAATAATACTTTCACTTGAAAATAAAGATTCAATGCTAAAGCACCTCCAAACACACTAGAAGACTGATAGTATCCATTTTCTTCTACTGTAAATTATTTTATGTTTCTTTTCTATTCTCGTGTAGTGCTGTTAAAATTAAACCATTTTGGCTTTGCAGACACTGAAGACATGGAAGTCTAGGCTGCATTGTTGGGGCTATGAACCACTCTTTTGTCTTATCGAATCAAAATATGGACTTGCGTCGATTTCACTAAGTTTGAGAGATCAAACAACTGTAATTGTGGGGCCAAGTGGGGTAGGGAATTCTAGTCTTAATAATGCTTTGAGAAGCAACCCCCATGATTCTGATGCTATAGGGAGACAATTGGTTTGAACCTGTGGGTTTTTCCTCGTCCCTCCCCTTTAATCCTATTTTCATTTTGCTAGTTTGTGTTTGGGTGCAAGTGAATTACCTACTTCTATCTTGTACGTGTGCTCTTTTCAGATTTTAGGAAGCAAGTGGTTTGAGGATCAGCGTGTTGGAGAAGTCTCAACATTATACGGAGGATGGTATCTTGCTGATGCACCTGGGTTTAACCAGCCAAGTTTAATGAAAGTAACAAAGCAATCTCTTGCACAGGCTTTCCCAGAGGTTTGTTCTGTTGGCTGTTATTCATATGCTTCATTAATTTTACTTTACCTGTATCTCACTCATGGACAGTTCTTCCCTTTGCTTATCCCATCAGATTCAGAAAATGCTTAAAGCCAATGGCCTATGAAATGCGCATTCAATGATTGTCTGCATCTGGGAGAATCAGGTGTGTTGTGAAAGGGGATTGGAAAAGATATCAGTATTATTTTCAACTTCTTGATGAGATCCAAATCAGAGAGGAGTTTCAGTTGAGGACATTGGGAACCAAAAGAGAGGATGATGTGAGGCATGTAAAATCAGTTACTATGTGAATGTTTATGGCTGTGTATAGATACTATGCATCCTTGTTGAACCAAAAGTTAGAGGTATGTGGTGATCAAGCAGCACATAATGGTCATTACTATTGAAAGTGGGTTGATAGAAAGATAACATTTTGGAGAATAGCAGCCACAGTTCTCCAACAATTCATTTTCCTTCCTACTTATTTTTCTTCTTAAACCTATTAATTACCAAAAATGCAGAATAGTTTGTTGTTAGCATGAATCTTCTTCCCCACACCAACATATCTGGTTTAATAATTGTCTCCCAAATGTCAACTTGTTGCAGGTACAAAGTCGGAGATATGGATGTCCAGCAAGCCGAACATCAGTTGGAGCCTAAGAAGCATCAGAGACAGTCTCGCAAAAGGATCAATCAGTCAGTACTAGTCGGGTTAGATGGGCTGGATGATGACGAAGATGAGTTAGACTTGGAAAACGATCCCATTGTTTTTGTTCAACTCCTTAACTCATTGCACATTGTAAATGAAATCTTTTTTGTTTCAGTGCATAAACTGAAGCCACCGTTGCAGAGTACAAACTGCTTTTAATCAGATTGTAAATGTAATTTTTTTTTGGTTTGGCTGTGAGTCTAAATCCTTGCAATGGCTGTTAATCAGTATTGAATGAAGTTAAAAAGTGTCAATAACTTGAGACATTTGTAGTGCTCGACCTGCTTTTCTTCTTGCCAGCGTTAACTCGAGATTTAGATTTAACAGATCAAATCTGTCAGGTACAGGGGTCACGTAATGCCCTTTTGCATGCTCCATTGATTTCCAACTCCAGTTCATTTCTTCGGTCTAAGGTCTAATCTGTGCTCCAAGGATATTGGAAACAATGCATGAAGTGTGGCAATGTGAAGGATTGCTTTGAACGGCGGTAGCAATTTCCAAATTGGGAGAACTTGACTTTGCTTTATTTGCAGCTGTTAAAAATCAATACCGAGTCAATTAAAGATGCCCTTCTATTTCCAATCTGAGAATTCAGAGATTGGAATCTCGAGTGAAATCATCTAACTCGGGTGACTATTTAGCCCATCTGACGTGATCGCCATCACGGGACCACTTGACCGATGACGGCTGCCTGAATTAATAGACACACTCGGCCCTCGGTTATGAGAACACAAGATATTCTCAAGCAGGCACCGAAAGTGGCGATTCCTCTGAAAAATGACAGCCTTGCATGGAACACCCCCACCACTACGTGTGTACTTTAAACATGTTAAACCTGCCAAATAAATACTGACATATTCCCGCTTTACAAACCATGCATGATAAAAATTTGTAAATGAAATTCCTCTGCCAGTGTAATCTGGAACTTTTTACTCCTTGATTTTAAAAAACTGTATTGTATGATAACTGAAACAACAATTAATAAACCTAATGTTTTTTAACAGAATTATTTTCCACAAACCTGCCAAATAACCTGCACTACTTGAGATATGTTGAAACCTAAAACTTCTACCATCATTATGCAGATTAACATAACCATCATCCAGTAGAATAACAGCTTATAAATATGACAACCCAGTAATCCAATTCTTAGTCTTTCACAAAGTGCACATACAGTGATGTCATCCAGAAAAAAATGCAAGATTTACAACTTTCAAAGTTAACACAGTGGCTGAACATTAATAAGTTAAATGACCATTAAATGAGAGACAGTCTTCTCCCTAGGAATGAAGACAATCTTGTGGTAGTAGACACCTGGTCATGCCAATGATAAAGCATCTAAGTAACAAATTAACAATGAGCCAAAAGGTTTTTCAATGTTACACAAAACTATCATACATTCTAAGTAATTGTCAATTTCCCACAACATTTATTCTAACTAATTGTCAATTTCCTACTGTTCTTGTGATAGTAGGTAGGTCAATGACTATGTGCAGTTGCAACCATCCTATGGCTTTCTAATGCTTTACAATACACGGTAATATCAATCACCCTAAGAGAGGTCTTACTCATCATTCCCTAAGTAACTCACATATTCACCTGTTCCTGGACAATTTGAGAACCCCATGAAGTAACACTAGTATGCTTCATTTGTTTTCATTGAAAGAAATTGAAGATTTTCTTTGTTTCTAAGTCATCCTCCTCAATTATCACCAGCAACCTAGAAAACTATTGACAAGCAAAGCAACCAAATCTAACAGCTTCAGAACCATGACATGATTGTCCACAACGCCATACTGTAATGGACAATTTTGATCTCTCTAATATCATGTGAGGAAGACCACAATTTCCTCCTTTCCCAATTAAAAAAAAATAACTTCAAAAAAAACAACTAAGATAATAGTAATAAAAAATAGCATGAATAGGTCACTCGACATACTGATGGGTACAGAAATTCTAAGCACTGTCTACAAATTCAACAACTCTTTGGGCAAGCAAACAAATGTTTTGCAGTATCCCTTCATGAGAAAATCAGTCACATACAAGAGTCACAAACACCCTACCAAATGCTAGCATCAGATAAGTCATGATGATTTCTTGGTAGATTTTTTCTTTGAACTGACAGCCAGCTGCGGCTTGGGATGCTTTTCAGCCTCACTTGGATCCAACCACTGCAGAGGGTGGCGATTGAAGAAAGGCCAGTTAGGGACAGTTATCAATGCAGTGAGAACCACCCCACCTAGGTAGATCAAAATCATCGTCTGAAATGATCCCATTATGTAACCAGCAAAAAATGCCACAACAGAAAAAGCCAACAGCATGATCTGCATCAGATGCTCTGCCAATTTTTGCCCTTGCCAATCCATCTACAATTGAACCAATAAAAATAGGAACAGAAATAAAAATTTGAACGCTAGTGATGAAATCAAACCCTTAATCGTCAAATGAAAGAATTAAACACCCATCCAAGATACAAAAGAATCCTAGTAAATTGTTAAACCCCGACGAGACAAGAAAACCTCGTTGTCATCAATGACATGTCAAATACCGATTCCAGAATCTGGATCTATATACGAGGAGTTAAAAATGAAACCTTCCGGTTCTGATTGGATGCCGAGAAAATTTTTTTAAAAAAAGTCGGAGTCTTTTTACATTGAAACTAAATCCAGTCCGGTCAACTAACTGCACCGAACTCCGCTCGAAACGACTTTTTCAATTTCTCGGAAAGCATATTTAATAAAAACAAAAAGGAAAAACAAATAAAGAACAATTGTGATTTGATTTACGTTTTCCTTTACCGTTGCTGATCAACAAGCAGAGTTATTTGAAAACAAACGTCAAGAATGAACCGAATATTGAACTAATTTCAAAAACAATACACAGGAAAGGAAAATTTGTTAAATCTAAAGCTGGAAAATCTAAGAGTACGAAATTACCGTGATGTGAAGGACTCAGTGAAGAGCGGAAATATGTCCAAAAAAAAATCAATAACAAAGCTTGTCAGATCGATATATATATCAAGCGGTGAATGTTTAGCCGCCGCAAGATTGGATTAGCAAATCCATGTTGAGGTCAAGATGAAAACAAAACCGTTGGATTAGCATCTTTAACGCGGATTATGCCATTCGACTTGTCGCAATTATGCCACGCCGATGAAACTTTATCGGTTGACGTCGAATAGCCATTGCCGATCCATTCGCAAGTCGCCACGAGATCGGCAGAAGGCATAGTTTTAACAAAATCATAATTAGGGTTTCGTCTTTGCACGCAAGTGATTCCAATTCAACCTGAATCTTATTCAGCCGAGTCCACTATGAGCACAGTCATGTTCATACGACATTTAAACATGCTTCCATTACAATTCCGATGACATCGGACTCTAATTATTCAAGAATAATTTCGAAAAATTCTAGGTGAAAGCCCATAACTCTTTTAACCAATCACATACAATGACAAGAAAACAACCAACTGCCAGCCGAAACAATATAAACCATCAACACAACTTAATCTCAATATAAAGCTAGAAAAATCTTTTATGTTAACGAAGCTCAATCGGGATCCATGAAACTTCTAACACCACATTGGAGAACTCCACATAATTTGAAATAAACAAAATATTATGTCTAATTGATTCTCGGTCACTATTTTAGAAGTATCAAAACTCCCTTCCCGATGAAGGCACGAGAAAGTCGAATGCACAGAATATATATTGCTAGTACTCAAAAAATCACTTCTTAGCCTTGCTTGTTGCCAACTGGGTCTCGGGCTGCAGGATAAAAAATAATATGAGATTATGAGATGAGATTTAACTAAAGATTCAAACTTCAAAATCATTCAGCCGAAAATGGTATAAAAGACTGAATTACCTCCTTCTTTACTGGTTCTTCCTTTTCAGACAAGGTCAACTCAATATGGCATGGAGAGGACATATAAGCTGCAGATATTTAATCAGGTTCAACATCAGGCATCAACAGTGTAGGACAATAAGAGTAATCTATAAAAACAAAAACAACAAAGAAGAAAAGGATTAAAAATATACGATTAATTCTTCCGTGAGCACGGTATGTGCGGCGCCTTTGCTTCTGTGCCTGGTTCACTTGGATGTGGGAAATGTAGAGCGTATCAACATCCAAACCCTTCACCTAAAGTATCAATTCACAATTATTAGACCAGAGAAATGATGAAGATGGCAACAAGCTGTAAATAACCATAAGAGACCTACTTCAGCATTACTCTCAGCATTCTTGAGCAAATCTAGAATGAACTTGGCAGATTTGACAGGCCAGCGTCCTTGTCCATTGGGATGCCTATTCTTGGCCTGGGCAGTTCGTCCAACACCACGGCAGAAGCGTGTGAAGGGAATGGCTTGTTTATGGGCCATAACATCCTCCAAATATCTCTTCGCCTTGGTCAAAGGCAGCTTTCTGATTGCATGGGCTGTCTCTCTTGTGTTCTATAAAGGCAGTAAAGATACAAGACATTAAAAGGTGCTACTGGCAAACTTATTCACAGGCACAACATAACAAAGAAACCAAGTCACATCAGCAGCTATTTTAACTTGATCAAACAATTTCACTTAGATTTTATCTCAGTAACAGTAACAAGGGAATGAAAACACAACATCTATGCAGGCACAACAATTTTAGATAGCAGTTCATCAAACATGCACAGGTAACCACAGGACAAAGTAACAAAAACATAAAAAATAAAAAAAAACTAGAGATAGACCATGACTTGTCACACAAGAAGGAAGCAGAATCATAACCTAGGTTTAGTTTAACAGCAAATATTTCATCATTTACTGAGCCTTCAGTCACAAGATAACTACAGAGCCTCACCCAATAACAATGAAGGTAATCTTCCTGAAGTTTACAAGAACCATGTTCATAATAGAGACAACAGAGCACTGCTTTTTCATAAGGTTTCATAATTAGACAAGGAAAAAACAAATACATACCAAAGGTTACCCTAAGAGGCAATGTGCCATTATTTACTGAACCTTCAGCCACCAAAAACTACAGAGGTTCACCCAATGACAATGAAGGTAATTTTTCTGAAATTTAAGCGAAACATGTTCACAATAATGGCAACAAGGCACTGCTTTTTTATCAGGTTTTAGATATATAGCAGATAAAATAATTAATTGATATCAAAATTAAATTAAGGTTGTTAAAAACAAGATTAAATTGTAACAATTTGCGCCCAACAGTCACATTGTTTATAATTGTCACAACTACCACCCATGACCTGAAATTCTGTTTCCTGAAATATGCTCTCACTGCATCAGTGGCATTTTAAGAATAAAAAAAATCTGTTCAATGGGACACCAATTCAAATTTTTACCTAGTAGCCCTCTGCTAATGAAATATTAGAAAAACAAACTAAGAACTGGAGTTCATCTTGAACAATGAAAAGAATTATACTTGGTAATCTTCATCTAACAATGCTCGTTCATATTTTCGCTCAAAATCTTAACAAGCAGCTCAGAAATTAATCAAGGACTGCTAGCAGGCAAAACAACGAATTCAAATCATATACAAATTGGAATAGATATTTTGCAGAATACAATTATGTCCTACAACAAAAAACTGGGAACTGCTCTAAGGGAGAATGAGAGGAATCAGAGGTATGTGTCATCGTTTACTGAACCATCAGCCACTAACAACAAAACAGAGGTTCACCCAATAACAATGCATTTCCATTTCCCTGAAGTTTACGAGAGACCTGTTCACAAGGGCAACAGATCCCTGCTTTTTTCATCAGGTTCTTATTACAACCAAACACGGGCACTGAAATCAATCACCAGTTATTCAACCTCGCTTCAGATTTACCAATCAGTATAATAAAAACAGTATTATAACATACCTTGAAATGAACCCTGAGATCGGAGCCCCTGGCCTTGCAGGCTGCAATACAAACATTAGAAATTAAAAAAAAACAGTTCTACCAAATAAAATAGAAGGAAAGAGAGTTAGAGAAACGGAAAATGGAACTTACACTTGGTGGGATTATCGGGCTCTCTTGAGTACTTCACCTATAAACCCAAAAAATAAAAAATCAATTTAGTGCTATAAGATTACGAATGAATCAAGACGAAAGATTTGTTTTATCGGCATGAGGGGTAAAGCAATAAGCGATGAAGTACCATGACTGCTGACGAGGGATGCTGCCTCTATAACAATGGATAAGTTTGCTTGCTTTGCTTGAGCAGCAGGGCTGAGAAACAAGATGAGGCTCCGTTTTATAAGAAATGAAATGTGAAACCCTAGCTCCCGAAAAACCTAATCATGATCTTGAATTTTAACTTGGGCTAGGGTTTTGCTTCAACGACTGGGTTATCGAAGGCCCGTTAAGTCGCAGCACGCGGTGGAGCGACGTCGTTTTCGTTTTGTTGACTCTCTTCTTCCGCTCCAAGCAGTCGTTTACGCTAATTTAAAAAATTTTTCTATGACAGTATGAATTACGATATAATTTAAATAATTTACATTAATTTAATTAAATATTTATTTATTTATTTTATTTTAAAAATGAATAGCTTAATGATATTTAAATATTTAAAAATAAATAAATTATTTAAATTAAAGACATTTAATTCTATTTAAATTTAAATAAATATATAAGTAAACTATACAGCAAATAAGCCCATCAACACGGTTTTGAGAAGATACTTTAGTTGACATGGGAATGGCTAAACGCACAGTATTGTAACTTTAGACACGAGGCGCACACTTAAAACTATGATTGCATCCTAATCATCGGTTAAAGGAGGGTTAAGCCGTCACACAATAAGCTAAGCGTGGGACAATGCATGATAGAGAGTAGTTAGGCGTGGAAGGTGGCTAAAGATAAGCTAACACAGCCTGTGTGCGCCAAAGCAAAGACAATATGTGCGCGAGCAAGTTGAAGCACGTACAGAGGTATGTACATTGTTGGGGCATTGGGCACTAACGGAAACAATATAACACAAGAAAATAGTGCACACACAGGTATATAATAAAAGTCAAAATGTAGAACACAATATAGAATTATAGAAACTCATTGGGGTGAGAAACGTCGGATTACAAAGTTATAAGGTGATAAATATTTAATATTCACAATAAATAAGTTGTTGTGAAATAATGTAAATACGAGATTATAACAAAAATACAAAATTTACAGACACGAGTATAATTATTTTGATAAAAATAAGATTATTAATATTTATACAAAAATAAATTTATTATTATTCAAACAAAAATAATAGATTATGATTGAACGAGAATACGAAATTATCGAATATACTTTTAATATGATTTAATTATTCGGACGAAAACAAAAGTTATCGAATATATTTTTAATTTTTGTGCTAGAGCAAAAATCTTTGATCAAGCATAATATATTCTTACTTTATTGATTGTATTATAAAAATATTTATTATGTGATTGATGTATGATTTATATTTAAGTAATTATATAATTATTTATAAAAAAATATTTTTTATAAATTAAATTTATTTGTTGAGTTGTTAACTCTTTATTTATTCTTTTGTTATTTCTCGCATAGTATAAAATTTGTACAGTTTATAATTTAACACTTAATATTAAAACTACAAGAATCATAGTGATTGAATTATTTTGTAAGAACGTCATATTTATACATACATATAAAATAGAATCACAATATTACGGCAAAATATAAAATTTTAATAAATGATAATAATGAAAGTATGAGATTATTTACGTTATTATTTTTAACGCTTTATTAGATAATAATTATAAAATGAAAATAAAAAGGTATATTATGTTACTATTCCTAACATTTAATTAGATAATAATTATAAAGGAAAATATGAAAATAAAAAAAGGTATTGTATGTTCTAAATAAATCCTAATTATTAAATTAACGGTGACCGTTCAGGTGTACGGCATCCGGAAAACAATTCTGAAAAATTGAATCCCATTCCAAGGCAGCTCACGGAGTCGTCGTTCCGTTGAGTCCATAACCAAAAACAACTGTTCGTTGGTTGGTTGGTTCATGACTTCGTTCATGTAATCATAACACGGAGTGGCAGCAACCAACGAGGGAAACTCCTAACGTTAGAATAATTTAACGGCGAGAGATCTCCGAAATGTACGGAAAAGCGATTGTATGTCTAGTTTTCATTCCGCTCCTCGTGATTACGTACTCAATCTTCGTGGGAACCGTTGATATTCGATCACATTTCTTCCCTTCGCTGCAGTTAGCCGCCGTTGCACAATCCTGTAAAGCTCCTCTGAGAGTGTACATGTACGATCTCCCTAGGAGGTTCCACGTCGGCATGTTGGATCACAACAGTCCCGACGGCTTGCCGGTCACCGGTGAGAATCTGCCACGTTGGCCGCAGAATTCGGGTATCAAAAGGCAGCATAGCGTAGAGTATTGGCTTATGGCTTCGCTTTTGTACGATGGTCCAGATGCCGGTGAAGAGAGAGAGGTGGTTAGGGTTTCTGATCCCGATGTGGCTCAGGTGTTTTTCGTGCCATTTTTCTCTTCGTTGAGTTTTAATACCCACGGGCATAACATGACGGATCCGGCAACCATGGTTGATCGTCAATTACAGGTAGATTTGATTAGTGCTGCTGTGTGTACCCCATGATTTGAGGTTAATTTGTTTTGGTTTAGTTTATTTTACAGTTTTTTGTAAGTGGGCAATCCAAACTTTGGAAAATAAATGCATTGAATTTTGATGTTGAATTTGGGTTATCAAGTTTGGTTATGATTGAATTTGTCCATTTTACAGGGCATTGCTCTGACTCGTTAATAAAATAAAAATTAGGATTTCAGACATTTATTTCTTAGTCAGTTTTCTGACCAACTACATAGAAGATGAATTGAGAAGGCTCAATTTTTTTTTACTAAAACTGGATGTAAGTAGATTAGAAATTATTTCGAATAAAAAGTACTTTACATGTATGTAATTTTGTACTGAAGACGTTTTCCAAGTGATGTATCATCAAACTTTGCATTTATACGTACCTTTTGCCATTTGATGTCGCAGTCTTCATGTTGGATTTGGTTGGTTATAAATTCAGAATTGTGGAGATTTGAGAGGATGAATTGCGGCCCATTTCTCAGTCATTTCCAAAGTAATATCTCTTGCTTTTTTATGGACATGCTTAATCAAGGATACAAGAGTTTCCAGAAGTTAGATGGTGGTTCTCTGATTGGAAAGCTGCCACTGCAAACTGCCATTTAACCATGGAAAACAAGATCTAAAACAAATCATTTCTATTGTTTGAGGAAATCTGCATATTTTCTCATTTTTCTTTACCCATTTTCTGTTCCCCTCTGCTTATCAACTTTTTTTATCCATCCAAGTTCTGCACTATCTACTATCTGTTTTTGTAGATTGCATCAAAATCTGGTTTTTCTCTGGATTTGTGTATATTAATGTGAAATTGGTTGCTTCTGATTTCAGATTGACATACTAGAATTTTTGTGGAAGTCCAAATATTGGCAGAGGTCCGGAGGCAGAGACCATGTAATTCCTATGACACATCCAAATGCTTTCAGATTTCATCGACAACAGTTGAATGCATCAATTCTTATTGTTGCAGATTTTGGTCGTTACCCCAGGAGCATGTCAAATCTAAGAAAAGATGTAGTGGCTCCATACGTACACGTCGTGGAATCCTTTACAGATGACAACTCTCTAGACCCGTTTGATTCTCGCAAGACACTTCTTTTCTTTCGAGGAAATACAGTTAGAAAAGATGTATTATTGCTTAACCCAAAAAAACCTCATTAAAAAACCCCTATTCAGAATTGGAATTGATTACTCATGGCCCTTTTATGCTGCAGGAAGGCAAAGTGCGTGCTCAATTGGCAAAGATATTAGCTGGTTATGATGATGTCCGCTATGAGCGTGGTGTAGCAACTACAAGAAGCATCAAAGAGGTGTGTAGTTAAGCTTTATAGATTGTAAAAACTTGGTATTATTATTTCGGTTCCTATATCATGTCCGTAAAGCCCATTTATTGTGTCCTTGTCAAAATGTTTATGTCAGTTAAAAATATGTGATATTGTTGAAATGTCAAGGTGCCTGTTTTCCGGATACCAATCCACTTGCAACATACACTCTGTTTGTGCTTGGTTAAGAAAAACCTTGTTGTGAGAAATGCAATCTTTGGAGACTTGAGGAGCTACGTTTTATGTATGATTTTAGTATCTACAGGTTATATCCTAAAATATTGAGGAGGTAATTAAATTGTCAAGGGTAATCTTAATTCCTTCGCTAAACATCTTTCAAAAGAGCAACTATGTCTTTTCATCAAAACTAGTGTCCAATTTTGTGAAATAGGGTTTATCTAGGCGATTTGTTTTTCAATATGCTTTTAACCATAAAATTTTGCATTTTATCTAATTCTTTTCTGTACTTCTGTCATGCCAGTCTACACAAGGGATGCGTTCATCGAAGTTCTGTCTGCATCCTGCAGGGGACACACCGTCATCATGCCGTCTGTTTGATGCTATTGTGAGCCACTGTGTACCTGTCATTGTGAGTGATCGGGTTGAGCTCCCCTTTGAGGATGAAATTGACTACAGCAAGTTCTCAGTTTTCTTTTCCATAGAAGAGGCAGTGAAACCTGGTTACATGGTTGATCAGCTCAGGCAATTTCCCAAAGAGAGATGGGTTGAAATGTGGCGGCTGCTTAAAAGCATCTCTCATCATTATGAATTCCAATACCCTCCAAAGAAGGAAGATGCTGTCATTATGCTCTGGAGACAGGTCAAGAAGAAAATTCCTGGAGTTCAGCTTGGTGTGCATAGACAAGGAAGGCTGAAAGTTCGGGACTGGTGGAGAAAATGATTTATCTCTTTTAAGTGACATTGCACGCTCACAATCTTTATGTCATTCATGGTGGCAACCCTTTTAAGGGAAATAAGAAGAGGTAGTCATAAATTCTTATTTCCCATTGTTGGCCGGCTTTACAGTTCATACAACGCAGAGAGCTCTTTCTCTTCTTTGATGATATGATTGACAAGGAAGGTGGCTTGGAGCAGAATTCGGTTCTTGACAAGGTAATGACATAGCGCTGTATGCATACAAAATTCATTGTCTTTTTCCAAGTGGCTGTAAAAGTAATAATTAATATTTGTGTTTTCTTAATGTTCCACAATCAAAGTGATCTAGCTCATTTCTTTTTCATCTGTTTTTTGTTTTACCTCCCGTTGTTACAACAAGATGTTTAGTTGGTAATTACTGATTACTGATGCCATGTTGGTTTCAAGTTTCAACCAAATCCGTGTCCTCTAGAGATATTTGGAAGATGCCGAAGCAGCTGCGTTATTATCATATACTTTAGCAGTTTGGTTTTGGCTATAACAGTGATAGAATGAACAGGTGTCCACGCTTAAATCGCTGAATTAGGAGTATAATATAGTTGTCTCAGTAGCCCAGGGCAGATGGAGATGGACAGTGTGATAGTAGCGTGGCACTCGCATCAAACACTGTTCTACACTCACTTCTGAAGACAATTGCTTTAACCTGGGCTGAGCCTGACCGTTTGCATGTCTGCATTGTGGGCTTGAGTCACGTCCATTGAACTGATTTAAGATATCCATTTTCAAATGTAATTGCGAGTGGAAAAATAAAAAGGCCCTTGACGCGAGGACAAATGAAGGTTAAGGCGCGTGGCCGGGTGGGGGGCGGTGTTGGTGACGTCCCTGATTCTTGTTGGCCGTGCTTTTAAGATTCAAAAATAGGATGTCCTTGGACCCTAACAAATTGCAGTGTCAATTATTGCAATAAAGTCCACATGGCAGTCACGTCAAATCCGAAACGACCGGTGGGCAGAGACGTTACACTCAAGTTGGTAGCTAACTCCAAGGACATTACCCGTCACCTAAGGTTGTGTCGTCAGTACATTGACTTCATCTGTCAGGCCCCCCGTCTTATTATGAGATTTAAACTTACCACTTCATTTCATTTACCCCTAACGCTTTATTGGTTATCGTAGATTTAATGTAGCTCAAGACCACCCTTCTATCACTGTACACACACACACACACACACACATATATATATATATATATATAAACTTTAATTTAAAAAATTTATTATTAATGAATCTTTTTATCTTCGGGCAATATTTATTTTATTTAATTTTTATTAAATATAATTGTTATCGTAAATTTTTATAATTTTATTTAATACCAACACGTAAATTTTTTTAATCTTGTGAAATATTTTTTTTGTTAATTTAAAGGTCTTCTATCAAACATTGACGGAAATAGGTGTTATAACGACATTCTCTTCAATACTTAAGTTAGTATAAATTATATATTTTAAATATATAAATTAAAAAATTAAATTATGAAAAACTTAATATCTTATAACCAAATTCCTAAACATATTCACCGCTCTCTCCTCCTTACTTCTTCTCCTTCCATTTAAAGCCAAAGTCTTAAATAATTATTTATATATTGATAATTTTTTATTATTAATAACTTACCTAATTATAGGTAAAAATTAACTGTCATAATCTCTAGTAAAAATCACGCATTGCAATAATTTCTCAATTTTTAATAAAAACAAAGTTTGGTGTTAGAAATTAAAAAAGTTATTTAGAGCAATAACAAAATTTGGTACTAAAAAATTATAAAGAAATAGACAAGTTAGTATAAATATTGTCAAATTTTCTAAACCTATGTATAGATTTTGAGGATTCTCGAACCTACATAGGCTTTGAACTCTCGTCAAACCTACGAGTTCTTAGACCTACATATACTATATAAGTCCACATAGAATTCTCATACCTATATAGATTTTGTGGAATCTCCACTCTTATATTGATCATCAAAAAAATTAGATTATTTAACAAAGGTATAACAAATCAAATATAAAATTGCCAAATTTTCTTTATTGAAATACATAATTACAATTAATAGTTTCTCGTGGCATAACAATGAATTTTTCTTCAAAGGACAATACGAGACTAAATTAAATAGCTACATTAATGAAAATTATTATTTAATATTTTTGAAGGGCATTCCCATAATTCGCTCTCTAGTGACATGCAATGCACCAAATTTGGAACTTTTTACTTATTTATATTCGTTCGTAAAATAAATCATAATTTATTATTTATGCAAGGGTACTCAGGAAAAGTGGAATTTGTAAACAAACCAGAAGATACAAAGACTGAAAAAGATAAAAATATTTATGATTGCTTACCGGATTCCATACAGCAAACGCTAATGTAACATACACACACAAAATGAAATGTATTTAGTTATACCTACGTATTAATCTTACGTCTTCACGATATTCACATGCTCAAGAATCAATATGGAGTGTTACTTGTTGTGTTTAGAGTGTCAACCATTTTTTCTTTGTTTTCCTTTTCTCAAAAGAAAAATACATAAAAAGTAAAACTCTAGGCATGCTTTGAAAGTCCTAAAATATCATATATTTGTAACATTGTTATAGAATTTTGGTTTATACCTCAAATATTGGATTTGATTTTCTTTTAAAACTTAATTTATTTAGTAAAGTATACACTAATAATTTTAGTTCAATTTATATATATATATCTTCAAATTTATATTTATGAATTAACGTTCTTATTATTACCGGTTTTAATATGCAACACAATAAATTTTGTTAATATTGATAATAACAATAAAATCTAATTTCAGTATCATAGGGAGTGAACATTATTTAGTAATACATTACAATTATCTAAGTGACGAGAATGTTAATTATTTAATATTATCTTATCCGTGATCAATATTACTATATAATTTAATATCTTTATCTTATATATTTCAATTGAATATAAGGCATGAAACGTGTTATCTTTATATAGTATAATTTTTTACATTTCTTTATTGTTTTAAGTAAACTTTATTCAAACAAATAAAATTAACATCATATATTGACTTACTTGAACTTAATGATGTATTTTTATAATCTTATCTAATAAAAGGGTCTAAAATATTACGGTTATTGTATAAAATGAATAAATTCTATCTCAACTACACACATCTCTCTGTATAGAGTCATGATATATCTAACTATTTTTTTATAATTTATTTTATGACAAATGACGTTCGAAAGTATCAAAATATATTATTCTAAAACTATGATAATCCTAAATTCAAGGATTATATACACCATTATAACTATAAAAATTGCTCATGATACTCATATAATAACTAATATAATTTTCTCATGGTGGGTTGATACAGTATAGTAATTCATTAACTTGTACTTATGTATTAATTTAATATCTTATATTATAATATATAATATATTATCATTAATTGTTACACACATACTAATCTCTACGTATTATTGTTACACTATTTATAATAATACTTGGTTAGAAATTTTTAAGAATAGTATTTAATTAATTAAATTTATAATTTTAAAAGTATTATTATATTTATTAAATATACAGATATTAATTTATAATACTTAAGTTAGTAAAAATTATATATTAATTAAATACTTTTAATACGCAAAAAAAAATTAAATTATTAAAATTTTAGTAAAACTCAATTTCTTATTCCATAGTCATCATTTCTTCCCTTCTTCCTTCTTTTATCATTGTGTAACGGCCTGTCCAGTTCCACGTGGAATCTGAAAGAGAGTTTTTGTCAAACTAAACCCTCGGCAAAACAACGAAATAGTATGAAAAAGTCTAAATTACCCTTTTCCGTCTAATTAAGCTATTTTAACAAATTTTGTTACTAATGTATTAAATTAAACACTCGCCCGGACTGTGACAATCACTTTCTTCACTCTTCCCCAACTCTTTTTCGTTCCCTCGCTTCCTTGGATTTCATTTCTGCTGATTTACAGTGAATGCTGTTGAAGATCAATGGTGCAAGGAAATGAGCGTAGTTAAAAATCAGGGAAGCTGCGTGGCGATTCGTTCTCTCTCTCCTTTCACTTCCATAAGCCGTTGTTCTCACGGCTCCGCTCCCACTTCTGCAGGTACTCTTCTCTGTCTCTTTGTTGAATCTCCTGCAATTAACCACTACGATAGATTAGCTTCACGTGGCTTGTTGATTCATCCACTTCATGTCATTGTTTTCGTTACTAATTTGGATCCGTTTTCTATTTCTTCTCTCTCTCTCTTTTCCGGTTTTGTAATGGAATAGATGATCGATGTTTCATATTAATTTCGAGTTTGTCGTTTGTCCTCTGCAATCTAATCAACGGAGACAGAAAGACTTATTCAAAAGAACAGATTTATTCCCGTTTACTTTCCTCGGAGAGATAGTGCATGGGAAACAAACTGGGAAAATTTTGAAAATTTACTCTTATTACCTTTTCCAGTGTTAGAGTTCATAGGTAATATCCCATCGAATCTGGTGCATTTGGTCAAACACATTTCCTTCTCCTGCAATTGGAAGCAGGGACTGTGAATGCAGTTGAACTTTTTTTCCTTTATACTTAATTAATTAGATTTGGATATTAATCAAGCAGGGCGTAATCTCTCGTTTCTCTGATCGTGCCGGTTTCTGTAGGGTTGAGGTCAATCACAGTACGTCCACGTTTGGAACATTTAGCATAATTGCACAATGAAATATCACTATTCACTTTCTTGGATTACTGTATCGTAGTATCCAAACAAGACCCACGGGTACTCCTACCCATGTCATATAACAACGACCCTTCTAGGTCCCCTTGTGCCTTTATTGCCCGCTTAAGTTTTGCTCCAAGATAACAGCCCTCCGTGTATTACAATAAAAAATAAAATAAAATTGTAAGGTAAAAGTACAGTGTATGGAGATTGCAGGTTTGGTTCTTGTCTATAGGCTGACTACTTGGGCATTTAATAATATCCTCTCTCATTATACACTTGATGTTGACTGACCATCTCACTTAATATATATATATATATATATATATATATATATATATATAGTTTGACTGTTTGATGCCCCAAATACTTGTCAAGGAATTTTTTAATTTCGTTTTAAAGTTAATTAGTAAGGGTATATTTAATTTTAAAATAAAAATAAAAATTTGGTGTTATTGACTTTTAATATCATCAACTAATTTTTATATTAAAATTTAATATTTTTATTCTACAACAATTATAATTTATACAAATCCAGAAATTTATCAATCTGTATAAGGAGTTGAAAACAGTTCAAAAACTATTAATCCTTTCACCCTTATCTCGAGTAATCCTTATTCGTTTGGGATTGATATTGGTTAACTAGTTAGAAGAAGGTAAGAATAATAGCATGATTGATTGATTGGTTGTGGGTTCTTTAGCTCATAGTTCACGTCTGCTTAGATACAGACGAGTATCATTGCACCTTAACACTAAATAAACATAAACAACACCATACGAGGCGTTGTTGACTGTACATGGTTATATTACTCAGGAACACAAAAATGCCCATGTGACAATTGATTACTTTGATTCATGCGCAGTTTTTTTATTCAGTGATTTTGGATTAAACGCATTTTACCCTTTTGTGTTTTGTACAATTGTCGAGAGAACGCTGCAAGATTTTATTTTGAAGACGGGTTGGTTGGGTAGCTTGTCCGAGCGTTTGTGTCTGTCTTCGGTCCGTGATGGACCCATCAATCAACCCTCACTCGCCGTTGGAGAGCGTGGATTATCAAGTGCTCGCATGGATTCCATGTGATATGAATGTGGTCCCCGGTCTCCTCTCCTCTCATACTTTCATGTTTGTCGGGCGCAAGAAGGCATTCAGCGCTTCTATTAGTAAAATCACGAAGCGCAAAACGCCGGCTGACCAGAACCAGTCTCCTCTCCTGATCTCGCATCCGAGTCTGATCATGAATGTATAACTATGTTTATGCGTAAAATGGACCAGAACCTGTTCGTATTGGCTTTGATTAATGTTGTAGAGGGTCTGGTCCCCACCACTTAGTAATTAATTGGCCGTATTAGTTCATACTTTCCTGTCTCATAGGTTAGAGAGAATATTTTTGGTGGGTTTAGCCAAATCAGAGGCGGGAGCGTCATGATTTTCCGCGGTCCGTGGAGCACCTGAACTTGTCCCGACGAAGCTTAACCGATAACAGTGGTTTTGCTCATTCTGGCAATGTCATGAACTGCTTTGGTGCAGTTCTTTGTCCAGGTTGCTAATGGATTAGTATCTTCTTCGTCTGCTTGTTTGAGGCTGCTGCGTTTCTTTTGGGTTTTTATTGTCACTGGAGACTGCATTTGTAATACGCAGATTCCAAACTTTTTATTGTTAAATGACTGTTGTATACAGATGATGCAACTTGTGCGACGCCTACTTGGATTGGCAAGGGCCTGAATTGTGTTTGCTTCAAGCGAAAGGGAACTTATGAGCGGATTTGCATTAACTTGACTCCCCGACAGGCAATTCTAAAATCTCGTTCATTTTCAAGATATGCATCACTAAAGACATGCATTGCTATTACTATTTACACAGTTGTTGCCGCTTGATGTTCTGTCTGTGTTTATTTTTTTTAAATTCTGGGATTGATTATGTCAAGTCACCTTCCAATATGTGATAGTTTGTCTTGAACATTTCCAGGAAGAAAGGCTGAGAAGATTAAAGAACCGAATGAAGGTTTATTTTGACGCTTCCAGGCCGGATCACCAGGTTTGTCATGCTATGTTAACAACTGCCACTCGGGCATCTACCTGGAACGTTATTCTCCTGAGGCGTCCCAGTTTCTGCACATGCTAGAGAAATGCAAGTTCGAAGTAATTTTCTTTTCATTTTAAGAAATTGATTGAGAATTTTTTGTGGCAACAGGAAGCTTTGAGAGCACTGTGGTCTGCCACGTACCCCGATCGGGAGCTTCACGGCTTAATATCCGATCAATGGAAAGAAATGGGATGGCAGGGAAAAGATCCATCTACCGATTTCAGGTTTTGCACCTTGTCATGTTGCTTATTTTCCACTCTATGATTTCCTGGCATATTTTTTCTTATATTCACCCACTCTAGACAATTTACTGATGAACAGAGGAGCTGGATTCATTTCTTTAGAGAATCTGTTGTTCTTTGCCAAGACATTTTCGGTACGATACTGAGTTTTTAGTTTAGGGCATGAATTTCAGAATGTTATTCCAGCTCAATCTCATTTGATTCTGCCAAGTTGCTCTTTTTAATTGAATAGTTCGGTTTCTGTTTCTTATTTGGCCGAGTGTATCATATCCTGCAACCCCAGAATTCACATTTGATTTATACAGTTGAGTTTACTGTTGCAGACATCGTTTCAGCACTTACTAAAAAAGCAAGGAGGCAAGCGAGCTGCCTGGGAGTATCCCTTTGCTGTTGCTGGTGTAAATATAACATTCATGATCATGCAAATGCTTGACCTTGAGGCTTGTAAGTGGAAAACAAGCATCTTTAACTCCAGAATTCGGATAACGCATTAAGTATATTTTGACAAACTCCGATCCTACGAAATCTAGGGGCACCCACTCTGATATTTGCTTACGCCAAAAGTTTGTTAAATCGAGAACCCTGCTAATGCTGGTCAGCTTTTCTTTTGCAGCAAAGCCCCGGACATTTGTCAGATCAGTTTTCTTACAGATATTGTCAGGTAAGATCCTGCTACTGCTTTTCCCTAGAAAGACAACGCAAGAACTTGTTTGCAACAGCTTAGTTATTCTCACAAAGTGTTGTTTCAGACAATGAGTGGGCTTTTGACTTACTTTATTGTGTGGCTTTCGTGGTTATGGACAAGCAATGGCTGGAGAGAAATGCCACGTACATGGAGTTCAATGTGAGAAATCTTCTCTTGTCCTCATTTCTTCTTCACAGCTCACATGCGCTTCAAGTTAATTGCAGGGCTCGTACTTCTTACGCCTTGTTAGCATCCATGCCTTGAATTTACCGATGAAATTCTTTATTTCCCGAGCAGTATGTTTTGAAATCGACTCGAGCTCAACTGGAGAGAGAACTTCTCATGGATGATGTTCTACGGATCGAAGACATGCCTTCTTACAGTCTTCTCAGTTAGCAATAACAAAGTAAGATTTCTTGTTCAATTTCTGAATATAATTTTTATTTTTAACTTTAAACTGAATCCATGACCTTATTAATCTGATTACGTGGTGGGTTCCCTGCCCGGTGAATTCGATCACTCCAATCCTGCCTTCCCATTTTAGAATTGTATGTAGGAGTTGGAGCTACCAACAAATCCGAAATTTATAAGAATAGTTTTTGGTCTCCTATTCTGTTTCAGAAGTTTTTAGTGAAGATGAAGGCTCAGATTTCTACTAGCTTATTTGTTCCTTCTGTACCTTCTGCTCTTTTGGCCATCGAAGAAACTGGATCAAAAAGATAACGGAATCCCTGCAAGAGTTTGAATGTCAGCTTTGAATATGGGGATTAGAAAGACAAATTCTGTCAGAACATAATAGCCTGGCAAATCACTGCGGATAGGAAACTATAAAGTCAGGACACTGATCTTTTCCTTTTCCGGCTAAACCTCAATATGTGCTTTTATCATTTTAATTAGAAACCTTATGAATTCAAAGCTCGAACACATCACTGAAGACACAACAAACGACAATGGTGAATCGATGTTTTTGAAGACACGAACACATTAAGTTCAGAAGAACTAGCATTCTTCCAGAGTGATTATTAGGGGTGGGTAAATTCATACCCAACAAATCCAAACCGATAACTTGAAAAAATTTCATTAAATTAATTTTAATTTTAAAAAAATTAAATTAACTAGTGATCAACTTTTGAATTAAATTTAATTCAAATTAATTAAATCTATTCTTTCTTTTATTAATTTAAATTTAAATAAATTCAAATTGAATTGAATTAATAAATATTAATTTAATTTAATTTATTTTAATTTTTGTATGATTAATTTAAAAATCAAATTAATTTTAAAATTTTTAGTTTGATTTAGAATCTAACTCTAATGGAATCTCCCACCCAAAAATGATTATTGTGAAAAGAGATGCTATGATCATCAGAAAACTGACAATATTGCAAAGAGAAACAGAAGCCTAAGTCTGATTAGCATACTAAAAGGTAAACCCAAATTCAGAAAGAGAAGAGAAGAGCAGAACAGAACAACTGCTCAACTGTTGAACGTGAGGGACGAATTCATAATAAATTGAATAAAAATCCAATTACAGAATTAACACTAGAAAGTTTCATTTAGAATTTACAAAAATTTTAGTTTAATTTACAAAAGGTAAATTTAGGTCAAATGACAAACATGAAGCGGGGAACTAACTGAACCAAATCAAAATAAATTAAACCGATTCGGTTCAATTCTTATTTCGAACATTTATTCGATCCATTCTGATATTAAAAATCTAAAAATCGAATTTTTTTTGATCCGGTGAATTCTGTAAATATCAAACTAAATTAGCCCGTGGCCACCAACTCTAATTTTAGGTATCTGATTCTCCCTCTATGTTAACCAAAATCCAGTCCTAATTTTATGATAAGGAAAGGGACATGACTGCTTTTATTAATTCTTATCCAATTGTGAATCAGGTAGAATGTTTTGTTGAAAATCATTCATTAGCTTTGCCTCAAATCACACACTACTATCCCCAGTGAAATTGGATTTCAAATCCCAATCAACTCTAATCTGATCCATCTTTAATGCAAAAGGGTATATAAGACATAATTATGAATTAAAAATCACAAGAAACTGGCAAAAAGATTGAACGATCAATGATAGTCACTGCACATCATAACCCAGTGATAATATCAGATGGCCCAGATTTTGTGTATTGGCCCCATCACCGTGGTGTTATTGGTATTTATTATTTTGCAGCAGGATGAATAATGGGAAGCCAGTTTTGTTCAGATTCTATAGCTTTGGTAAAAGGATGCAAATATATTTCCATGGGCCATGTGCAGGTTGCTAACGCGTGAAGTCCTTTTTGAAGGCTTATTCAAGAGATTACCTCTTAAATACTCATCTAAGGCAAAAAGTGTGGTATGAAAAATAAGTTGCATTTCCCTGAAAGAGAAACTCTAACCCTACACGTGGAAAGAAAAGGGCAGAATGTTTCTATTCCACTTTTAAGAATCTATATAATACAAGGAAGTGAAAGATAGTACCTGGATGATCCTTGAACCCAAAGCTTCAGCATTACCAACCTCTGCCAGCCTTGTCTTTTAAGCAAAACTCACACCCAAAGCACTCACAACCAGAACCAGATCAGCCAGCACTTCGCTTTCTCTCTCTCAAAGGACTTGGTTTACGTATCAATGTATTCAAACGCAGAGCTTCCAACTTCTAGTTCTCCAAGTATCCCAGCTAAAGCTCCTTCTACGTAGTCATATCTCCAAGTTCTACTCTTAGTGAAAGAGCCACCAGGTGGCTTCCTTCCAATCACCAATCACAATGCGGAGCCCTGCATTACTGGAGACTTCATGTGGATATTTACTGCAAGAATTGCAGGCAAGACTTCTCTTTTTTCATTTTCTTTGCTCTTTGTTTAAATGTACACAAAGGTTTTAATTGTTCAGACTCTGTCCACTGATTCTTATATCGTAACAGATGATTTGGGATGAAGTTGGAGAGGATCAGTCTGAAAGAGAGAAGGTTCTACTGGATTTAGAACAAGAGTGTTTAGAGGTTTGCAGGAGAAAAGTTGACCGTGCAAACATATCAAGAGCTCGCTTGCATCAAGAGCTGGCAGAATCGGAAGCTGAATTCACCCATCTTCTTTTGTCACTTGGTGAAAGATCTCTCCCTGGACGGGTACCTTATCCATCTTTCTCGGTCCAATAGGAAATCTAGTATTAGGATTAGGAAAAATACTTCAAATTTTGCATTCGAAAAAATAGTGTAACAGTACAATGAAAAAGCAGTCAAGATATAAAACTTAAACAATGTGTCTACATGGAAAGAAAAATGCATGTTAGTTTCAAATAGGATTAAAAAATAATAATAGGCTCGGAAGAAATTATGAAATTATCATTTCCATCAAATTTTGCAACAATGGTCAAATAACTAGTAATTTCCCTCGCTAGTCTCAAAATTGGGCCTACTGTATAGCTCGAAATACAGCCAGAAACATGTTCTGGGTAAGTCTATTGACCTGTGACCAGAACAAGGAAGGTATAATCCTACACTGAGAATCTGCTCACCTTAAATTCCTTGCGATTGTTGACTCATTACTGTATGCAGCCAGAGAAAATGACAGGAACACTAAAGGAGCAGCTAGATTCAATCACTCCAGCTCTAAGGGAGATGCGATTGAGGAAAGAAGAAAGAGTAAACCAGTTCCGGGCTGTGCAGGCACAAATTCAGAAAATTTCCGCAGAAATAGCAGGTCTATCAGAATACGATGACTCTTCAACAAACGTCATAGTCAACCAGAACGATCTTTCATTGAAGAAACTCGAGGAATATCAGATTGAGCTACAAAGACTCCATAACGAAAAGGTACCGTAACAAGTCTTTATGATCTGCTCCGAGGATATTGTATAGAATACCCAACAGACAAGTTAGTTTCATAATTTTCTTCCTCTCTTGTTGACCTCAAAGAATGACAGACTCCAAAGGGTAGAAAAGTATATAGAAGCAGTGCAAAATTTGTCCGCAACACTAGGAATGGAATCTTCCATGATCATAACAAAGGTCCACCCCAGCTTGAATGAATTGTATGGAATATCCAAAAACATAAGCGACAACATTTTGGCAAAACTCAACAGCACTCTGGAATCCCTCGAGGAAGAAAAGCACAGGCGTCTTGAGAAGGTGAAAAATATTTCATCCTGCCATCCTTTTTTTGATCAGATCTTACTGGTGGAGCTTATATCTGGATCCGTGGATACCACAAATGATTGCTATTCTGGTAATATGTTGTTCTAAAGTACAAAAAGACAAGAACCTGAAACAAGAAAGATGAAATAAACCTAAATAGTGGCAAAAATCACATACAAGTTGATGGTTCCGAGTGATTTACCTCTTTTGCTGCTTCAGTTCTCTTGCTTTCATTTTTATTTTAGAAAAACAGTTCACTAGTTAGATAAAGTACTAGGATGAAAAATTCCACAATTAACTTTGCAGCTTCACCATCTTGGCAAAGCACTGACAAACCTGTGGAATCTTATGGACACTCCCTATAATGATTGCCAAAAGTTTTGCCATGTCACCAGTTTGTTATCAGTGTTGGCAGAAGAAGTATCAGAGCCTGGAAGTCTAACTCAGAATATAATTGAGCAGGTTAGTGCCTGTACACAGTACTTTCAACAATTAGAAAAAACTAGATAAAAGTTAATTTGTTTTCAAGTTCGATCAACTACACAAAAATTATTCAAATTGTCTCAAGGCTGAAGCTGAAGTCAAGAGACTGGATCAGTTGAAAGCGAGCAAGATGAAAGAGCTTTTCCTCAAGAAACAGAATGACCTAGAGCAGATATGCAATAATTCACACATGGAGATTCCCTCACAGTCGGAGCTGGAAAGAATAATAAACCTTATAAACTCAGGTGGGAAAGATATTTTTCCTCTTCTTTTTAGTGCTTCTCTTTTTCAAAATAAAGTGGCATGCAAACTGACTTTAAAATACTAAAGGGGAGATTGATCATGCTGATCTCCTCATGAGCCTGGATGAACAGATATCAAGAGCTAAAGAAGAAGCCTCTAGCAGGAAGGCAATAATGGAGAAAGTGGAAAGGTGGATGCTAGCACGTGATGAGGAACGCTGGTTGGAAGAATATAGCAGGGTATAAGATCCCACAACCATTCATCAATGTGATTCATTAGCACCAACTTTGATCCATCTTTTCATGTTTCCTACTGTATGCATATCTATAGGATGAGAATAGATATTCAGTCAGCAGAGGTGCTCACAGAAATCTGAGACGTGCTGAAAGGGCCCGAATAACAGTCAAGAAAATTCAAGGTAACATGGGAAAGTCCCGCAGCATCAGAAATATCTCCAATTGGAAGCAGGAACTTCTCAAGAGCCTACTTGCATTAAGCATTCATAGGAAATAAAAATTAAAATAAGAGAACATTAAAAGGCACAGGGCTAAAGATATGTAGAATTCCTATGTGTATCCAAATCATAAGGACAATTAATCAAGAAGACAGAAAAAAATTACAGAATAATAACAAGATCATAGGAATTCTTGTACATTCTACTTCAAAAATTTTAGAAATTTTCTATTATGTAGCATTATGAACAACCCAGTGATATGTATGAATAGGTATATATTCATATTTCCACTCACTGTTTCAATGCAGCTTCGGTGGATTCACTCATAGCAATGACCAAGAGTTGGGAAGAAGAAAGAAAGAAAGTTTTCTTGTATGATGAGGTAATTTAGCATTTTGCGTGAAAGTATATATTGAGATGACACTGATCTGTGTGAAGTATCCCTTAAGTGAAAAAGGAAACATATGATTACAGTTTTGATGAGCCACAAAAACTGTTCTTCAGAATGATAGAAGGATATAAATTCAGTATCATTGCAGATTAATGGCAATTAAATGCTTTATCTAAACTGAAGATCCTTTTTACTGAATACTAGTCCGTTTAGATTTCCAAATTCTCTGCAAATATTCTGTTTCGGTGGAATTGTTGTAAATGGAACCTCAGACCCAGCCTCCATCTCTGTAATGCCCATAAAATCATGCAAAAACACCATCATCTCAAACGCTCCATAAAACAGTACACAAACTATTGACCCAATAATTTCTTCCAAGTATACTTAATTGTTAAAAATTGTCCACATCTTGAGCCATGCCTCCACATATAAGGCAATGATGCAGGCAACACCATGATTACCTTTGTTCTGTTAGTCAGTCACCAAAATCAATAGTAGATTTAACAGTGAATTGCATTTATTGTAAAACCAAGTTTTCCGTAACTGTAGAATTATGTTTAGTGTTCAAAAAATCTGCTATTTTGATGCACCAAAAACTATTGCTTCTGATAATACCATTATTGCACAACAATATAAAACTGCAAACACTATTTGCGTCAATGTCTGCCAGTTAGAAATCCCTACAAGATTAAATTTCGACCATACAATTATCTTGTTGGTTCCCTGTATTGTGTCAAGCATTCCTTAGCTAACCTGTTCATACATGGCAATGAACATCTGTGGTCATCTAGGTACCGCTACTGGCAATGTTGGAAGAGTACAATATGGTGAGGCATGAAAAGGAGGAGGACAAGCAAAGACAAAAGGTTAGTTTTGTTTGATATTCAATGGCAAAAAATTTCAAGTATTCTCTCATCAAATTTTCTCATAATTAGTACTTCTGTTAGTCAATAGCTTCTCATTCCACAATGTCCATCATATTCATACCTTCTCTCTGATGAGATAGCCCTTTCCCACAGGAAATGAAGAAGGTGCAAAGCCAAGTAGTAGTTGAGCATGAAAATGTCTTTGGGTCCAGACCAAGCACCAGCAATCGGCGTATTTCAAATGGGAGCTTGAACGGAGGCTTTAGCAATGCAACCCCTTCAAATAGAAGGCTTTCTCTGGGTAACCGCCAATTAGGATCGCACAGCATCAATTCGACAAATCAAGGCATATCCTTTGTTAAGGAAGGAAGGAAAATGGAGGGAAAAAAGAAGTTTACTCCCCCTGGCTTTGCTTCTTATTTTAGAGATGAAACTGCTTCAGTGGTGTCAACATTTTCTGGCCCCTTATCTCCTTGAATTTCCTATTTGGGGATCTTAACATCTGATGAAATCATTAATCATAAGTAACTAGGAAAATCTTGGTGTCTAAAGAAACTTAACACATCAAACAGGAGAATAAGTTGAGTTTGTTGTGTCTATCAAGGAACGTATTTATGTTTCGAATTTGTGAATCCGACTATCAGTTGCCAGTCTAGAACCTCAGAATAACCATGATTACGAACAAAAATAAAAGGTTATTAAGTCCTTGATTTCTTGTTTTATTACCGTAGATGTACACAGTGCAGTCAGTTGTACTGAGTAGGTACTTGGTAGTTGCTTGAAGGTATTATAAAGCATGCTTGTAATCTGCAAGCTTCAATTTCAATATTTGATGGATTGAGTTAATGGCCATCAAATTGAATAGATATTTGTGTCCAACTTCATAACACTGACAAATTAAGAAGTTAATTGAACTATATCAATTCATTAATTATTGGATGGCAATGAATGAGCACATGTCATCTTGATATATTACAAGAATAATTCGCAGAAAAGAAAACTAGAATCTAGGTGAATGAACCGCACTGCTTATGATGTTAGGACAAAAAGACAAGGAAAATAAACCTGTAATTTAAACTACTGCACAGATCGGATTCCGAGCCACCGGAGCAGCCTAGTTCCTTCTTCATACCCGGACAACATCTTAAACGTCTACCTATTATGCAATGCCCCAATCTCAAAATTCAATGATATTACCAAGCATAACTTAAGGGTTCTACGCATTTTCAAGAAGAAATCCTAACATGAATAATTTTGCAATTAACAAAACCAAATCCTTAGTCCACAACACAGTGATTGCAATAATATCCATCTCATAACTATTTACCATGTTATTACGGATATTGTCGCCAGTTGCAAAATGCCCAAGGTGGTTCTTAAAGCCTTTGCCACACTTTCTTTGATTTATGCCTCCTACAATATCAAATAAAAATCAAGAAATTCAATATAGCGATCATCAGCATGAACAAAAGCAATTAAAGAAAAAGAGTAAAAGAGTAAAACTACTGGTAAATTGATGCAAAGGGGAATTAAGGCGTGAAGCAAGAAGATTCATCTAATCGACTTATATTTATAGACATGTCACTTTTCCATCAGTATCGATCACTGGGGAAACAGAAAACTACACGTTCATCTTCCATAGTTGATTGCGCGAGAGTCACAAAATGAAGAACATATTCCCAATTATAGTACAATTAATCATTCAAAACCTAATCATCGTTGATCTGTACCTTAGCTTCACTTTCCGGTTTATGGAAGAAATCATCGATGCGACGAGTGCCAGACCGCAACGGTTTTTCCACGATGGGACTAGAACACGTTTTCTTAGTTGTGGGGCGATCAAGTGACTCAGTCGGCACCTGGAGAGAGTCAAGAAGGAAATCGCTTATTGCCCGGTGTCTTTTAACTGCGACTCGTAGGTGATCGACTTCTGCAGATTTTTCGGCGATGAATCGGAGGAACATCTCGGTGGAGTGCGAGACCACGAACGGAGCCTCTGACGTTAACCTTGTTGATGTCTATGTCGAGTTTCATTATTTTCTTAACCCGACCTATGGGGAATTCGAGCCGGTTCGCCTACTTGTTTTTTTCTTCTGCTTCAGCCACGGACGGATGGTAAGATTTGTTTTGCAAAACGTTAAGAAGAATCGCCTGCAGAGGAATGCGAAGCTATGATTTTTTATTAAATATTGGCGGGAAAATTGTGGATTTTGGACTTTACCAAATACACCCTTGAGAAGTGGGATGCGCGTCGGTCTAACGTGGTTTTTTTATTAAAGTATTCTTAGGGTAGTTTAGTCCTGTAAAACTATTCCCGGCCTATGAGGTGCCTTCCGCGCCAAAAATGTCCGTCTTACGTGGCGAAGTGTGAGTGGTGTATCGTATCGTGTTTACGAGTTTGTTTTGTTGATTATCATTCGAAAACGCCACATTGTGAGAAAAGCAAATAGAAACGATCGACAAACGAAGAAGAAACGACGCTAGTTTGACATAATAACATTTGGGTCCCTATAATTTTACAATTTTACATTTAATGGAAAATTATCCCTAAACCATTGCCACTGCATAAATTGTTTAAATCTTCTTCTTACATGATGATGCTGGCAATTAATTTTAAATAACTACGAGTTCTTGCAAGTTAGCACGGGGTGTACGAGGTAAACTCAGAAGGAACATTAGGGAGGTCACTATAATCGCTTGCTGTTTTCAGCAAAAACCTGCCGTCTTTGTTTGAAAACTCAAGTATGGAATTCTCCCACAGTGATTTCGATCGTCTCTTGTTGTTCGAACGCAATCGAAAAACAGCCGAACACCCTCTCGATGCCGACGTTAGTTCTTCTCTCTTTTTTACTTCTTTAAGTGTTTGTATAACATTGATTACGTGATTATATGGTTCTTCCCCTGTTAGTTCTTCGAGTTCTTATTTCCTTTTTATATTACTAATTAGTGTTCTTTTGAGACTGCTGTGTAATCACGGCCGGTAAAGTGTTTGGTAGGCACTGATTTTTAGTGGGGTTTACTCACTCCTCCGCTAATATTTAGGCTCTAGTGATTTCATCCCATAGCAGCCACAACACCTCAAACAATGCCGAAGGCTATTGGTTATATTCAATTTCAATTTTTTTAATTCTTCATTCAAGTGTTTATTTTTTTATTATATTTTTAATTTTATGCATTAATTAGGTGCAAAATCTTCTCTTTTAGTGTTATTGCAGTATCCTTTCTCCGTACTGTTTTTCTCCGTAGTTTTAATAAATTATTGCTCATAATAATATGCAGAATTTTGCAAGGTCGGGAGAAGCATTGCTTGAATTGTCTCAATTTGAAAGTGCCTCAGATTCGAAGATGATAAATGGTAATTTTCATGCTAATGATTTAAATTATCCTGTGGCAGTATGTGACATTCTCTGCTTCAATCTTGTTGATGGAATGAATTATATTTGTTTATGGATGCCATTTAGAAATTGGAAGAGGCTTTGGTGATAAATCCTGCCAAGCATTACACGAGATGGTGCTTGGGAAATGCCCACGCATCCTATGGGTTTTTGACTCCTGATCCTTCTGAGGCAAAAGATAATTTTAAATAAGGCACCAGAGTTTTTCCAAAGAGCAGCAGAGGAGGCAATCTCTCAAGTTCTCAAGCTCTGAAAAACTATGTTTGTGCTTTTTGATTGTTAAAAGTTTAATAGTGGTGGAATCAATTGCTGTAGGAACCAACTAATGAGCTATATCAGAAGTCTTTACAAATCAGCACTACGGTATGGTTTTCCTACTCATTCATTTTTCTGTTTGAATATATATATAAGTGCTGGTTTTGAGATAGAAATTTTAATGCCAATCCTATATGTGAACAGTTAATCTAGTAGAATTCATCTAATAATTGATTGGCAAGTTAAATTAGAGGCTTGGTGAACATTTTCTTTTTGGCAAGATTCTCTCGTTTTAAGTCTCTTTACTTGATGTGTTAATTTCTTAACATTATTGTTGTTGTTGTTTTGGTTGGAGGAGGGGGTTTTTAGCATGTTGTGACCTCTGTGGAATCAATAATGTTTTATCAGGAACCGGTGTCGTATGTCAACATCTTACTTGAATAGGTTGGGTTTGTAAGAAAATCTTGAAAATCATCGCAGCTTATAGCATAAAGCTTTGAGGTTTTCTTACTAGTTTCCACCTTAACATTTATCTTGTATGATATGAGTTGACCGGACATGGCTAAAAGGAGGATGGTTGGCGATTGCCACAACCTTAGACTCTACAAACTTCAATCAACTGTTGAATAATAAGGATAAGTGTTATAATCACATATGAGTTCTTTATTTAGTGATTAAGTAAACAGTCTTTTATACCTCTTCACGAACTGGAATCATCAATTATTATGCCTTCTTAGGTGCCAGAATTACACACTGAGATTCATAAAGGATGTAGCCAGCTAGCCCCAGGTGGAGGGTTTTCTGCTTCTTCTACTGGACAGGTATGCTTTCTGGAATATTGTGGTTTTCCTAGTGGAACCTAAATCAATTTCTTGCATCTTCACAGGCAACTTTTTGCATACGTGGTAACCAAAGTGAAAATGTCATTGTGGTTTCCTTCATTAGGAGTAATCTCTTGCTGATTAGACAGCCAGTGTCATCTTTATGATGTGCTTGTTGTTGCTTTCCCTCAATAATCTGTATATTTTTCTTAAACTGTTTATTTATTTTCTTGTGTCCATCATTTCTTTCTCCAAGAAAGCATTTAGGATCTTTCCTCGTTGGATGGAATTACTTCATAGTAACTAAATGCACATATGGATTCAAGCATTGATTACCTGTCACAGACACTTTATTTGATTGCCATGGAGGTTTTGTTCATCAATGGGTAAAATGTGGATAACACTTCCATATGAAGTTGTTCTTTGAAGCATTATTTTCTCCTTTTATGTCAAAAGGAGGGACAAAAATGGGGGGAAATCACAGGGTAGAAAGCTTTCTGTACAATTTCTCTAAAACTCAAACTTATGGCTGAAGATGGAACTCAAGTAGATTTTTTTGTTCCCAACTCACATGACTCCCATACTCACATTCTATCAGTCTGTAGTTCTAATCTCTGCAGTGATAAGTGGCAACTCTTCTTCATCATGGCTAAAAGAAAAGTAAAATTATTTGAACTGTATACTGGAAACATTAGATGCTATTAACAGGCAAAGGAGCATATCTATTGATTTCTACATCATTGTCATATTCTGGGAATGTAAAAAATGAGAGGATATGTTGGAGAGTGTATGCACATATGCTGTTACATTGGAGTGACTTAATTTTGAAATAATTCATATTCATCTCCCTTGGAGCTTTTTCTAAATTGGTTTGTTTTATTTCAGAATTCCAAGAAGAAGACCAGTGATTTAAAGTATGACATATTTGGATGGATAATCCTTGCAGTTGGAATTGTCACAGGGGTGGGAATGGCAAAGTCCCACATTCCTCCACCTCCTGCAAGATAAGCTTTAATAGACTACAACTTTTAGATAATTGCAGGTGTCTTTTTGGAAAGGATTTGCCAAGATATATTGACTAGTGTGTGTTACCATGTGTTATTTACTCCATCATGTTTTTGGTTATTCATTTGGTTAGGATGATTACTTTTGATACACCTTGTTTCAGTCTTCTTCTTATTTAATTCAAAAGAGTTGCCAATTGCAAATATTTGCCTTGTAGGCTTTGTTAGTGATATGCATGTGTAGGCAGTCTGTTTGGCTTTTCTTTAATCATTATGGCTGGTTCTTTTAAGGTCACACTAATTTTACCGGCTCTTAAAGGGTGAAATCTCTTTGGTTTCATTTAAACTAGATGGTTATTTTTTAAATTGCCTTCTACTTTTTCTGTTATATCCAATAATTAATAGGATCCCAAGAGACAGGTGCGTGACTTGGCAAAAGTTGAATTAGGCAAAATCATTATATTCTTCTCAAGTTTGAATAGCAGGATAATTTTCTTTTTTTAATGCAATTGTCCGTGCTCTTAGATAATGTACGTGAAAAACCTTCGTTTAGTTGAATCTATTCCAGAGATACACACTTTCTGCCATGCTTTAATAAGCAATTCCCAGAAGCAAAAGAAAATATGAATTTTTCCATCTGTGCTGATGGTCCGTATTCCTTCGTATTCCTTGTAATTCTCTACTCACGTCAAGATTTAAAAAAAAAGAATTCCCTTCAGTGGAGATGGGAACTCTGGAACCATTTCTGGTTTTCTTATGGAGTGATAACTCAAATTTAATATATTTAAACCTGTTCTAAAGAAAATGGAAAAGAAAGTTCTTGATATTATTTTTCCTTTTGGCCAGAAGAATGCTAGATTACAAATTTCCTTATGAATTTTTTATCCAGTATTATATGAAACTAGATGAATTCTAAATTATAAATCTTTTGCAAGTTGACTGCAATTTAGTAAGTTCCATCCTATGAGATCTGGACTCTGGCTTCACTAAACAAATTTTCTCACTTTTGGTCTGTTTGTGGTTATTTTTTCAATTTAATGAACAACTCTCGTTTTTTAAGTTTTTCTGAAATAAATTACTTCTGAATGGTCATGAGTTGGGGCTTTGGTCTATGATTTATATTTCTATTATGCTTCTTATAGAGTTGCTGTGATTTTCTTTGTAATGATACATTTTAGTTTTTCCGTAAATATCCGAGGCATCGATGCTCTGTAGTTATGATGTTATCTCTAAAACAGAAAGAGATTTTGTTTTGGGAAGAAGGTGAATATAGGTACATAATTGTTGACTTGGAGTGCAAGAATGTAACATCTACGAAGGAGATGTGAAGGTGTAGAGTTAAGTTCTTGTTCCCATAGCTCCTCACAGGTCTGCGTTCAAATCATCCATGCTTGCATTTTATTCCCTCATGTTTACCTTCTTATAACATTGTGTGCATGTTACTTGCCTCTGGTATAGTCAGCTAACTTATCTTATTTGGGCCTTTCTTCCCAATTTTTCAATTCATTGCTTCCCAATGTTTGAGCAATATGGTTGATTAATTAAAAATGATGGATGTCCAACTAATTCCCCCTTGTTAAGAAAATATATTGTCTGTATTGTATCATATTATCCAAATTATTAAACCACCCTCTGACTGGAAAAAAAATGTCTTTAATTCTTTTTGGAGAGAGTGTTTATAAATTCATTGCAATCAGAAATGAGTAGTTCCTAGGAATACTGAAGATTCGTAGGCCCGACAATTCAGAGGTCTGCCTATGATGTGAATGCTGTTCATCTCACTTCTATCCTAAATGTGAATCGTCATACATGTTATGCAATAAATAACACATATTTATACCATTTACATGGTTTGGGTGTGGACATATTGGGTCCCTGCTGTTTAATTTGCATATGCTATGTTTCTGTGTTATGATCTTTTTTCCTTTGATGTCCTCAAACAATGGCTTGTTTGACAGTAAGTAGGGCTGATGCACTGTTATGTGCTTGTGTTAGATGCACTTCTATGATTTATCTAGAAGTGCAATGGTGGGCATGTGAATCTGAACAGTGGACCGTGCTAGATTTATTACATTCATCGTGATTGTATATACTTAAAAATTTTTATGTTATTTGTCTCTTATGTAAATTTCATGATGTTCCTCAACTTAAGCATCCCAAATGTAGGCGAATCTTGTTGGGAAAGTTTAACCTAATATTTTTCTGCAGTATTATTATTGATGGATTTTTGCATGTCTTCAATATGCACTTGATTAGATTAGGCTGGTCATAGATAAAACAGATAACACATATTTAGTGACAGGCTGTGAACTTTGGGTGTAAGATAATTCAAGTATGGAGTTAAATATCTGGTGATAACATTTATGCGGCTGAACCTGATGATGCTTAACATTGTTAGTGTTTGATCTTGTACCTAATTTGGTAAAGAAATCTTGTTGAACATCTGGAGAAACTTTTCTAGCTACCATAGCAATTATTCAACCTAGTTGTTCTAGGATTCATTAGAGCATATCTACTGATTTCCTACAAAATTGAAAAACTATTTTAGGAATAAAGAATGCCATTTAGTAAAGTAAAGCTTTTATATCATCCTTGCCTTCTTTCTGGCTTCTCCTCTTGCGGTATCCAGTCCCTTAGGCAACATTGCTTCTTTCCTCTTTTTGAATGGCACATGTTTTGCTCATGTATATAATCTATCGATTACATCCATCAGTAAACATGGATATAATTTTCTCATTGTATTATTTGTTGAATTCTTTTGATGTTCTGTTTCTTGCGGCTGCTTCGGTACTCTTGTCCTTATTATCCTTCCACATTTCTCAATTTATTTTTCTTTTCTTGTGATCTAAAAGATGTCTAGTATTTACTTGATTTTAATATTTCAGACCATTGTCACTTAAAAGCTTCTAATATTATCAACTTGCTTACTGTAATGCAGTGATTAATATTGTGGATTTAGATAACTTCTGCTATTTCAGTTCTGCTTTCATTGATAGTGGATTTAGAATCTGTTTTTACAGTGCTTTGGCTGGCAGCAGTAGCCTGTTTCAAAAAGTTCCGGGTTCTATAGGCTCCACTAGTTAAAGAATACATAGTAGCTTGGAACATTTAATGCTGCACATTATTGAGATTATATATTACTGTAAAGTCAAACATGTTGCATCTAAATAAACACCACTGTCAGAATCGGGATAATTTTGCTGCAGCAAGCCCACCACTTTCTTCTTATCTTGGCATGAAATAGTGGGTTAGCCAGCAAATTCATGTTCTTCAATTGGTTGTTATAGGGTGAGTCTTTTGTGTTTTTTATATAGCGTTATTCCTAAAGTTTCTTGTAATTTAAGTCTACAAAAACCCTTGATTTTGTGGTCCTTTCCTCCCACTAGTTGTGAGGCTCCAATAATATAGGACTTGGTGCTGTGTTTAATATTTTCCTATAGCTGTGCTTTCCGCAAAGGTAAAGTCTCTGTAATCCTAAAATAATAGAAACTGGGTGAGTTTTTGCTGGAGAAGAGATGCCCACGCATCGTGCTTATATTAAATATTTCATGCCATATGGTTCTGCAACATGATAAGCAGATTAAGTTACTGAATTTATCTCACTGTAGTGCTCCTATCGCCCCAAAATTTCTTGACAACTTGAGGGTATTTTGTGAATAAGAATGAGAGTGTTAGCTGTGTGCAGGCTTGAGCTCGTTCATTGGTAGTCGGTGGAGTGTCGAATATTTGGAAGGGGTCCTACTGGAATTGAGCCCCCTCTCGTCAATTATTATCATTAATCGTAGAACTTATAACGGGGGTTTGTGATTGTCAGTATTCAAAACACGTTACAGAATACAGGCCCTCTCACTATGATTAATTCATGTGCTAGTCAAATTCATGTGCTAGTCAAGGGTTATCTCGATCAATGTGACCGAGATAAGATAAGTTTGGACCCACTTGCCTTGTGAGAAATTACAGTGCTTTCATGACATTGGTTGTTGATAGGATTTATGTCTCCTAGTCCTATATTTGAGTAATAAAAATGCAGAAAAACAAGAAGCTAGGATTACTAGAATTAGGTAACTAAGTTTCGTTGGTTTCGATGTCTTTTTCCCCGTTGGTATCGACATATATCTCAAGAGATACTGCCATTCAGACATATAACCAAACGTGTCGTGTGCACATCAAAAGCGAAATGAGATAACAAAGACCAGTTCAATGTACGGACGTGTTGACACAACTATTCTCTAGAAGTCCAATTATAGAGTTACTGTAAATGATTCCTTTATGTTTTCTGCACGCACGGGGAACACCGTGAGTATGCATTACCCACCTTAATACGACGCGTCTTATTGCAAGGTTGTCTTCGAGCAATCTTGTGCCAAAAGTAAACGAAAGATTGGAAAAGAAGAAGAACAGGAAACCGACAGATACGGCAGTGTGTAATAATGTAGTGATGTTCCCATCACATGATTTCCAAACTTATGCACAACAAGAGGATCGCTGTGTCACATTGTTTGGTTCAGATTTGGATGAAAGATGTTCGACGACAATCCCTCTAGCGCGCCAGCCTGTGTTACTCTCATTAGTCAAGCCTTTTGTCTTTTTGTTCACCCCCCCACCCTGATATTGTCTAGCCACCCCGTGAAATGCATGAATTCAATTCCATTGCCAGTTGCATGCCAACACAAACTATTTTGCAGAGGTGTCTGGCCATTGAAGATGGAGACGTAACAGAGAGAATATATAATTTTGGAAAACAAGATCTTGTAAAATATTGCCCTTTATTGTCAATGATGCTGACGATGGTCTATAGGGTGCAGCATTCTGCTTGATTCTCCATCGGCAAACAAAGTTTATTGAACCCACACACTACTTATATGAAATTAACATTGGAAAAAGAAAGCATTTTTTCACTGTGTCTGAATTTGAATATGAATAAGATTGTGACCATTTTAAATCAGACTTAATTAAGATGTATTTTATGTAAAATTTTAAATATGAAACGAAAAATCTGAATCCGACAACATTAAAAAAAAATTGAAATACACAAAATGTAAATATGGTTAATACGAGAATTGAAAAGGTTACATGTGTTTTATATTCACAATATTATGTTTGAACCCCCTTTAAAACTGCGGCTGCCGTGAAAATTTCAGCAGAAGTAAACAATGTGTTGTTTTGTTATGTTATGCAAAAGATTCTTGTGCTGAAAGGAGATGATTCGTTCTTTACAAAGAATTGAACCAGTATCGTTAGCGTTTGTTTGGAGGGTTGATTCGTATTGCTTGTAAATGAATGGTGAGCGAAGCAAACTTTCTCTCCACTTATTTTCCCCTCTTTAGTGATCATATTGTTTGATTGCCCAAAATTGTTCGTAGAACAAGGAAGGAGAGACACAAAAATGCATGCGTCGGTGGGATTTAAGTGGGCAAATATAATATTGATGCGTATCATGGCGTGCTAATTTTTTCTTATATATATATATATTGTTCTTTATTTGACGTTTTAAGAGAGAGTTATCAACTATCATTGATGGTAGAATTGACTTGAAAAGTTTCATTATCACTTTACAGTGCAATTTCACGAAGGAAAGCCTTGCAGTTAAGCTTTGCGTTGCGCGTGAACCTCGATAATTAATCATGGTTAGCAAAGAAACGATAGAAGTTTAACTATGGGTCACTTTCCACGTACTATATATACAAATCATCCCCCATGCCATCTTTACACCACAGACGTCAATCTCTAACCATTCTACTAGCTTTTGATAATCTTAATCGCTCTATATTATCATCCGTCGACCCCTGCTTCAATTTTCATAATGAAATTTTATTACATGCTGGCCTTTACCCTGTGTTTATTGGTCCTTCGTTTTGAAGACACAAACAGACCTCCATGGCCTTTCATTCTCGTTTTATTTTCATTCTTCTCTCTTTTCCCTCTCTTTCTAAGCTTTTGCTTGATCCCTGGAGGCTTTGCATGGAGAAACCATCGTCAAAACTCTGCACAACTTCGTGGCCCTATTGGCTGGCCGCTGCTTGGCTCCTTGCCTCAAATGGGTTCTCTAGCTCATCGTAAATTAGCTTCACTGGCGGCTTCATTGGGTGCAAACAGAATCATGGCATTCAGTCTCGGTCCCACACGCGTAATCGTCAGTAGCCACCCAGAAACTGCGAAAGAAATCCTTTCAGGGTCTTCATTTTCAGACCGTCCCATCAAAGAATCAGCCCGTTCGCTGATGTTTGAACGCGCCATTGGCTTTGCACCTTCGGGGAAATACTGGCGCCACCTGCGCAGAATTGCCGCAAATTACATGTTCTCCCCTAGGAGAATCTCCGGTCTGGAGGAGCTACGACAACGTTTAGCTGATGAAATGTCTGTCAAAGTGAACCGACAGATGCAACAGACAGGATTTGTCAAACTACGAGAGATATTGCAGGAAGGATCTCTGAGTAACATACTTGAGAGCGTGTTTGGGAGTTCAGTATGCTTACAGAAGGAAGAGCTAGATGTTATGGTGAAAGAAGGATATGAATTAATTGCACAATTTAACTGGGAGGATTACTTTCCCGCAAGGTTGTTAGATTTGTATGGCGTGAGAAGAAGGTGCCATAAACTGGCGAGTAAGGTTAAAACAATTGTCGGGAAACTTGTTGAAGAAAGGAAAAGAAATTATGGAGAACTTAACGGTGGAAATGATTTTCTCTGTGCTTTGTTATCCTTGCCTAAAGAGGATCAATTGACCGATGCGGACGTGGTGGCTATTTTGTGGGTAAGGATTCTTTCTTGCCTGTTTTCTTGCTTTCTTTTCTCGACACGTTTCTCTTTCACACTAATATTGAGTTGTTCTCCTTAGGCAGAAAATAACCCCGGCTTTAGACACAGACATCCCAGACATATTTTCCAGTTTTCCCGTAGACTTCATACCAAAACCCTAATTCGTTGACTAGATGGTCAATCTTTTTTAGACTTGTTTATTGACCTTAAATTTAAAAAAAAGTATGGATAACAACAATGTTCTATACTTCGAAGGTTGACTAAAATATCTTCGAAACTTTGAACAAGTCTTGAATAAATTGACCTTCCCCATCTAGATTCCACCACACATGCCCATGTCTTAACGCATTATCTCATCCCTATCCTGTCCAGTAATTTCGATAACATGTCTGTTTCTTTATTGATAAAGACAAACAAATAAATATATAAATAAAATTTAAATTAAGCTGATCATAAAAGGGGATATAGATAGCTTTACAGCCTTTCATTTAGTTGTTTGCTGAAGTTAGTAAGTTTTGTCCCGATTATGAAAGGAGATGATATTTCGAGGAACGGACACAGTGGCTATACTTCTTGAATGGATCATGGCCAGAATGGTTTTGCATCAAGACATTCAAACCAAAGTTCAACATGAAATTGACACCTGCCTTGGCCGACGCAGTCACTTGCAGGATTCTGATATCCCTAACCTCCCTTACCTCCAAGCCGTGGTCAAAGAAGTCCTCCGGATGCACCCTCCAGGTCCGTTACTCTCGTGGGCACGCCTGGCCATCCACGACTGCCACGTAGACAAGGTCTTTGTGCCAGCTGGCACGACTGCAATGGTTAACATGTGGGCCATAACCCATGACCCAGCTGTCTGGAAAGAGCCATGGGCCTTCGTGCCCGAAAGGTTCATCGAAGACGATGTCCCCATCATGGGCTCGGATTTAAGGCTTGCACCATTTGGGTCCGGTCGCAGGGTTTGTCCCGGCAAGGCACTTGGCTTAGCCACCGTGAACCTGTGGCTCGCCCGGCTTCTTCTCCAATTCAGGTGGCTTCCGGCGCAGCCTGTCGATCTTTCCGAGACGCTGAGACTTTCTCTTGAGATGAAGAAACCACTGGTATGCCGCGTGGTTCCCCGATTTGCATGATAATTTTGTGAAGTCGCAAATAACTATTGACCAGAGAAAAGGTGTGGTTGGCGTGAGGTTAAACCCCAAAACCCTCAATCGTAAAATGAGTAGACGAAGGATCCTAGCCCCTGTGAAATGTTGTTTCCAGCTTATGGTTTTGAGTTTGAATGAGAATACTTTACATGGTTTGCATGGTCCTAGTGTTTATAATATTTTGTGCAATAAAGTTAGGCATCTTTACAGCTAAATATATTATGCGCAGCCATTGCTGTCAATGGGAACCTTTTTATTTAGTAGTGAATGCTTCATATTTGCATGAAGGAGATGATGATGATGTTCCAAGACAAAGATGGTGGGGACAGTAAGAAAGACTCTTTGTAATCTTTCACTCCTCCACCAACCCTTTTAGTTCAATAACAATATCAACAAATGATGTCAGCAATATTCTCCAACCAAGCTGACGATATATATAAAAATATTATTTATCAACTAATAGCAAGTGCATGTTCCATGTGTATGAAACGAAACTAAAGGCAAAAGTTTTGGCTTTGTTGAAGATCCAAATCTCATTGTAATTTGCTGCCTTTGCTTTTGTTCTCTCCTTACAGCTCGAAAGGCAAACTCTTTTCCACGCCGACGCAGCAGCTGAACTGGCTTTTATTTTAACAAAACAATTGGGGAATGCAAATGCTCCCACGTATCTGCCATCTGATTGATCTGGGACCCGCCACGTAGCATCTTTTAAGATGCGCTCATGCTTTCCACTAGTTTAACGTCATTGGAATCAGCTTCATATCCACCTTCCCGACCTCAGTATAGGATCTTTGCAGTACTCACTCTCCTTTATTTTCTCTATCTCACATTTTATATCACTAGAGAAGCAATACTTACATTGTTGGTGGATTTCCAAGCGGATTCTTCCCACCAGAGTGTTTGCATTAGAGTTTCTAATCGAGTTTCATTGAGTTTGAATTTTTAATTCAAAATTTGTTTATTTTAAAATTGCATTTAATTTTTTTTTACGTAAAAAAATAAATTCTTATTTAAATTAGTATTACTTAATATCTTACCATTCAACCAAATTTCAAACCAAGTTAATTATTATAGTAATTTTATTTTAATAATTCTAAAATATTACGTACAAATTCATAAAGAAAAATTTAATTTATTTTTTTTTAATAAATAAATTTGTAAAACATATTTAATTGTATTCAAATTCTTACACTTAAAACCAATTATAAATCTTTTTGATTCTAATTTTGATATAGATTTTTTAAAAATAATTTATATAGATTTTGATAAACGGTTATAGGTAGTGATGATTTTTTTCAATCATGAGTGATTATTAAAGTAATGTATAGTTATACAAACTCACGTCTCCTTGTAACGTAATTGGTGATAGTACAGTTAATGTAATTCTTTAATTATTACTAAATCCTTGTATGGTAGGTGTCACTGACCCATTTTAAATGAGATGTATTCAAAGGTCAATATTTAACAACAAGCATGCTATGGGTTTTGATTTATCCTAATTTTATCAGAAGAATGACTTTAGCTCTCAATTAGTTTTGCATAAGTGATGTTTAAATTTCTTTTTCACTATGTACACATGAAATTAGAGTCGTGCTTCTTGTTGGCACTTTGAGTAGCGTAATTGAAATTAAAAGTGTGACAAACTACCCTTATCATAAAATCATGCACGCCCTTTTTGAATAATTGTATTGGCAAGACTATATGAAGAGTTTTGCTCTCATACCGGTACTAATTGTCAATAGCCCTTTTTCTAACTCACATAACACCTTTTAAATAAAAATTTATAATTTATAATAATTTTTATAAAATTCGTAAAAAAAAATCAAATAAATAACAAACAGTACTTAAAATATAAACAAAAAATTTAAAATATATAATAAATAATATTTTAAAATATAAAAATTATAATACATACTCGAATTATAGACAATCTCAATTAATGTCATCAAATGACAAATCATTAATTTAAATTGATTAATCTGAACTTCATTTTTGTAAGTGCATTTCACAAGTGTTGTCCACACAAATTTAAAAAATAAAAAACTGACTGATTTGATGTATTAGACGATACATATTTATAAAATGTTGATAGATATTAATTACTATTAATCTTCACTTAATATTTTATATTAATTAAATTTAAATAATTTATTATTTATTTATTAAATTATAAATTTAAAAATATTTAAATTAAATTATTTTTATAATTTAAATTAAAAACTGAATTTATAATTTTTTTAAGCGTTGAACCGGTTGGACTTAAAGCGTTTCTTTCAAAAGTGTTCACCCTAAAATGTTTAAAACGTTATTGCGATACTTGGGCTTGAATTCGGCCGAGTGTCGAGCGGATCACGAAGTCCAATTCATTAATTTGCGGCCCGGATACGTGTGGACACGTCAGATGGCTGTACTTCAAATCGTTTTGAGCACGAAGGGACGGGACCGGGGGCTTCCGTGCGATCAAAAGTTCAATTTTCAAAATTTCAAAAAGATTCTCCCCACGAGGCTCTGCCATTATTGGAAGATTGACAACGTTACAGAGAACTTTACAATAGCCCCTTACATTTTCTATTATTTATAAAATTAACACCACATTTTATCTTAAAGGTTCCTGCATTGTGGGGATAGAAACCTTCACGGCTGACATTTAGTTTAAACTTTTATAATTTTAAAATATAATAATTAAAATATTTAATTTTATCTAACAATTAATATCACGGAACCATCACCTACTTATACATTTAATTTTATTATGCAACTACAAATGCGGATTAAAAAGGTGCAAAAGTATATTTATTAGATCTTCAAATAAATAATGAGTTTATTTACGTATAAAAATAAATAATTAATTATTTAAAATTAAATATAAATTTAATATCCTAATTAATATGGTGTGCAAAGTGACATTCGTTCAAAATTATAACATTAATGATGATATAATATATTAAAAAATTATTTACGTAAAAATATTTTTTAATATTATTATAAATTTTATGAATATAATGTTACATTCAGAAATATATATGCATGCACGCTTGGCCTTTGGGCTATTAACTACTAAAAGTCTACTGTTATATTATAATAAACAAAGTAATTCTTAGTTTGTTCTTACATGGTTTTTGTCTTTGTTTTGGCATTTCTTATTTTACTGTGCTGTTTCTTATAATATAGAATAGGTATGGGGTCATATTATAAATTTAGAAAGTTGGGGCAGCTAAAAATGAAACATTGCGATAAGAGCTGAAAGAGCACAAACCAACACCTGAAATTTGCTTCTTTATCATTATTTATTCAATTTTCTTGTTAAAAACATAAATTATTAATACGGCCCCGTTTCAGGGAATAAGGACGGAAAATAAAATAGATATTCTCAAATCCCTACTCTCAAACCTCTGAAATCCATCAATAGCCGATGTCATTATTTGCCACGTTTCAGTTGACGTGACGTTTACCGTCTACACAGCGAGTAAATTGATTTTCTTCAGCAGTCGCGAGTAAGGTTTTCGGATAAACACATCGCTAATAATTCACTGAAAATTGGATGATTATTCTCTGAGAAAATTTCCAATTTATTTATCATCACAGCCCCTTGTTCGGGCAAAAAATAATTTTCGATCTCTTTTCGCTTTCCCTCTCTTTTCCATCTTTGGAGGGAAAAACCTCACCGAAAAAAAGAGAGTTCATCTTGCAGGTGGTAACAGATCTAGGGCTTTAGCTACTCACACTTCGCTACACTCCATCTTTTCAACCTTTCAGCTTGTTTACTCTTGTTTCGCTTAATTTCAGGAACAGCTAGCGTGGCTTCAGCTTCTGATTGCTCCGTTCTTCGATTCAGTGAGAGTAAGAGTTTTTGTAGTAAATTTGATTGAACTCTAGTTACGATTAGTAGTGCAGAGTTCAGTTGTGAGAGGGTGAGCTGTTTTTTTGGTTTGATTATTTGGGATGCAGTTTTGATTTAACTGGTATTAAATGCTTAATTTTTGGAATTGGTCTGGAGATTTTGGTTGGAGAATGATTTGTTTCTTGTCGTTCTGCATTTTTTTGTGTACTTTGAGTTGTAGTATTGAAGTGTTCAATGGAGGGTCTAGGGTTTGGGCTTAAGCCTTTGACAAGGGCTAGAAGCATTCTTTTTCGTTGAAATAAAAGAAAAAAATATTTGTTTTGTGTTGGTTATCTGTAAAATTCCTTTCTAGTCGCTTTAATTTGACTGAAGACAAGATACAATCTTTTTCTTTTTCCGCATTTTTGGGTTGCATACTTCATAGTTTCTTGATCGAAGCTACGACTATCATAATGGGATCTCCAATAGATAAAGCTGTTTTTCTTTGTTTTCGGCTTAAGTTTTAGAGCTCAGATTGTTCAGTATGACGAGTTATCTCAAATCCACAACAAAAAAATTTCTCACTGATTGCTTTTCCTATTTGAGTCTTTCTAGGGTTGATTGTTGTCTTTCACAGTGGAGAATGTTTGGTTGAATTAATAGCCTGATAATTAGTTTATTTCTTTGTTGCTGATACGCTTTTGTCTGATTTATGATATCTACCACGCTGATGCTGTCTACAATTTTGACCTTGGTGGGATTTTGTGTCTTCCTTTCTACCATTGTACACCAGGCAGACACATAGTTTTATTGTTGCTATCCCGATTCTATTTGGAACTTATTTGCTCCACTACCCCATCAATGACCGATCTTGAATTCCTCTCAAATTCATTTTTCCTCACCTTTTTCATTCTTGAGTTTTTGAACTACCAGTATTTCAAAAATTATTGCCAGTTGATTGAATATGATACTTGGCATTTTTTTTTCCTATTGAGTTATTTATTTTAAATTGTTCTCTTTAGTCAAGCAGGAAGTTATAGCCTTCTGAACATTGGTACATTCTCTGTCTGGAAATGCAAACCAAGAAAAAAGCTAACGGGAGAAATTCTTCAAGAGGGCATGTCAGTCCTAGGATTTCAAGAGCTGTGAAGAAGGCATCTGAAAATGTACAGGTTGCAGAAAAGAAAGCTACAGAGTTAATTACTTCTTCAGTTAGAAAGCAGAAATCTGGTATCCTTTCTTCCTTCTACTTATTATTCTTTGTTTCAGGGAAGTTCCTGGTTTTGTTCTATTTATTTAATTTATGAACTAACAAAGCGCCATAGCGATAAGACTAAATGACTGTAAATTTTGGATTTTGTGTTACGCACACTTAGGCATCTTCCCAGTTCTGTGCTTTATTATAGTTTACCTAGATACATAATAACATCAATATAAACTTTTATTTTCAGTTTGTTAATTTCATTTTCTCAGCAAGAAAATTTGACCTTTTTATATCACAACAAATCACAGTTAACATTCTTTCAAAGAAAAATGGGGAGGCTGTTGCAGCAACCAATTTAGATCGTAGATATGGCTGTGTCAATGATGAGAACTCCGGTGCTTGTCTGGGATGTGATTCGTTTAATGAAGCTTCAATGGATCATAAGGTAAGCATTGGTAGTTCAATCTTTGAATTTTTCTCTGTTGCTGAGTATAAATGGAAGAGAATGATTCTGAGATCATCTTTTCTGGTGGGACCATAAATTTGTGTAGGTGAGGTGGGATGAACAATGGGCAGTTGCCAAACTCAAAACACAGTGGTTTTTTTTTCTTGCTCCTTGCATGTACCATACAAATTTGGAGCTCCCATTGTTGTGCATTCATATGTACAATTATCTTTTTGTATACGATTCTCTTTCAGTTATCCTTCAGGTTCATTTGCATGTTATATTGATTTGAAGTGGTCCTGTGATTTTGTCCTCCAATATCTCAGCAGATGATTTATATTGCTAGAATTGTTGAATCAAATGTCAAATGTAAGGGAAGAGAACATCACTTTATGTAGCTCTCTATATTTTTTCTATATGATTTCTTAAATTGTATTGCAGGGTTGTAATGAGGAAAATACCCCTCCCATGTTGGAAACAATATTTTCTCCTGCCTTTCATGTATCTAAAATTTCAAATGGGGAAGATGCTGGTGGAGGTAGGTGATATAATTGATTGTGACGAGGATAGAATCTAGAGCTTCTCTGTTTTTTTTTAATATCCTTGATGCTTATTTGTAACTCCTGTCTAGTTGACTTTGTCAAATTCTTTCGGAGTGGGGACCGGAAATTCCATGAGGGAAGTGGGATGGATTACTCACGAGTTGACATGTTTGATGGTCATGTTACTCAAGAAAATTCTGAATCCACTTTTGGGGGAGAGAAGAATTATAGTGGGAGCACATTGACTTCAATAGATGCAATGTGTATTGGTAATATGGAAGTGAATACAAATAATTGATCTATCATTTGACTTTTGGTGACCAGATGCTTCTCTTAGATTCTAATGATGTGAATTCTCATATGCAGATTCAGAAGGAGCCAATCTGTCCTCTGACGTTTCAGCTATATATCTTGCTATGAAGAACTCAAAGCTGGAGTGTGTTGATGAGCATGGTCAAGATTCAATGTCAACCAATGTTTGCATGGAGGATGATGAGTATGAGGAATTGGATGACTTTGATCCTTATTTATTCATAAAGAACTTGCCTGAATTGTCATCAGTGGTCCCAACTTTTCGGCCTATGCTGCTACCTAAGCAGACTCGGAGTTGCCCTCCTACTACTCTTGTTTTGGACTTGGATGGTAAGAAAATTTGGATATGTATTCCTGTTTAAGTGTTTTTTACATTCATTTGATAGTGACTTTGGAAATGCTTATCAAACAAGGGTATTCCCTCCATAGTTGGTTATTCATGCAACTAGATGAAGATATGTTTTAGAATGTCTTGTCAAGGCTTTTCTGCTGCTGTGTTTAATATGCAGAGGCAATCTGTCTCTTTATTTTGGTTGGAACCTTAGCTATCAATAAGGATTTTCACTTTAGTTCCCTTTAGGTGTTTCCTGCTCAGATGCTCTTATAACTCTTTATAGCAGTTTTGCTGCAGGGGCAGGAATTGTTTTTGCACGCACAAATACTCACAGTGCTTAGGTTCCCCTCTTTATGGTGGTTTTTTTGGCTGATTTGTGGATTCTTGACCAACTCTGTGATTCTTTGTTTTCTATCCATACCTTCAGTTTCTTAGATATAAAATAAACTCTTTATCGTAGCCTGTACTTTTATATTTCAATAGTAGAAATTTTTAAAATTAGTTAATATCTGTTTCATATATAGAAATGCCATGAATGAGTTCTGCTGACTATTGGTATAAACTTGGTGCTTTAGTTTCATCCTGTTTGTTGAATAATGAGGTGCAATGTTGTGTTTTGATGTTTGGTTCTGCAGTATTGTCTTACTGAAAAGTGAATATCGGCTGCCACTTGTTTGGTACTTTCGAATTATGATTTTGTGCCTTCCTATTGCCTCATTTTTCAGAAGTAAAAAAGAGCCACATTCCCAAATTTTCACATTTTTATCCAAGTTTAAAGTTATTTAACCTTGTTGTTTTAAAAGCTGCTTCTTTTTCACACTGATAATGCAAATAGTTTTCCATTAAGTGTGTATGTGTATGTTCAAGGTACTGATTAAATTAGTTTGATCTGGCAGAAACTCTGGTACATTCTACGCTTGAACCATGTGATGATGCAGACTTCTCATTCCCTGTAAATTTTAACCTCCAAGATCATAAAGTTCATGTTCGATGCCGTCCTCACCTCAAAGGTTTTCTGGAGAGAGTTTCCAGCCTTTTCGAGATCATTATATTCACTGCTAGTCAAAGTATTTATGCAGAACAGCTTCTAAATGTTCTTGATCCCAAGAGAAAATTATTTCGCCATCGTGTTTACCGTGAATCCTGTGTTTATGTGGAGGGTAATTATCTCAAAGATCTATCAGTTCTTGGCCGTGATTTGGCACGTGTTATCATAGTTGACAACTCCCCGCAGGTATTGTTGTGAATTCCTCTTTGTAAAGATTTTATATGAATATGTATCCTTGTGGACATCCTATTCTTTAAATAGGTGGTGAATGTTTAGGTTAGTAAACCTGGTTTCAGTGGGTCTTACAGATAGCTTTGTTCTGGTGATATTATCATTGTATTCTCCAGAACTGAAGTTTGGGTGTCTTTTGGTCTGGAGTCAAGGAAAATTATTTCCTTGTATCCTGCACATGTTAGAAAATATTAGTTCTTTATGTAAGTTGTTGAACATTCATTTTCTTAACGAGTTCAAATTGTTTTCTTCTTAGGCATTCGGATTCCAAGTGGACAATGGAATTCCAATTGAGAGCTGGTTTGATGATCGTTCAGATCGAGAATTACTTGTACTGCTACCGTTTTTGGAGAGCTTGGTTGGGGTTGAGGATGTTAGGCCACTGATTGCAAAGAAATTTAATCTTCGGGAGAAAATAGCTGCGGCTGTTTATCCACTAAATTCAAATAGAGATCCTTTCGAAAGGTGAGCCAGGATGTGAATTGTGGAGATATATGGACGGACTTTGTCCTGTATGTTAAGATAATTACTTCTAGAAGTCTCTTTGCTGATAAGTCTTTGCAGGACTAAAAGTTTGAAGTTCAATGCCGCGATTTCAACTGGTCAGAGCAAAAGATGCTCCAACTCTGTAACCGTGTATGAACAGTGAAAACGTTTTATACATAGAATAGCACTGCTTAATTCCTTTACATGTAATTTTTAGGTGAGGATAGGTTGGAAATAATTTTTTCTTTCTAATAATTGAAAAATACGCGTATTACTTATGGCTCGGAAGCTGGTTTACCAATTGCCCTCGTTGGGGAAATTATTGTCGCTAGATGGTAGTGGAAATTTTATCTATATGGTTGGATAATGGTAAGCATATGAACATATAATTTACTTGTTCACTTCTTTGTAATTACTTTGCCCCAAAGGTTCGAAAGAGGCTAAGCCTGTCTCTCTCATGTACTAAATTATATGAAAAGTGTATGCGAGTCTCGACGGGTGCGGCACACTGGCTTCTACCCCGGCTCGAAGTATAATGCAAAGAGCAGAGCTAGCGTAATCGCACTAGTCACTAACACCATGATGTGATTTATCTCTATCATTGAATGCAAGAATTGCTTCCGAGGCGTTGCCCTGCACATGCATCTGTTTAGGGTGGGCCCCCGACTCCAAAGAATTCGTGTACCTTCACTTCCTCTCATCGTCTACTTCAAGTGGAGCCCTCTACAAATCTCCGTAAGCCACGTCAACCTTCGATTACTTGAACACACCTGCCGTTTTGATGAAACCATGGATAGTTTACCTTTGACCTTTCCCATCACGCACAACGCATTTCTCAGTTAACCATAGTAGATTCTCAGTCTAACCATGGTTAGCTTACTTAACGGTCTATAAGTACCCCCAAAAGCGCGCCACTCCCTCATTTTTTTTATTCCAATTCGAATTTTCAAATCAAGCGTTCTTCGCTTTCTCTCCAAGTTCGATTTGTTTTTCTCAGTGATTTTCTGTTTCTCTCAAAATTCTGCAGACATGGTGAGCCTAGAACCATTTAACTCCATAACTTGTCGTTCATTTTCACATATTCTTCGTCCCTCTCGAGTTCAGTAGTTAATCAAACGACGGCTTCTTAATCTCACTTTCCATTTATTGTTTTTGTTACAGGTTGTTGCACAGAAAGCGAAGGAAGCTGTGATCGCCGAACAGGATTCGCTTCTTCTGGTAATCACCGGTTCAGTATGCATTGTTACTTGTTTTTAGAAATTCTAGTACTGATTAGCTCGATGAGAGAATCGAACTTGTTTGTTATTTTTCATGCCAAAATTTTAGATGATTGTACATTGTTTACATAATCATACATTTTTGACTAGATCTGGTGCTTTTTTGTCCTTAATTTTGGATTCCTCCGATGAGATGTATTTTAAACATCAAAATGTCTCTTAATTGGTGTTTAATCAGTGGTACGAGATTTAGAAGAAACGTGTCGCATATAGAAAAGGTAGATCAGATTTATAAATTATAGGCTGGCTTAAACTAAATAGTAGAGATCTTCTTTGCCATTTGTCTAGGACAACATTGTCATTAGCTAATTGTGCATATGCTAGATGAATGTGGACAGGAGATGAAGCTTGCAGTTTATGTTCTCTAATTTTTGTTCATTAATATTTTTTCTGTTTATTTCGTGAGAAAAACGTGCTCTGCTTGTTGTGCCTCATTCATATTATGGAGAAATAAGGAACGGTGTTCTTAAATTTACTGCCAGTTTATTAAATGATTGTGAAACCAATAACAACCATGTGAAAATAAAATTCATGTCATTTTTTATGAATTCAATGTGAACAGACAAGGAACTTGCTTCGTATCACCATATTCAATATTAGTTGCATAAGAGGCCTTGTCCCAGAGAAGTACTTCAATGACAAGTCAGTTCCCGCTTTAGGTAGACTTATTTTCTATTCTTGTATCGGATTTTGTTTTATATTTGGTAGATATTTTGAATGTCAGAAGCTAAAGGTTCCTTGAAATTATCTATAGAGATGAAGATCAAGAAGCTGATGCCAATGGATGCTGAGTCACGTAGACTGATTGATTGGATGGAGAAAGGTATGCAAACTAATTTCATCATCTATATAAACTTATCTATTTTTCATTCAATTGGATTTGTTCTTTAAAACTTTTTTTTCATGTGTTTACTATGCACCGCAGAAAAAGTTATCTCAGAACACTTCTGTTCTGCGTATGTGAAGCAGTAGAAGGGCCAATGATTGAGGAATATGCTTGTAAGGCTTTGAGTAACAAATTGTATCCTGCAGTGTGCTTTGGATTGTTTCATTGGTTATAAAGTTTTGAACATTTTACAGTAGATGACTGGCTATTGGCAATTAGTCACCACGCAAAAATTATTTCATGCTTGATGAATTTCATTGTCATTTTTTCTCCTCATTTGGTCTCGGAATATTTTGAGAGGATTGATAAACCAGAACATGCCTACCTCTTTTTAGTTTCTTTTAGTTACTCTTATAGCCAAGAGGTTTCAATGAATATACGGGAAGCAAGAAATAGGGAGGAACATTCAAGTGTAATTCTGCTGCAGAAATTACCCACAATTAGATGATGTAGTTTAATCAAAATCCCATGTCAAAAATGATTTGCTTTTCCATTCTGTATGTTTTAAAACTTGTAGTGTGTTTTGTTAATTTCTGCCACGTTCCAGGAGCTCTGCTTGTAAAATGGTCCGTACACTCATTCAATTGATGAGAACTCTTGATAGGATGCCTGGAGAGGTACTGACTTGGAGGCATGTTATTTGACATATTGAAAGCATTATAAACATCTGTTTTGCTTGTCTTTTCACATGATTGAATTATGACGGTACACTAACTGACGAACAATCCATTCCTTTGGTTTTAGCATACTATATTGATGAAGCTCCTCTATTATGGCGATGTGATGGTATGCCCCATTTATTTGATCTCGTCTCTTGGTTTTCTGCTCTTGTTCTGGGGATTGCTATTCTGGTTATTATCATTACAAAAGTAGCCAGTTTGCTAGATATGAAGCATGACCACATGAGAGATCCAATATGAACTTTTAAGTGGGCTAGTAAATAATGTTTATCAGTTAGATTAGTTTGTAAATCAGTATATGCTTCAGTTGATCTTTATTTTCATAATTCTTACCCTAATGATACAAGTTTTTAATGGTTTAATGCAGGCTTTGACTGAAGGTAAACGGAGGTTCTCAATTATGTTGAAGCTTCTTTAAAACCTAACAAGTTTGCTGCTGTTTTGATCTCTTGCATTTCAGAAATAATGGACAAGCTCGTGAAAGAAGGTCTCTTGTCAAAAGCTGGAATGGAGACATACACTATAAACAAGCTAGGGTTTTTCTTTTTCTTCATGTGTTCTAAATCTCTTTTATATTAATTGTTATTAATCAATCAAAATTCTATCCTTATTTGCCAGTTTTTCGCTCTCTTCTTTGCTTTGTGAAAAACACAATATTAGAAATTTGATTACGAATTCGCCTCGGTGAAAGTGGAAACAGAGGTGAAAGAGGAAATGGATGGTGTCTCACTTTGTGATAAAACTCCCCAAGTAGAGGATCGCATATACATGAAGGCGATTGTGTTTAACGGTTTTGTTTATGTGGTGACATGTACGTATGGTCATTTAAGCTGTTCCCTGACTTGTGTTTAATTCATTGAAGCAGTCGGTGTCTTAATAAATAAATACTTTATGTTAAACTACCATTCCTTCCATTCTCTAGTGTCTGTTGTACTCTAAGAAGTATTGAATTAAACTCTGCAGTTTAACAAACCCATTAAACTTGTAGTGCATTTGAAAGCCCGTTTGTTTTCAAATAATTGACAGTTCAGCAATCCTTCTTTAATGTAATTAGAAGTTGAATATTAAATGAGATTGATTGTCTGACATGGCTATATCCTGACTGCTGACAGGCCTGAAATTGTTGAAATATCAGGCTCTGTATCATGTACTTCCAATGAACTAGATGGAAAAGCCAATCAATCAACTGTCTGCCAATTAATTGAAAAAATGATCCTAGATGGTTATGTTCAAGCCAAAGGGAGCCATAGGCTAGGTCTGTACTGTCTTATTTAGTACCATCTTGCTTGACATAGTTTTGGTGGTTCGAATAATTTCAACTTGTAACTTATCTTAATTTGGACACAGGAAAACGAGTGATTCACTCCAGTCTGACTGAGAAAAAGCTTATGGAAGTCAAAAAAGCATTGGAAATTTATATTATGGTGATAATTACAATCTTTGTTTCCTGAGCATTAAGTAATTACACCTTCTCATGTATTTGTACAATTCTTCTCTAATTTTACTAAATTCTTACAAGATGTGGAAACTAATGAAGCACATAAAAAGTCTAGCCATCAAGAATTCCAGAAAATGGGTACCCGATTAATTCCTTCCAGATTGGAATTTTGCCTGGGGTTCTTTCTCTATTGGAAATGGTTGAAATTGATGTAGATGACAATTAAAAAGTGTTTCTTCTGTTATCAGGAAGCAACGAAATGGACATGTCCACATGTGATGTTCTGCACTCTATTGGATCCGATCTCACACGCACTATGGGCATTCATCAAAATGGTTGTACCAGTAGTAAGCAGACTATCTCTATGGCAAGAAAACTTGGAAAAACTCCTACAAGCCTGGTTGAAGTTAGCGTAATGTCAAAGTTTTTGGACTTCAGATAATAAATCTTCGTGATTTTCAGAATTTGACAGGAAATTAATAGATTGTTTACAATTGGAATTGTGCAGCCAGTTGCTTCAAGAGAGAGTTTTGCACCAGGGAATGAGAACATCAGAGCAAATGGAAACACAAACTACTGTGATGAGGCAGATAATGCTATCTGTAGTAGGTCCACCCAAGAGAAAAGGTGCAGGAAAACGAGCCAGGTATGCTTCAAATTCTTACCGTGCAGAACCAGTTAGCTGCGTGGATGAAATGTGCAGGAACAATGAAAAATTCTTTGTTTCTAGTAACTTTGGCGATATTTTTTTAATATGTCTACAGGTCAAGGAGCCCATTCTTCAGTATTCGAAGCTCCAGAAATCTAAAGCTTGTGTTTGAAAGGCTTGGAGTGTATGAAGCAACTGGGCGACCTTCGTTCAGTTATGTGAACTTCCTTCTCACAATTTCTTTGGTCAACAGCTGCAAACAAAATGTTATATTCATGAAAGATTACGTTCTTTTTAAGCCTGATGTGCTTTCGGGGAACGCTTTTCCTCTTAGACTTGCATTTCACACGCTGAATTTCTGCATGTGGAAGAGAAAACTGTTTTAAAAAAAAATGCTGTCTAATTTAAAATTTGATTTACACCATTTTTTTTATATATTTTAAATATTATTTATTATATATTTTAAAATTTTATCACATATTTTAAATATTTATTTTAAATATTTTTATTTTAAATTTTACAATAAATATTTGAACAAATCGGAGCCATGACTTCCAATTTTTGCAGTAGCAGCGCATCACAATTTACAGTGAACGAACCGTCGTCAGCTTTCTTATTCTGCTTCGCACAGTTCTTTTGAATTACTTAATTTATCCGCCGTACCGCAAACAAACAAAAAAATAAGTACGTACACTTTGATTGCTTCCAGAGTAGTAGACTCTATTGTTCACAGTTTGGTTGCTCATTGGAAGAGATAAGGTACAATTTGATTCGTTTTATATTTGATATATTAATTTTAAAATAATGAATAAATAAATAAATAATGGCAAAGCTTTCATCAAGATTCATCCGCCAGCAATTGACGACTGACGATTGCAAATGCAGTCCAGTCTACTACATGCTTCCAGAGTAACCGCACAATAAGGAAGTTTCCAGGCATTCCACTTGTCATCATCAACTGCCACGTGTCTCTCTAAATGCCTATACTTTCGCCTAGAAAGCTTCTTAAATCTAGGCCCCACTTTCACGGAATCAGAATTTCCATCTTTTATAATGCAACCGAGCCCACTTTCACCACCAAGAAAAAGTAGATCTCTTTTGGACCGTCGGATCACACCGACCAGTCCGATTTAATGATGCTTCGTCTCTTTCATTTGTTCCTACTATAAATACGATCACTCCCCGAGCCCTCCGCTGTTCTTCCAGTTATGCATTGCCGGAAACTGATATCTGAATCAAACTTCGAGCTTGTTCCTTTGAGTAAGATATGGAGACTGAGAGCAAGAGACAAGAGCTGAAGCACTTAGGATTTGTGAGGCTGGCTGCGATTCACGCACTGGTGTTTGTGTCGAGTTTGTACGACTACGCGAAGCGCAACTCTGGGCCGTTACGCTCGGCGGTTGGGACAGTTGAAGGTGCCGTGATAGCCGTCGTGGGACCTGTCTGTGAAAAATTCAAGGGCGTACCTGATGATCTGCTCGTCTTTGTTGATAAGAAGGTATTATCTTTTTTACTTCGTTTCTTTTTTTGGATCAATTCTTTTTGTTACATCGAGGTATCGAATAATAACATGCTTCTCGTAATTGCAAATTTTGCTCGATTTCTTTTTGTTGGATGAAATGTTTCTAGAAATAATTTTCAGTTCTCCGGTTGATCGGAAACTAATTCGTGGTTTTATTGTTTCTGAATATTGATGGAGAAAAGCTTGCAACTTGTTAAGGATTTCTGGCGGTTTTTAGATGTTGGGTTCATTAATTTGGTTCTTTTTGCATGATTTATGTAGAAGATTTTACTTTTATAATCAAAAATTGAAGTTAATAACTCTTGTAGTGGTTCTGTGAAATTTTTTTTAATTTTATATTTATTATTATTTGGGCTCAGTTGGATCGTTTATAGAACTATCTTCAAAATATGGTTGATTACTACGTTTAAAAAAAAAGTAGTTTGGATCTCTGAGCTACATGTTAGCTGATAATCTCTTAATATGATATTATGCTGCCGTGTGTGGGTTCTTTGTTTACGTGGGTAGTGGTGAATTCGGGTTTGAAATTATTCAATAACACATACATAAGGGACTATAATTTGTGTTGGATGTTACTTGATTTCTCTGTGTTTACAAGTCTCTTTCTTGGAGCTTAGTTTGATTTAATTTTTGTGATGAACTTTTTGCAAATAACCCAGTTGATAGTAGTAATTAACTTAATTGATTGCTGCAGGTAGATGAAGCTTCTCACAAGTTTGACGAGCATGCTCCACCGTTGGCTAAACAGGTTGTCAGCCAAGCCCACAGTCTGATTGAAAAGGCGTCAGAGAAAGGCCAAAAACTTGTGAGCGAGGCTCAGACTGGGGGACCTCGTGCAGCTGCACGTTATGCTGTTGAAGAGTCCAAGCATCTCCTTCTTACAAGTTCTGTGAAAGCATGGGATAAACTTAACAACTATGCATTGTTCCGCACAGTGGCAGATGTAGCTGTTCCAAGAGCTGCACATTGGTCTGAGAAGTATAACCATGTTGTTCAGAACGTGAGCAAGAAGGGCTACACGTTCTTTGGTTATCTTCCTTTGGTTCCCATTGACGAGATAGCCAAGGCTTTAAAGCAGAGTGAAGCTGAAAAGAAAGGAGATAAAACAGAAAAGGATTCAAGCTCAAATTCAGATTAAAATTTTATTTTTCACCTCATGAGTTTTCTTTTTAGCTGTCTGGTTTGCCAAGCTTTAGTGGACTTTGTGGGCGAGGCAATGCCGTACAATGCGGAATGTAATCACTCTGTAAATGGCTTTTTAAGACCTTTTTGTAGTTCTTCCAATATGTGAATGGGTACAAATGGTGCATAATTGTAATGGCTATTTTTGGTTCAGAAGAACGGTTCTCTTTCAAGTGATCATTTGGTCTCAAAGCCAGCTTTTAGAGCAAGAACAGTTGCTGCTTTGTCCATTCTGCGTGGGCGATGGTTAAACTAGCACACCTGAAAGTCTGAGAATCTTCAGGGCAACAACAATAGGTTAAAGTTGCCGTACATAAACTAACTGCTGTGGGTGCAGGCACTGGAGGAGTATGCATTCGATTGATGACCACTGTACTGAAAGAATCAAAAGCTCCGTGTTTATGTCAGTGTTGCAGGCACGTTTGTTAAAAGCACGCATAAGGATAACAGGCAAACCCAGAGGATACTCGGTCAAATGATACAGTTCATTTACATGGACAATTATTCGAACTTATAAAACCAGTGTAACACCCAGCCCAAAAACAAAAAAAAATCTTTGCCCATTCGTTAATATAAATAAGAGAGAATGAGTGCAGATGATAGAAGAAATTTTTCAAACCCACGGGAAGAGAGAGGAAGAAAAGAGAAGAAAGGGAAGAAGAAAAGAAGAAGGAAAAGGAAAGAAAGAAGGAGAAGAAGGATAAAGAAAGTGAAAGGTGGTGATAGGGGAGGGGAGAAAAAGAAGTAGCGGGGGAGTTATAAAAATACATATATTTTTTTAATTCACATATAATTATAGTTAATTATTTTAATATTTTAAAAAATTAAAAATATATTTCATATTAAATTTTACTAAAAATATATATTTTTTAATGACATGATTATCATCTTATTTTATTTTGTATAAATTTTTTAAAAAATTAATAATTTATTTATTATTGTTAAATTATATTTACAATATTTAATATGTTGTAAAATAATATAAATAAATAGTTTAATTATTATTGTGAGTGGTTGAATTAAAAAATGATATATAACCTTTTATTTAGTATTAATGATTACAAATCTAATTTAAATTTTATGATAAAAGTCTGTAAATTTGAAATTATAGACATCAGTTTTTGAATATAAAATTCAAGTACACAAATTATACGTTTTTTGAATAATAATTTTTGAAAATAATATCTCAAAATTATACATTACATGTAATGATAATTAAATTATATTATTTTATAATATAATTATTTATGATTTAATTAATTAAAAATATAATTATTATTAAATTTATTTAAAAAAATCTCAATTATACATAAATATTTACAAACTCACATTTTACTTTTCAAATTCTTTTAGAACAATCAAAAATAAATAAATCTAAAAATTTATTTTACTTTTTTACTAAACATATTTAACAACACATACCATATTTATTATAACGTTGTAAAAAGATTGTTCACATTTAATTAAATAAATATATTAAATTTTGATACAATTAATTTTGTTACGGTGATAGCTGAAAATTTCATAAAAAAAATATGAGAGTATTATAAAATTTTAATATTTATAGTTCAATATTGATATTATCCGTATATATTAAAAACTCTGTCAAAATATTTACAATCATATTTTTTTATTTTAAATTATTTCATTAAATCCTAATTCACGAATTCTAATTTTGGGGGCGATACAAAGTCATTACAACCCAGTTGACATTTCGTCAACACCCATAAGCTGCTCAACAAGTTGGAGTAAAAAAAGAATAACAAAGAGAGTTCAAAACACCATCCTCCTTTGGAAAGACACTAAACCATTCTCCCTTCACTTCAGCTTTCTGCATCGATGAAAGAAAACAAATAGTCATTTTTGAGACATTGTAATTAAAAATGTGTAATATAGAGCCTTCTTTTGTGAACTATATAGCCTTCAATGCTCTTTCGATGACTTGTGGTTTCATAATCGTTATTAATCTAGTAGAAATCATAAGATATAAAAACTTGAAGTGGAAACTATGTTGTGAATCATTACAATGTACTGTCTTCCAAATAATTGGACATCACAGAAACAACAGGAGAGTAAAAGAAAAAGATCACAGAATGGACACTTTGACAACAGATAAAAATAGCATTTGCTAAAGAGATATCTTTACGGGATACTCTTTCAAGAATCTAAAGATCAACACAGATGTAATTTCCACCCTAGCCTATAAGATAAAGCGCATCTAACAATGGAGGAAAAGGAAGAAAAAGAAAAAAGCTACACAGTATTCTCCTACGGTCTTTCCAAATTTCTACGTCGAATGTTAGGCGTCCAACCAGTGTATTCAAATCTTTGTCTACAGAAAGTGTCTGCAGGCAAGCATACAAGGACCTCCTTCAAAGACTTAAAAAGTAATGTATCATAAATTGTTCCTAGTTGACACCACTACAATAATCTCAGTTGTCAAGCTATCAAATATGTAGGCACACAATTTGGTATCCTAAGATATGGATAAATATGCAACTGATAAAATTGAATTAAAAAAAAACTCAAAACTCATAAGAAAATAAACTGATTATATTAACCATGTCCGTGGTTAAGATAATTATGCCACAAAAGGCACCATCTTCCAACAACTGCACAGCCTTGTCTTTAATTGCTCTAGATCATCTAATTTTGTTACACAAAAGGAGCTTGTTGTTTACTCAAAACAACCAATCACTGAAATTCAAAAATCATCCAACATAAATGTAATCTACAGATCATGAATCAACACATAAACACCACGTAGGCATTCCACATGATTATCACGTGCCACAAAAATGTGATAAAAGAATAATTCCAAATTTCAAAATTCAAAGAAGCACGGCAACCATCATCAAGCAAATAAACACCAAATACAACTCACTGGATCAAAATCATGCTGAAAATCAAACCTGGCATTCATTTGGAGGTAGAGGTGGTATCATAGCTGTCTTGAAGGAGATCGTCGTATGGGTCTCTTCTGCCAGGCACCTGGCTGATCTGAGCATCCCAACGGAGCTGGGCATTGTGTCGTTCGAATGTCCAAAACCCGTATGGACGCAGAGGATAGCTCCACATCTCCTTTGTCTTTATGCACCTTTCTTTCCTCTCATACAAACGCTCCCTAAATTTCCTGTCCCTCTCTTTCGGGTCCTCCATCAACCTTAAAATCAAATTCTCCGCAAACTCCATTATAAATCCCATCTTCACTTCTCTTCCTATCAATCAAATTATTCATCCAAATAAAAATCTACTTTTTACATTCCTAATTTATTTTATTATTGCAAATTTTCAATGGGAGTCAATAGCATCATGCATTTTCAAATGGAAAACCCTAGACTATGATTACATAAATATAATTCGAGAAAAAGAATCCACAGAAGAATCGATAGTCTTTTCCAGTGATCTTCGAACTGAAAGAATAAATATAAGTGCGAATATTGATACTTGAATCGACAAACAACAAAACTCACCTGATTTTAAGCTCAGAACTCGCGAAGCAGAGCAGCAGCGTCCTCGATTTGGCAAGATGGTCAAGCTGAAGATGACAGAAGAGTTTAAACCCAGCTTCGGCTCGTAATTAATTCTACCTGGGCCTGAAGACTTGGCCCAAGTCCTTTTATTGGGCTTTCTGGAATCATTCAGCTCCCTATTTTGACTGCTCTTGAGAGTGAAATGCTACAGTCGATATACTTGCAAGTCACTTGTAAAATCAAACTGTGCTTTTATATTCACTAAAGAAACATTAAATAACGGACAAATAAGCAGTGCCTGTGTTATTTGATATATAAAACTGTTGCAATTGAGAGATGGGAACCCTGGAATCCTGTGCGTATGTGGAGGGAGCTAGAATGGTTGTTGTGAGATTCTCATTTTGCTTCTGTTCCAAGAAGTGGACATAAAGATTGCTAGTTATTTTATTTGTTTCTTTATTTTTCATCATCGGCCGATCAAGCAATACAAACACATAGAGCACTTGCATTTGAGGCAACACCCAAGATATATAGATCAGAAAAATTTCAAGTTTCTGGTGAAGAACCTTACCGTGGGCTGAGCAGGGAGGAAAGATGGAAGGTAACTTGGAAGTGTGTTCTGAAAGTGCTTTTTCTGGCAGTGCTTTATTTATTTATTTTTTTAAAAAAAAATTTCAAAAGCTAATTGATATGATGCACACTTCTCCAGCCCTCAAAAGCCTGTATGTTTAGTTTAATGTCAGTGAATAATAATTACTTTAAAAGAAGAATTTGCAAGTGATTTTACAGCCTTTTTCAAATGAACAACCCTTGGGAGCAAAATCTCTGCAGACGGCGGAAAACTTCAATGGCTTAAGATTAATAATGGGAAGAAAGTTTGGTGCGGACATGGTTGGTCAGATGTGACATTATGAGCTTGCTTAAACTGAACTGTACTTTGTATGAAATTAAAACAAAACTGGAGGCTGATTTTGTACTACACATGCTATGCCTATGCCATCGCTCGTACATGAATCCACAAAACAAGTCAACCCTTTTTTAAATTGTTTACAGAAATGAGCATTTTGGTCCCCCTTTGCATCTGCAACTACTACTTTGTTGCATGACATTGTTGTCAAACACAGCTGGGATTCCAACCACTGGCTTGAAATGGGCTGGGCTTGGACCACCTCAAAGCAGTCATCTAATATCTGATACAAAATAATGACATTGATAATAAATTCTTTTGATTTTTTTTAAAAAAAAGAAAAAGAAAAAGGAAAAAAGAATCACAATAATAAAAGAAAGAATAAGTAGTGCACACCCACCATAAGATGCCATTTTTGGGCACACAGATAAATGGTATTGGGCATAAACATAAAAAGCTTTGAAAATACCCACAATCTTACCACTCCCACTAACAAAATGCAAATTTCTCCCGCTACTTTCACATTCACTTTTCTCAAAATTTCTGGGTCAAATCTCTTGATGGCTCTCTGCTTTTGACAGCAAAAAAAGGTCTGTATGAGGATGGAGCAACAAGTATTCTTCAAACTCATTTGAGTGCCTCCCCAATGTGGAGAGTGCCAGTGTTGCCATGGCCATAAGATTTCACGGTATCCCACCGATTTAAACTGTTACTGCGTATGAGCTTTGAATTTCACTTTTTTTTTGAGATGTAGGACATGGGAATTCCTTGCCTTCCTTTTTACCCCAATTTATTAAACAATAATCCAATTTGACATCTAGGGTTTGCTAATTCATCTCATTCCCATAACCCAATTTCTTTTTACATACCGCATGCCTTGTTTGTTAGTAATTATATGAATCTGAGAAGGAATCAAAGACACAAACAACACTACAAACTTGCCTGCCGGAATTTTGAATCTTAATTTACCGAAATTAAGGTTGAAAGTTTCTCTATATTACAAAAATAAAATTTAATATTTTAAAAAAGAAAAGCCCCTCGAGTTCTCGGATTTACCCCTCTCTATACAAACAAGGGCAAACAAAACTCTCTCTCAACTGCCTTACAAATTCCAACGACCATGATAAAAAAGTTTTTTACTTTCAATTTTCCACCAAAACTGGCCTCAATTTTCTCGGGTACCATCGTGTCATTTTCTATGCCTATTAACCCATTTTATGTGCCCTTACCCTTACCTATCACCGTCAGACTAAATCACCCATCGCCGTTTTAACTATCGGCTATGACGTTGTCATCCCCGCCAACGTCGCCTTCTGCTTCATCAACGTCGCCGTCACCTTCTTCGTCCAGCCACCGCTCGGCCGGCGCGCACTCCCCTTTATGGCGCAACTTCCAATCCAGCGCTTGACAGGCGCGTGAACAGTAATTTACGGCACCGCAAACCGAACACCGTCGGAACTCGTGTCTTCTCGTCTCCGGTCTACCACATGCCACGTGCGAACACAACCTCAATCCCGGTCCCGGTGTCCCGTCGCGACCAGCGAACCACTCGGCTAAAAATCGGTTCGCGGGATGCGCCTCTGGCGCCGGTACATTGCAACCGAAATCACTGAGTAAAGGGCACCCCATCCCAGTCAAGTGACCGTTGTTAGGGATTTGAGGTTGCGAAACTGGACGAGGGTGTGAGAGTGAGTTCCACGTGAGCCAAGAGCGCGTGGAAATTCCTTGCGAAGCTGTTGACGATAGCACGGCGGCTAGTTCACGAGCGTTGGCTTGGACAAGGAACCGGCGTCCTTCCGCGATGTTTTGGCGCACGCCGTATCCGTCCTGGAGACAGTGACCCAGCTCGCGCAACGCGTCGATGTGGCCAAGAAAAGCGGCTCGTGCGCACAGAGCGACGCCGGCCCTAAGGTCCTTGTCATTTTTGGAACCGCCGCTACCGTTGAACTGAATAACTGCCAGCGAATAGAGTGCCTGTGCGTGGGAGCTAATCGCCGCCTTGGCCATGAGAGACGCTCCACTTCCTCGGTTTTGTAAACAGTAGAATCGAAGCTGCAAAATCAAAAATTAATTAAGAACATTAACACCATGCAAACATCATTCGAAGAATATTTTAGCTTGAGAAGTAAAAATTGAATTTTGGAATTTCAAAAATATTAAAGAATTATTATTTTGTCATCAAGAATTAAGTATTTACCATGCCGAGAGTGAAACAAGCTTCAACATTTCCTGCATCGGCGCAGAGTTTTAAGAAACGGTGGGACGACTCCGACCAGTTTTTGGCTTTAATAGCGAACGTTTTCTGAGAAGCTTTAGATAGGACTAGAGAATTCAAAGCTAAGCCATTTAACTTCTTGCATCTGCGTTTAACGGAAAATCAACAACGTGAGTTAGATTAGATTTCTGAAACAAACAATATCAAGCTGGAGCAAATGAAACAGCAAAAGAGAAGAAAGGAATAGCAGCATACGTCATCAAAACATTTACAAAATCGGCGGGGCAACGAGCGGTGGAGCTAAGTTTACAGAGAATACAAACAACAAGATCATCGGGTAAAGCATCAAATAAATCAGACTTTCCGGCAAACTCCGGCGAGAATTTTTGTCTTTTCCGGTAACCCATCTTCTGCTCACCGGAGAAAACTCTCCTCTTCTTTACAGCTACTCTGTCGTCTAAACAAACATCCACTACCCTCGGGTAACAAAGCCCTCTCTTCGTTCTCATTTCTGTCCACGTATGTCTTTCGCTAGCGCTAGCTATGTTGTTTTCTTTGCCTCGCCGTTACGAGATAAAAAGAGGGTTAAAAAGAAAAAAGCAGGGGCAGAGGTTATATAAAAGAGGGAAGCACAAGCCCTTAAAAGAGGAGCAACAACAACAACAACGACAGAACCGAATCATAAAATAAATAACCAACCCCCCTCCCTGGACAAACCGTAAGTATAATTACATTCAAAACCCTCAACTTCTCCATTTTACGGTCAAACGGCGTTGACCCAGATCCGTCCGCTCGTCGTCGGTTTTGCTTTGCTTTGCTTTTCTATCATATATATACATATCATATATGTATACACATACATATATTGGTGCGTACTGCAAAATCCTTCTTTCTAGAGTGCAAGCTTTTTAGCACTCTATTATCCTTTATAATTTATTTATTTATTTGTGAAAGACGAGAGGCAGAGAGAGAAGGGCTATCTGCTATCCTCATCTCTTTCAATTAATGTCCGTGGGTTACAGGTGGGATAGTATGTTCCTTTCTCTCTCTAAAAGCTAACTGCGCTGGTTTACTTTCAATATCGCCGGGTAAATTAATGCCCCGGCGCGTGATGTCGACGCGTATCTTTGATTGTTGTAAGATTCGTAAATTTATCATTGATTAATTTTGATGAAATTGATTAAGTGTGTGTGTTGATTTGAGGCGAGTGGTAAACAGGCGTTCGGAACGATCGTAGAGGTAACAAACTGAGGTAGCGAATTCTGGGCAGTCGCAGGAGACCTCAACCAAATAAGGTCGTCAAACGGATGAGTCAGCACTAAAAAGAGGTTCAGTTACTCGTAGTTGTTTTTGCTTGCTCTATTTATGATTTTGTCTTTCCTTTTATGTCCTTACTTCCCCAACAAACAAAATCTGACATAATTTCACAATTTTTTATTTTATTTTTTGAAAATAAATAAAAATAAAATACGGGCAAAATTTTCATGTTAAATGTTTAGACGAATAAAATGATTTTTACTTTTGCGGTCAACGGTGGAATTGTACTTGCAAAACCTGTGATCTAATGTGAGCTGCACACATTCTTACAGTGCAGTGGAGTGCAGGGCAGCAATTATCAGGAATGCAAAAGCTTGCCAACAAAGCCAAGGAAATCAACAACTCCTTGTGGGGTTCCTTATTTTTGTTAGCATTTTCCAGTCAACTTTCGACCTCACCGGCCCCGCTCTTACGGCCATTGTTGTTTCTCTAGTTGCAAGCATTTTCTCATGGGCTGTGGGTCCTGCGTAAAGGACGGTTCTGATCGATTGTAACTTTTGATCGTCCATCCAATCTGTGGCTTGATTCATGTACAATCGTAAAAGCGACTTCGAGAATTGGTGGTTGGAATTAACCAAGTAACGAGATCATTTGTTTGGAAGATACCATAAGTTTCTAGCTATCAGTAGTAGAGAGTGTGTTTTTGGTAGAGCGGTTGAGATGAAGTTGTATAGGACCATAGCCCCCAATTATACACTACCTAAAATATATAGCTTTGGAAAATCAGGCAAGCGCCAAGGCTCGGCTGCTGCGCCATTTGAAAAGCGTTGCATGTTACTGGAAGGTGTGAGTTTAAGGAGATGGTCCAAATTGGGGGTTACTGTAGGATCGCATGGCTTGTGTTTGGTCTTTAATGGAACAAGTTCATCATCTTGTCAAGCACTTCCCGATTGCGCAAAAGCGAAACTAATACTAGCCCGAATGGTCAAAAATTTCGGTCACCATTCTCAAAATTATGTTCTGACCACGTCATCATGATTAACTCACCGAAACTCAAGACTCAATTATCACTCTTTAGAATAAAGAATTCTCAAGGATTTGTGGTGGCTTAAGGAATGTAAAAAAGGTCCTCCGCCCGTCCTGTCACGTCGCCTTTAACTTAGAACTATTGCTGTCCTTTCAAACGCATTGACGTGCGTCGTTTTATTATCTCACGACCCGATTTATTTATTTATATAGGATTGTGATTCCTTAAGGAGACATTTGTCAATTTACCGCATCGTGAAATTCTACCCGTCACCGACAGCTTTTTGGCAGCACAATTTTAATTTTTTTTTGTCCTTAAATATTCATATTTTTTTATTAATTCACGAGCAGGAGACAAACGGAGGCAAGGGGAGCAGCAATGGTCGATAATCGTAGATAACAGACGGGTGAGGATATCATGGCCATGAAGGGGAGATGCATAAGTTGGGGGGGTATGACGTGGATCTGAAGGAGTGATGTCGACCACTCATGTCATGCAATGGGGGACCCACGTGTTCTGTTCTTAAGAACGGCTGCTCTTCCTTTACCTTCTCGAAGAGGTGACAAAAGGGAAGAAGGAAACGAAAATGCTGTACTAGTACGACGGACTGCCTTCTTATTAAACAATGGGACCCCCGTGGCGTTCACTTCTTTATTTGAATCGGCATGCCATGGGCTAGCTGAGCTGCTGGCCCCCGCAATCAGCGTAGCCGATTTTGCTCGTAAAATTATTTATTAGCATCCACTCAAAAATCAAATTGCATTGCGTGCTATCTTATAAATGTGGTAACTGGGAAATGAGAAAAAGGTGAAACATTGGTTCCCCAGCATGTTTCTTTCAAGTTTCGGCCTTTTACTGGCCTCCATTTTCTTTAAATCAATTTTGTCAAACACTTGGCTGGCAATGGCATCTCATTCACCCTTCTTCAATCCCGTCTCTGGTCGCATTTTCCCGAATAACGTGTTTGTTCCGTTATTCTAATGTGCTACACACGTATGCTTGAATATAATTTGTCAAGATTTCCACAGGTTTCACTTTCTCTCAAATGTTTTTACGAGAATAACGTCAGGCGTTAACCTCTTGCAGTGGGATAAGAAATTCGTATAAATTATCTCGTGTTAGCCTTTGAAAAGAGAAAGAAATTTGATTTGAATTATTTGTGTACGCCCAGGAAGCAAGCAAAGGGTGACGTATGATGGGTGTGTATACACACATATGTATGTGTGTGTGTGTGACCTTCACAAGATTCATAGAATGTATGACAGCGAAACTCGACTTCTAATACTTAAATAAATAATTCAAATTTCTTTCGTAATTCTCGTGTAATACGGCACTAGTAGCTCCACTAAACAGTAACAAACGAGATAACCCATGTAATTGAATTGTTAAAAAGGATGATTGCAAAAGTAAATAAGAATCATATCGTTAAGAGGATCATTATAACCCTTGTACATGAACATTAGAGAGACAGCTGTCTCAATTCGAGCACGGAGAGAAATTAATGTAATTAATTAAAACCGAGCCGGCAAAAACAAGCAAAACGTGATTTGACATTAAATAATATAGTTTACTGATTGGATTTAATTGTAATTAATTTTATTCAATATATAGTTTGATGCGGTTGAGTAAGGGTTGTGAACTGACAAATTTATGTAATTGGGATGCCCTTTAGGATTTAGCTTTGTTGGCTGGCTGGCTGGCTGGTTGCTTAACTTGAAAGATGAGGAGTTGGACGATTTCCGTCTCCATTTACATCGAGGAGTCAAAGACGTATTAAAGCTATCCACCAGTTTTTTTTAATTAATCTTCTTAATTAAGTATGTATTTAAATGACTAAAGAAGATCTACCCAGATTGTGTTTTGGTTTTTTGTCCCTTCGATGGGATGGTTTTTGGTCATTTATGTGCTTCTATTATTGATTCATTTCCCAATTGCTTTCCTCCTCCCCGTCTCTATCTCTACTCTCCAACGGCGCTGTGTGCATGAGAATTTACGCAAGTTTATTTTTGTATTATTTTATATAAATTTTTAACTATTAAGTTATATCTTTACACAATTAATTAATTGTATAAAAATTAAGAAAATTTTAATTCTTGTATTGATTCTCACAGTGTATTTTGAATATAATTTATTATATAAGTTTTATAAATTGTAAAAATACAATGGCTATTAAATAATTCTAATATTTAATTGTATTAAAAATTCCACTTTCAAAGATATATGTTGTCATATTTTTACCGATCTGGGTCCCGAGGAAATACAATTAATTATTACATTTTCTTCCTCGTAATTTAGTTATTAATTTTTGTATTTTTATTGTTAACTTATTTTCACGTTAAATAAATATTATCCCAAAAATTAAGGAGGCTAATCATGCAACGGGACAGAGAAAATCTCCTGTCATAATCCGGCAAGGTGCTGTATAATCTTGTGATTCGTGCGATCGGTTCAACGGTTGAGATCAGCGTGGATCACGAGATATCTAATGGGACGTTTAAGGTTACAAGTGCTTTGTATTTGTGTCGTTTTGACGTGGACTCTTCTCGATAGATATTTCAAAGGCTTGGAGATGTATACGACGATAATATGGATTGGATTAGGCATTACACCAACTGACACGTGGCGGCGGGATAGAGGTTGCTCCCTTATCAGAGTTGGAAGGTAATTGGATTTGGAAGCAAAGGTGGGGAGCTGTGTTAAGTGGCCTCCCCTCTGTGATTCCTTCTCCCGTTTCGGGATAAAGATAATATATTCAGTCTTTCTTTTACTTTTCCTTTTTCTTGTCCGGAAAAAGGCCAATCCGCCCTTTTTTTAAAAAAAATTTATTTTCTCTTTTAATTATTATCATTTTTTTCTGAATTATTAATACAGAAATTACTACTGGAAAAGAACAGGAAAGGGGTTTGCTTACTGATTCAAAGTTCAAAACACACGTTAACACAGGTGCACGAGATGCAAGAGGCAAAAGCAAGGCCCAGCCCCGTCAAACGGTAGCTTTGTCTATCGGTATTCTCATTAGATTAATTAACGTCGTTAGATAATCGTAAAGATCAGGGGAAAGTACAAGTAAAAACAATAACTGCGTACACTAAGATTTCGCTCCACGCTATCTGAATAAATCAGAAAACCATCGTTACCCCCTTTAATTAATCCGGTGATTTCGTTAATTTTCACTCCTTGAAGTAAATTTCAAGTCACAAACCAAGAGGAATCGTTTTGTGTGTAAAAACAATTCTCTATGTAAGCGTGCATCGGGATGGGGCTAAGAGAGATGCGATTTGTAAGGTGGGCGGCGCCCATTTAACTCCATAAGGAGAGCAAGAGCAAATGCCTTCTTCTAAATTTGAACAGAATCAGTTACGCAAGCTGTTACAAAGGGCCCCACTTTTGCTGGGACGTTTAGAGACAGGTGAGTTGTTCCCTCTGAGTGGTGCACGGCTCTTCTCCGGATGGAACGCGTGGCAGAATCTTCGGCTCTCCTTCATTGTGTGTTGTAATCTCTGTTCTCTTGCCAGGTAAGACCACCGGCATGCGTGGATCCCCTGCACACGAGATGTTGCAATAGTAACAGCAGTCAGCAGAGTTACAGCAAAAATTGAATGCCGTGTAAGTCACAAAGCAGTCGAATGCGTTCGTTCGCGTGCTCGATGTTCACCTCCTTGGCTGGCCATTCTTGAGCACATGCAACTTTACGTCGAATGCGTTAATTTAGGCATTACCTAGAAGGAAAGGGTAAGGAATTGTTGAGAACTCGTTTGTTACTCATTCACCATCTCTGAATCACCCTACATATGTTCTCAGCTTCTAATTATTACGTGCCAAATATTTTTTCATTTACGACCCACTGTACGTTTTTCAGGCGGGTGTTAGGTGCTAACTTGTCGGGCCAATATTTGGTTTGTGGTGCCAGCAAGCATGCACCATGCCAATTTCCACGAAAAGGAACTGAAAAATTTAAGAGAAAAGCAAGGGACATGCAGCCATGATATGAAATTAATATTATCCCAAGAGCTGTGGAGTAAAAACTGGAATGTTCAAATAAATTATTAGTTGAAGCATGTGAGATATTTTTAAAATGTTTGAGGCGGTTCAGTTGGCAACGAGTTATGGGTCTCATTCCTCATTCTCGGCGTTGGGATTTGGAAGGATTTAACTTAGAAGATCTGTTGTTTAACATTCTAAGTATTAGATATAGGCGACTGACTAAACAGAGAATTTGAAGGAGACAACGCAGAGGATGTTGCTTGACGCATTTGCCATTGATTAGCGGTCCCTTGATCAGCCAGTTCTGACCGATGTGGGAAATGAGCTGCATGCGTAAGCACGTGATGCTATTCCACTGTTGAGTATGGATCAAGCCAATTTTTCCCTGTGTAACTTGTGCTGTTAAATATCACTTATTTAATTCAATTTTACCTTAATTTATTCATTATCTTTTGACCTTCGTCAATGTGAAGCAAAGGAGCACAAATTGATCCCGAAACTAGGTTGCCGTATCTGTACAACAGTCAGATTTTGGTCATGAGTTGAAATGACCAACATATCCCTAATCTTTCATGCAGTGTGCAGACTATGGCTCATAGGAACCGTTGATCGAAACTGCACGTGATCTACTCGATTGCACGTGACTGGCCGGGTTCTCAAAAAGTTCACAATGGCAGACGGTTGACTAGTCTCTACATCATGTGAAACTTCTTGACATCTTTTCAGTTATCTCAGCTTAGGAGTGGATTGAACAAGCCACCTCACTCTGCTCTGCGGCTGTGATTGTCTCTTTGCATATCCTTTCATGTTGTGTCTGCCAGCTTGACCAATATTCATGAATCATGGCCGTAAAGCAGACTCCTCTCTCTCTCCCTCTCTGTGAACAAAAAATTTGGTCACGGGGTGGGCGTGGGTAAATCATTCTTCAAATGACAGAAACATCCTCTGAAAACGTCAGTTTCAGCCAACAACATTAGGGTTTCTCTTGAACTTTCACTCCTGACTGCTTAGCCGTGCAAGCAAAAATTAGGTTTGCTTTTTGCTTCCCAGACCAGGGACAAATTCGAGTTTGCCTTTACGTGCATAGTACGTAAGCTTCAAGCTTCAACAAAAATAAACAAGAGGGTATATGTTCATATTTCTAAAAATAGCAATCAAGATCCTCTCTGGGATATCTCTCGGTAACCAATTGAATAACGCCAACTTGCACGGTGCAATTTGAAGAATTATTAATCACCCTTCATTTTTAAGAAATTAATTTGCAAGATAAGTGTCGTATTTAAAAATCCTCTCTTTCGAAGGATCAAGATTGGGTGGAAAATGGGGGAAAGAGATAAGGTTTGAGATGTGGAGTGGGTGGAATACAAAGCTCGGCTGGATTCGTTGCGGTAGAAACTAGCCAAAGTGGACTGTGACAACGCACTCATACAATATAAAATATAATAAACGTGAACGTTTATGAAAACAGCTTGGTTGTTCCGAGAATGACAAAATTATGATCTACGATGATTAGACGTGTGGATTGTAAGTTAGTCAAAGAAAGTCAGCGATTTTTGGAATACAAACAAATTACAGGTTGATTACAATCACAATCACATGCTAGTCCTACTTGTGATTTGTCGCAGTCTGCATGGTCGGTGACTAACTCTGAACTAAATACTACTCTTGTTCAGATTTAATTTTAACACATTGAAATTCTTATTTTTAACTCCATATATTTTACTCCGTCAACGAATACCAAAATAAAACATGTCACGATGCTAACTACTGTTGTCTCATTCCTCGCGTTTGGCCCTTTTATTACGACCGAGCAAAACATGTTTCAACCTCCGTTCCGTTATAACGGGAAGTAGATGGTACCCTACCCGGGATTTGTGAGAATTTAGCGTAACGAACCATAAATGGGATTAAGGGGAGGGAACTGAGGATGTTGCTTAAAGCATTTGGCATCTGAACTGCTGTGATTTGTTTTTCCCATCGGCTTTCATCGTTTGTCGTGTAAAAAATCCCAGTGAGCGTGCACACGTGCTGCCCCAGTGGGGTTGAGTGATTCTCAAGCCGTCCTAACATTCTCCGTTCACTTCCATTACTCCCATCACACAATGAATTGGTAAAGTTGAACAGCCCGTTATTCTTTTTATTATTTATAATTATCATCATTATTATTTTTTTTTAAGAAAAAAATAAGGGTATTCATTAGGACCTTTTTATTTCCACTTTGTGGTGCCTTTATCCCTTCGCTTCAAATTTTTAAAATAATATTTAAATAACCATTAATTCAAAAATTGTATTAATTAGTGAACAATCTCAACTAATTGAGTACGGCTTCGGCGAATCTTTTCTTCAGACATCAAAGTATTGAAGTGGATAGATTAACATAACATGAGATTGCTTAATGCCTGCTAATTTCGGGTCGCCCATAGCGTGCACGGTAAGTGAAGTTAACCGCAAAAACAAGCTGTAAGCCTTAGCGGGGGTGGTTATTATTGTTCGTCCTCCTCTAAATTAACTGCGTTGGAAAAGTCTGTAGAAAGTGCTTTTGCAATCACTTTAGACAAGTGCGTTTGAAATTTTGATATTACTTATCGGAGAAGTGCTTACACACCAATTGCTTCTCCAACAAGTTGTCTGAAATAACATCAAAGCCAAAAAAAATTCCTTGTTCCAGGTTGCCCCACCCCGCCCCAAAGAACTAAAATTCTTAACATTACGAAATTGATTTGGACATAAACCCAATTTAAATCATCGTTGAATGTCTGCATTTACATTGTATGTGAAGCAGTAAAGTACTGGAATAAAATTTAATTGCACTTTTGAAACTTCTCGTGATGTGACAGGTTCCAAAGTTAATTACCTCATGGTGCAGTCCGTCAAAAATTGCAACTTTAGTATTAATTATTCATGGAAGTTCTATCTTTGAAAATGGCCTCTGTAGAACAAAACAGTTAACGTCATTTTACAAAGAGGACAGGGTTCTTTTCAACCTAAACTTGAAAGGCTAATTATAATTAACAATACAGAAGCACAACTTAACCTGAAACATATGGCACAATCATTCCCATATATAATTTGAGAAAGAAGGCGTGAGTGACTATTAACTATTGGCCATAGGTTGGATCGACACGGCAATTGCTGTGCTGCAGCCCTTCAGCAGTCTTGAGAATCATGCATGAATCTCGATAGAAACTGGTGTAACAAGACGTCATCGCTGAGAGCTCCATTTTATCTACCCTCCTTAATTCCTTTTATAGTTTTTCCAGTTGAAATTGAATTGAATTGAAGAGCTGCTGCATAATCTAATAATAAACAAAGATGATCATGATAATAATAAAAAGGTTGACTGGATGGAACATTCATAACATGATGATGGTATCTGGCCGTCCAGAAAACCGACATGCCAATATTCTTGTAAGAGAAAATTGGAAAAGGTCGGGATTAGGTTTGGATTAGCAAGCAATGCGTTGCATCATGCCATGTATTAAAAACAAAATCCTGATGCTTGGTCGGCATCTAATCTTATTGAACATCACCTAATGGTAATGGACTGTATATCAATCAATCCCCAAGTTAGTTTTGTCGGAATATTTTCTCTCTTTTTTTTTCCTGCTTCCACTTTCTCTAATGAAAGGTCAATACATTGAGTTCCCCCACCCATGCAAGTTGGTCGAAGAAAGAAAGAAACCCTAATAGATTACAGTGCATCTATTCTGTTTGGATGCTGAGAAAAAGGCAGTAAAAGAAAGAAGGAAGGAAAACATTATGAACCACACATTTTCAATATATTGGGAATGTGAAAATTGGAAGGTATAACCACTTGAAGGTTTCCCCACTTTAAAAATATATATACATATGTATATGTTGGCTCTTGATGTGCATGTTTCAGCTTTTGGAAACTTAATCAAAGGACCTGGTAACAAAGTGATTATGCGATAGAATCACTTTTAAAAAAGTGATTAACTATATAGCAATTCATTATTTCAATAATTAAAGATACAAAGTTTTTTTTTAAATGTAATTAAACAAAGTAATGGATGGTTGAGTTTAGGTGTAGTAGTGAGAAAATTGAATTGTTGATACTGCTTACGATTCCATAATAAGTAGATAATTGTAGTCAGATGGGCAATTATGCTGTATCTAATCCGGTAGTCGTCATGATTATAATTGAAAGCAAAAGCTTATCACGATATAATTATAGTAAACAGGCTTCCAAATCATGACGTACATCGGAACTTGTCCTTGCTTTTCCTTCCTGCTTTGCTTATATTTGTTTACAATTTTGACTTCATCTCAATCTTAAACTTCTGCCACCTCATATCTTAAACAATTTTGTGGTAAGAAAACGTCAACATTTCAATCTCAAATTACAATAATGCAGTGCTAATCTGTTATTAATGTTGTATTTGTTCGCATTTTTTGTTTTAATTTTATTTAATTATATGCATTAATCTAATCCTTTTCAGTATGACGAAATGATCTCTGCGTCAACGGAATAATATTCATATATATGCCATCTGTCAACTTTGAATTAGACGGGGCAGTGGGATGGGGATGGGATGCTTATTGTACAAGCAAGAGTGTTTGATGGTTTGTCTATGATTCGGAAAAAATTTATCTAAGGCTCTTAAGTGTCCCAGATGTAGTGATAATAGCTGATGATGTTTGATCAAGAATTGCAAATTCAATGCAGTTAAAAATGATTATACACCTAAGCAATGTCAACTAGGGTTTGATTTGGATGGTGATGTCTGATTTAAGGGCTATTGACCCTACAAAGTTAGGTGAACATCTGTTGTATGTCCTCTTAGCTTTGGGGCAATATGTGAAGATTGATGATATTCCAACTATCCCATTTTAACAGATCTTGCAATCTATTCGTAGATCTGAAGATTTGCTGCTAAAGGGATTGAATCGAAACGAAATTGCTGGAGTTTTGTGTGCAATAAACCTACCAGCATGTGGGAATATGATGAGTGGTACGAGCATAAGGGCGGGAAAGAAAGAAACCGATGAACACAAGCACTATAATTCGGATACTGGGGGCCAGCAGGTGCAGAATTCGACACAATCATCTTTCTTTTTGAGGTTTGGCAAAGTTGTTATAGTAATTATGGCAACCGAATGTTGCATTATTTAGTACTTTCAGAACAATTCTTGTTTAAACAAAAGGAAAAACACTCAACGGAAGTGCAGTTGTTTTCAGCCTCACAAGTCAATGATGCCTAGGACTGCGTCTTCGCTTGTTGACTCCGCAACCAAGGAAAGATGGAAAGAAGGACCAGAAGTTTACAAAACAGAAGAAACTCCATTGATTATGGTGAAATCTGCTGATTGACCCCACTTTCCTTTGTATCATGTTACAACTCTGAAGCTGCAATTGAGTCAGTTCATCTGTGTGTTATAATTCTCGTGTAGACATTATTAATTAGTAGACTCTTCTCTGATATAATTCTCATTAGACATAATTACTATACTAATAGCAGCCACATGCCCTGCTGCATGAATATAAAGTAGAATAGGAATCCAAAGCATACTTACTCTCACTCGAAAAAGATTTTGCCAAGATCTTATCAAACGTGCTTTCATGTTGTGGTTAGACCTGAAGCATTCACTAATTGCTTTGCAAATATTAAGGCTAATTGCAATTAATTTGCTTCCATAAATATCTGAACTTGGCTTAGTGCAGTGGTTAAGCCACACCCATATATTGTAGCCAATAATGGGACAATCTTGCTGGTAATGCTACCAAACTCGATCTTCTGGTCGGCACTTTACCCGGTAGACAAAACTGTAGTTGATTATGTCTATAATTTCACTGAATCTACTTAATTATGGCAATGTAAAATCATGTACACCACCAATTGCTGGACATATAAAACCTGTGCAATCAGCAACCGTCTGCTTCAAAATAAATAAATGCTAAGTTATTTATAACAAATCTACTCATGGATATTGAAAGAAGAAGCTTTGAAGTGTGTAACAAGAGCAAAATGTGTTGGATTTTCTACAGGAATTGCTAGGACAAGTGGATAGATAAAGACATGAGAGTTTTGCGGTAGTGGGCCTCAACTTTATCTACTTCAAAGTGATGCAAATGGGGGTTATGATTTTGCCTCAGAAATGAAGATAAGAACTAAGTTGTGGGTATCAAGTTTTCAGATTTTTACATCCTCTTCTTACCAAACCAAGTAGGGGTCCTAAATGCAAATTTTAAAATATTAAAGAAAATGGTTCACATCTGATTCTTTTGTTTATTAGAATCACAAGATTACCCTTTTCAGGATCACTCTTTCTCAAGGAAGAAGCAACTGCAAGCTTATGCTTCGGGCTCAAATGCAGCCCACTATAAAATTATATCGGTTTGAGCTTGGGCTGAATCAATCCGCAATCTTGTAGGCTAACACAAAGCTCATTGTGAAGAAACTGAGTAAGACCAGCCATACCATAGAATGCTCTCGTATAACTCCCAGAAGTGGCCCAGGGGATCGGAAAATGCAGTCTCATTGGTCGCAAAGAGATATTTTAATGCATGAACAAAATGAAGTTAAAATGTGAACCACAAACTCGAGATGGAGGAGCATGAGGTTGGATTCTGTATGCCACATGGCAGCGCATAAGCCAATTAGAGATCCACTCTTCTATCCTTTTAAGATAAGCCCCTGCATGCCTTAACGTTAACTGGTTGGTGTCTCTTCCTTTGGATACACGCCAGTCAAATTTTGCAAAGAAAAGATTAGCTGAAAGCCTGAAAATGGCTTCTGTTTGTGCTTCTTCTGCTATTGCAGCTGTTTCCATTTCATCCCCCAGGCAAGTTAATTCTCTTTAACACCCTACTACCGTTTTCAAACAAGTTTATTTCATGATTGAATTATGTAATGCTTTTGCCGAATGTAGATTGATCACATTCTAGAGCCATCTTACAGCTAATCAGAATATAGTTTTTCATAGTCAATCGTGAGAATTTTAGAAAATTATTTGTGATGAAATGAAACGAGATGAGACCGTGCATGCAATCATATATACATATAGTGAAAGTAATGATCGATGTAAATTAACATTGCAGTTCTCAGAAGAGTGGATCTGTTGTGGGATCAACAAAGGCTTCTTTCCTTGGTGGGAAGAAACTGACATTGAGAAAGTACGCAGCACCAGCTGGAACACGATCGGTTTCAGTGAGTGCAGCGGCTGCTGATCCTGACAGGCCTCTCTGGTTCCCAGGCAGCACCCCTCCTCCATGGCTCGATGGCAGGTTCGGTCATCTGAAACTCTTCTTTTCGTTCTATAATATCTGTTTGATTCGATGCAAAGATTCAAATACCATGCTTCGAAGAAGTTTATATGAACACTTCTCGCATTGTATGCAGCCTTCCTGGAGACTTTGGTTTTGATCCTCTAGGTCTAGGTAAGATATTAAGCTAATTCAGATTAGTCATCACGCAGTTTTATGTAAAACAATGATTATAATGTATGTTATGACTGATCTTTAACAGGATCCGATCCTGAGACTCTGAGGTGGAACGTGCAAGCCGAACTCGTTCACTGCAGATGGGCAATGCTAGGAGCTGCTGGAATTTTCATTCCAGAATTGCTGACAAAAATTGGAATCTTGAATACTCCTTCCTGGTACACTGCTGGCGAGCTGGAATACTTCACAGACACCACCACTCTCTTCATCGTCGAGCTGATTTTCATCGGCTGGGCCGAGGGCAGACGGTGGGCTGACATTCTCAAGCCAGGCTGTGTAAACACAGACCCAATTTTCCCCAACAACAAGCTCACCGGCACCGACGTTGGTTACCCTGGTGGGCTATGGTTTGACCCACTAGGCTGGGGAAGTGGTTCTCCTGAAAAGGTCAAGGAATTGAGGACAAAGGAGATCAAGAATGGAAGATTGGCCATGCTGGCCGTGATGGGCGCATGGTTCCAACACATTTACACGGGCACTGGTCCGATTGACAACCTCTTTGCTCACCTTGCTGATCCTGGTCATGCCACCGTTTTTGCTGTAAGAACAAATTCAAAATCCTTTACTGCGTCTGAATAATTTGCAACAGAAAATGACTAGATACATGCACATTTGTTTTAACCGGTGCTTGTGGATCATTTCAGGCCTTCACCCCTAAGTGAGATAAGCAAGGAGACAGTTACTTGTAAAGCGAAGGAGAAAAGCTTGGAAATTCGGACGGTGGAGTTGAAAAGAGTGCTGTCTATTTTCTTGTTAGGGTAGTTGGTGTGATTAGATCTTCTGTATTAATGGCCTCTATCTATGTCTTCCTGCGATGTACTAATAACTGTGTGATCACTTAGATGCTGATGCCATGAATATATGAATTCAGGTGGAAACCCTAAATTGTCTGTAAATACGGCTGCCATTTTAAATGATAAAATCACACCATAATATCTAGATTCAGCCTCCTTAAATTAACACAATTTCTTACACATTTTTTAATTATTAAATTGAAATTTTATTAACAATTAGAATTTAATAAAATTAATAATATAATTTTTTAGTTATAATAATTAATATATTTTCTCTATCTTCATTCACTAACAATGCAATTTCTTTCCCCAAATTTCTCTCTGATTAAAAAGAGAAATAATCAATTATTTGTTAATAATAAATTAAATAAATAATTTATTTATTTAATAAAAAATATTTTTTAAAAAATTTATATAAAATTTCTTCGTATATACACTAGTTTACTTCATTTGTCCGCTGCGTCTCCTTCTGGAAGTGCTTCTCGCATGGAAGTTCACTCTTAATCAAGTAACTGAAAACAGGCATTGAGCGTGGTTTTAGTGTATCAGATAGAAGGGTGGTAGCAAATCCACTCAACTCCAGTATTCGGTACACCATAATAATCACAACTTAAATCGTTTATTGATTTCATGCTTTAACCATGTTATTAGTTAGTCTGTTGTTAAGGATTCCAGAAGCACTTTTCCGAGCTAAAGAATCACTTTACGTATTGGCTACAACGATTATAAACAACAAAGTAGTAATTACTAATTTAATGATAGATTAAACTTAAGGGAATCAATAGAATTACAAACACAAGTTAAGTCGTATACGAAGAGCAATGGGACTCGCAATTACAAACAGGTAAGGTAATTCCTCCGGCTCTCTCTTCAACTATCGCTACCAAATTATATTTAACAACTAACATTATGACTCGTAATTAAGCCACGAACGCCTCACGACGGTCGGTTTGGTGGCCGCACAGAGAGTTGAACTGGGATGGGTCGACCGGTACCGGTACCTCCGCAGCTACTACACGCCATCCGTCCCGACCCGGCACAAGTTCTGCATCCGACATCGCCATCAGACCATCGCGTGCACATACACGTAACCCGACCCGTCCCGTTGCAACTGGGACATCGGGAAAACGGGCCGGCCATGGGTTTCTGGTCCATCACGGATTTGACCAGAGCCGCCCCGGCCAACACGCTCAGACTAGTCGCGACCTGAGTCAACACGAGCGGACCCATTTGGTTGATGAAGCGGCGAATGAATCTACAGAGAGAAGCAAAGACAGCGAACTCAGAGAGATGAGAGCTGGTGACCTTTCGGGCTGATTCAAGTGGCGTAGTTCGTGCTTCGTGGGAATATAAAAAGTGGTGATGGGTTTGTACACGTACTCGTTTTGAGCGTTGGTTGCCTGTGGCCGTTGTCCTTTTGGGGGTTTAGGGAAGGTGTTGTATTTTGATTTTGATAGAATGCTAGTCTTAGTGGGATTTCGCTAGATTCTAGATTGAGAATGTTTTGTGTGGTTTACAATACTTCTGTGTATTTATTGTTATATCAACGGTTGTAAATGCATCATAATTGGAGTTGAATCGTTTGAGCTTGACTTGGAATCGACAAGGTTTGAATAACCCATCGTTTGATTTCTCTTTGCTTTTATCGTACGCATATGACCCATTACAGATATTTGCAGTGGCACAAAAGAACAAATTTTCATGAACAATACAGCAGGACCAATACGGCTTGCAAGAGTGGCTTAATCCATCCGTCCATATGACCACAAATCTTTATCGACGGTTTAAATGACTCCAAGACAAAAGGAAAGACATGCATTCGCAGTAAGACTCGGTCAATTCGTTAAAACAGCGTGTATTCGCAAAGACACCTAGACTTGAAGTTTGAAATCAGATTGCTTTGACTTATCCAACTCCAGCAACAACTACACTTGTACTCCGCGTTGGAAGGTTGACGCAGACTTCAAAATGTAGCCCAACGTTCGAGAACTCTTGCAGTCACTCTTGACCATTGAGACAGAGAGGGAATCGAAGACTTAACGCAAGAAATGGAAGGTTCGGCAAAAGTTATGACTTTAGAAAATGGAATCTTCACATTTTAAAAAAATTATCCGTACACAATGGCCACTACTTCTATTTATCATCAATACAAAATGGTATGGAAATTTAAGAGAAAAATCATGAAATACAATCTCATTTAGGTATTGGGTGCAAAATTAAGTTCCTGTAGATCTTGAAAGTCACAAAACAAATACCGATCTGCTTCAACTGTCATCTTCTGCCCAGCTGTACGCATCCCGACACCTAACTGCAGATTAAACCTGAGCAATTGGTCTCTTCTCACCCGCTATTTGCGTTGTCTTTTACTCTGCTGGACCTTGGCATACTGCATCCATCGTTCTTTGTTTCATATGACTGTTGTTGATTCACTAAGACAAGTGATACTGGGACGTTCTTAAATTTACACTCAAAAAACTTGTCTGATATTGATGTTGATTCTTGAAGTTCTGATATATTCTAAGAAAAAATGATCATCTTCATGTGAGAACTGCAAATCAAGAGGGGATATGTCGGCATTCTCTTTGTCTGTAAAAATCCGGGGTACACCTGCATTATTAAACATCAATAGTCAATAGCCGTGTCAAGTTATGCTGTAGAAAGATGAAAAATGCCCTGTTCAAGAGTCAAGAATCAGTTTACATCATCGCAACTGATTCAAACTGCTATTTGATAATAGGACACCATACTTAGGTTAGTTGATGAAATAAAGTTAGGCAAAAAGACGTCAAAAATTAAATATTTAACAGGACATTGTCTAGTCATAAAGTACAAGGTTCATAAAAACATCAAAATCCTCTGCATCATGAAGAGTTACTTTTAGAAGTGCACATTTTCCTGTTGAATAAGATTCTGATGCCTTTGATCCAGGAATTTTGACTTGTGAACATCATTAACAAAAATCTCCCTTACACATGTAGCCTTCGCTGAGACCATTATCTATGGACACAAAGGCAGCACATAGTGCAAAAGCCTATGAAACACTCATATGATTTTATGATCTAAGTGTGAATTGTATGTACCAAATCATTAATTATGAAACAACCAGACAGAACACACTTACCATGAAAACATTCCCTTGCTTCTCCAGCCATAAGGACAGCATCACCACTTCGTAGAAACATTGCTAATGGTGGGTCATCTCTGGACTTGCCTCCCAAAAGGAAAATGGCTTTGCAACCCAGACTGAAGAGAAATTATAAAAAACAAAAAATATGTTAACTTCTCTACATCTTTCTTTTATGTTTTCCATCACAAATAATATACCCGTGCAGGGGAGGGGAGTGAAAGATAAGAATACCTCAAGCTTACAATAGGTTTGCTCCAATCTGCTTCCATGTCATCCAGGTGGCCCCCAAGTGTATCACCTGAAAAGAGAAAAGAAAAACATGTTTGTTCCAGAATAAAGAGGGTGAAAGGACTCTGCCTTAACAAATGCAAGCGGTACTGTGCAATAGAAAATTTAAGAGTTTAGAACCATTAGTAATGTTTATGTTTCTCATTCAATCGAGTATCTTTCATTTTGCAATAGAAAATTTTTTAAAATAAAAGAAACAACAAAAAATCTGTTGAGATGCGAACTTTTATCTTAATAAATACCCAATCCAAAATAGTTTACTATTGCAGCTTCAGGCTGAAATTCTTCACCAATGGGCATTGCAGGTGCAGCTAGTCTTTTAGCCAGTTGACAGAGATCATCAGGGATCTTGTTACGCGGAAGAGACACGTCATAGTTTCGCTACACCATAGCATACATAGGTTTAGAAAATAACTTGAAATTTATAAGTTGATTACTTTCAGATAGCAACATGGATTTCACATATTTGCCAGCTAAATGCAAAAAGCATTGTACATCATGCATAAAAGTTCAGTAGGAGATCCTGGGATCAAATCCTAGGTGCACATAAACTTAAACTTCGTTGAGTATAGTATGTTGGCTCTAGACAAGCTAAAGATTCTTCAGTAAAGAGAAAGACTTGATTCATGCTATTAGACATCACATATTGCAAAATTCGAATCAAACAAAATAAGTGTTGTATAGTCATCATTACAAAAAAAAAGACAAAATCTAGTCTTTAGTTACCTTAGACCACTCAAATTGTAAACCAACGGTACTCCACCGCAACTTCCGCTGCAGAACACTGGCTGTAACTGACTTGCATGTCTTACCTCTCAATTTGGCACTATTTTCTTCATAAAATTTCCATCTATTAGCATCTCCATTGCTAACACAAGAATTAGCTCCCAGATCTGAACTAGCAAGCGAACTGTCCTCAATCAATATTTTCTTCTCCTTTGCAGCATCAAATAAGTCATGTATAGGCCCATAAATTGCATTGTGATTCGTTCTGTTCGGAGGCTGCGGGAAGCTCATTAAACTCTCCCTTATCCACAGGCCTTGTTCTTCTATACTCAAAGCACCTGGAATGAAATAAAACCCTGCATTGCAAACACAAGATGTCAAACTGTTAACAACAATGAAACAAAACCCTTTATTATTGATGAAATTCTAGACATAAAATCTGTTTGAAAATGGTAGCAAAAACACTACACTGTTGAACAGCATCCACTAGATGTATATATCAATAAATTTAATACCTGCAAATAAACAGCAAGCTGTATTTAAGTCATATTCATTATTTGCATTTAGAATTCATGGTCACCCGTTTAATCCAAGTTCCCACAATATTTCAATCGCTGACTTTTACATTGAAGATCACCGATATAGAGAGATTTAAAATTGATACCACGGTGATTTTCCAAGCAAAAAACTGGACTTATGAAACCACATTGGAGAGCAAGAATTCCAGGAGGAAGTTGACCATTCTGAGCGTAAGAATCTAGAACAGACTTGAAATCCAAAACCTCAGACAAATCAACTTGTTTCGGTTGTTTTTTCCTGTGAAATTGAAACAAAACATGAGAAAATGTGTTAATATCAAAACGAACCAGGATAGGAATAAGGCTAATAGTGAGCTACTTTTTCGAAGATTTTGAGGCGTCATCGTAATAGAGTTTGTATTTCTTCTCTGCTCTCCTGAAAGCTGTTCGCTCTGCATCATCAGAGATTTGATCTGTTCCGTACATCTCAATTGTTTGGCCAAGCCAACGATTCAAATTGCGATTGCGGAAAGGAAGAGGCAATTCTGCCGATTTCCCGAATCAGGGTTTTGATTAGGGTTTCTAACGAATCGTTAGCGGACAGCCGGTACTGAGTGAATGACACAAATACAACTGCGTACGGAAACGTAACTCAAACATCTGTAAAATTAAAAAACTAACTCAAATCGACGGCGTTAAGACCATTATACCCATCGAGAGGCGACACCGACAAAGGGATTATAAATCGACATATGGTTTGACTAGCGATCGATCACCAGAATGCGACGATAAGACTAACAAAGCGCCGCCGGAATTTTGGTATTGAAAATGTTAATATAATAAACCTTATTTTTCAACAAAAGCAGAATACATAATACTCTTCTGTTCTATTCATGATAGTGGATTAATACGGTGTCGTTCGTATATTTGGGGATGTAAAGACATTTTTTCTTTACCCACGCCTTCTACCCTGCAAAAATACGAAGAAGTCCTTCTTAAAAGAGGTAATGTTCTTTAAAGTGCGTCTACAATAGTCTTTTCATATAACATCTACGATATGAGCGCCCACCACGTTAACGTGGATGGCGCCCTTATCATTATCTGTGATTCCGTAAAAAATCTGGGATGACTGAATGGACGGTGGCAACCAAGGGTTATAAATACTTTAAACGCACAAACGTTGAGTAAATCTATCGTTAATCAAGAAATGGCTTGCAGGACAGTGTTGCGCTGCGCGTTCTTAACGGAACCATGTCGACCTCTGCATCAGAACCGAGCTCTCCTTTCTCTTCCATTAACGACCGTTGGATCGTCTTCCTCGGCTAGCTTGATTTGCCGTAACTATGGAACAATTAGGGCTTGGAACTTCCATTCTGCAAGACGGGCTCATCTTAGATGCTCGCATAACGAAAGCCAATCATCATCAGAGGACGACAGTGAGCAAGGTCCGCCTCAAGAAGCGGTTCTTAAAGCCATTTCAGGTTCGTCTCTCGCCAGCCTGTTCAATATTATTATTATCTAACTAATTGAAGTTAATTTCGAGTGTATTTACTCAGGCGGTGTTTGTTTTTAGCGGAAAGAATTTTTGAAAGTCTAAGATACAAGTTAGAGTTGTTACATATATTTTGAATACAATCCGGTAGAAAACAGCTGAATTAATTCCTTCTTGTTTTAAAATTCCAAACTAGGTTTCAAGATTGCAGACAAATGCTGTTGAAAATTCGCAATCGATGTGTTTCTTAATATTTGTTGTATCCTTGGATTTAGAAACAATTTTCTGAACTGAGATTGTGTGTCAAACTGACTCTTCATTTATTAGTCATTAACAATTTTAATACATGAGATGATGACTGGCTCATATAATCGTATTTGATGTACATTATTTATTGATTCGGAGTTGCTATTGGATCTAGAGGTATCAAAGGCAGAAGGGAGGGTAGGACAGACTACAAATGTGGTAATAGGAGGTACGGTAGCTGATGATTCTACGAATGAGTGGCTTGCGTTGGATCAAAAGGTATAATAATTTTTGTTTTTCTTTGCTACGAATTTAAATAAATGTAGTCTACAATTTGTTGGTTTGCAGCTGGGTTGCAGGATGTGTTATCCTCTTTAATTGCTTTGCTAATATTATCTTGTCATAATGGTGATATTGTTATGCCAGGTTAACTCGTACCCAACAGTTAGAGGGTTTACAGCAATTGGTACTGGTGGTGATGACTTTGTGCAAGCCATGGTTGTTGCCGTTGAATCTGTTATTCAGAAGCCTGTTCCTGAGGTAACACACAATTTATTGATGAACTAATATATGGAAGATAAACTTTGATGTGACAACTTATTGATAGGATTTGATGTTTTACATGGTTACTCTATTCATACAATTTTCAATGTAATCGTTTGATTGTTTTTTCAATAACATATAGAATTTTATTAGAGTTTTTCTTTTTGAAGTAAATTGTTTGGATTTTGAAGGTATGTTGTTTGTCCTTAATTTGCGTGCAGTTCAATATATCTTGGAATTGGATAATAAAGTATAACAAAAAATTAAGTTCTGTAACAAATGAATGGTTGATTATCAGTCTGCTAAGATATCAAAGTAGAACCTTCTAGCAATGTTAAATTTAGTCCTGCAGTAAGAAAAATATAGCATATGGCAACAATGGCTTGCATCAGCATGTTGATGACTGTAAATATGTAAATTATATCAAAATTACATTAAATCTGTCATAAATGAGATGGCATCTGATTTATATGATTTTTTACTGCGTTGTGCTGTGTTTCTGAATTATATGATTTTTTTGTGTGATTTTCAATTAAGATCTATAGGCATCTGATGGAAGAACAATTTAGACAGCCAATGTGAGGCTGAATCAGTTGTTGTCTTGTTAGATACAATATAATATGAAGGGTTTTGTTGAACTCTCACAACATATTTAGGGAGACAAGTTGAAATGTAAATAAGTAATGGGAGTGCAAAGATGATTTTGCTTCATGTTGGTGAGAACAACTAAAATACATTGTACTCAATTCTTAGGATGATGTCAAAAAGAAATGAATATTGAATGAGTACAATATACTTAAAATAGATAATGTGGAGTCCTTCAAAATTTGATTTTCTGGGTATTACGTTAAGAAAGTGGTTTAGTGTGGAGTTCTGAATTGTAATTTTTGTGGTGGAGCATCTACAAGTACGAGAAAAAAGTTAATCATAAATGAGTCTCAACTCAAGATAATCTTCATCCAACTATACGTGGTTTGCTACAGCCTCTAGCACTCTTCTTCTGCTATGGTAAAGCCTTAATCATTGGATATCTTATTGCATGGAAAAGTGATTGCTGCTCGGCTAGGCAGCTCTGAGAATAACAATGGTCACTTTTGTCATAGCATGTGCAAAGCAATTGCCAATAATATGATTTGAAATCATTGGACGTCATACCATATCAACTATGTTTTACATCAAAGTAAGAAGAATACGAATTATGGCTGAAGCAAGAATTTGTCATGTTTGATTGATGGTCCAAGGAAGATGGGTTTAGACATCTGCAATCAAGATAACTCAGAGTACCCATGTCTAGAGATGATGAGGGAATGTTGGTGAAAATGGCTTTGGGAATAGAATATGACACGTCAAACATTCTATAATTGTTTTTGAGGTTGAAATTCCATGCCATAGGTTTACTGTTCCTTGCAATTACAACTTGATATGCATGCAAGACTGCCTTCTTTTCATTGACCCAGTTACAAGTGAAACATCGTCTGAAGAAAATAGGTGTTGATTTGTGATGAAAATCATAGAGATGTGGGGAGGCTACGAATTTTTGGTCTCTTGGCTGGGCAAGTATTAGTTCTGATCAGTGAGATAATTGTCTTCCACTCAAGAGCCTAGCATTCGGGATCTGCTGGATGATGGCATTGTTTTACTATAACTGAAAATTTTGAAAGTCGCAACACATAGTTGTTGGTGGAATTATTGAGAGCAGAACATGTATCTTTTAGTTTTATCACTACAACCAACAACTGGAATGAAAACTAAATTATGTTTTATAATAGGGTCATGTGAAGCAGAAATTATCATCGCGGGGCAAATATGTATCTGTCAACATTGGCCCCATTCAAGTCAGTTCCAGTGAGCAGGTATGTCCTCTCTCTATCTGACTTTCTCTCTCTCTGTCCCCTAAACACACACACTTATGCGCACTTTCCATTTCAATGAAGTTTCATTTATCAGATTTTTATTAAACTTATTTGCAGTATTTGCAATTTAGAATCCCATACAACTTTATGAATTACTTGGATTAGGCTGATAGCAGGAAGTAACGCTGTTTTTCAGGTCCAAGCTGTATACAATGCCATGAGGAGAGATGAAAGGATGAAATACTTTTTGTAGTGTGATTTTCATTCTTGTATGTACAGGATGGTGAAAATCTAAGACTTTTTGGTCTCCTCTATTCCCACTGCTCTTATCATCTCCCAGTTAGTCTGGTTTATGTTTCTTTGATTAAGCCGTGGCTTCATTTTAGCAGAGGAATCGTGGTCAAAATTACTATTCTGTGTCTGGCCAGATGTTAATGGTATGATTTGCTAACCAGAAACGAGGCAGCTTTTAACTAATCTTCTTCTGTGCAAAATACGAGTTACTTTTGAGGACTACCGCCATGTTAATCTTGTGAAAGAATTTTATTCATTCATTCATTCTTTCTTTCTTAATTTAGTCATGGCAAGCTCATCAAATAATTCAGTAAGAAGTTAACTATCTTATAAAGTTCTGTAGTCGCACCATCACCAGAGGTCCATATTGTATATTAGTAATTTACCAGTCAATATGGCAGTGGCGTGAGATATTATTGCCTGGCAGTTTGAACTTTGAAATAATATAATTCTACTTGAATTTAGGTGTTATATGTGGATGTTGATTGGATGATGGTGGTGGTGGGGAAATTTTTCTTGAGATACCGCTTGTACAAAATTCCAAATGCATAGTTGTGTACGGAGACATGACATCTTTGCCAGTTGCCGGCACCACCGTGAACCACAACTAATACAACTTGTCATCAGAATGTTCAGAAAACCGAGAGATCAGGAAAATGATTGTAAAGGCAAATAGAGATAGAGCTCCCTGTTTGTTTTATAATTTTATGTGCGAAGTCAGGGTACACATGCTTAATGACAAATGCATACACGGCGTGAGTATGTCTTCCTCTTCGTACATTTTTATCAGGTTGTGGCTGACTCCATGACCAGTCCTCAGACGAACCAAAAAGATTCCCAAATTTCCGAATTTGTTTGTCAACTATTGCCCTCCGACATTGAAAAGTAAAATTTCAAATTTTTAATTATTTATTATAAGTTTTATAGGAAGAAAAAAGAAAGATATACCAAAACATAGACAATAGCTAGACCCGTCCTCAAATGATGGGGCTGTCACCGTCTCTACTTAAATTTATAGCCAGTTGATGACTGGGTGCATAGCATCTGTTATTGAAATCAGGATACGAATTATTCCCGTTAAAAAATCGGTAATATCTGCAACAGAGGTCGGTAGAGATATCTGTTCAGTGTAGATGAATGATTGTAAAAGGTCGATGTACAAAAGATTATAAGCAAAACTTGGGCCAATCATTGTATTTGCGAAACTGGGTTCTGACTCGGTCATATGATCTAAACATTTTTAACAGTTAGAAATGTCAAATGAAGCACTATTTCACAGTTCATGGTGCGGAACACTGCTGCCGTCGTCACTTGTGGACATTTCTCTCTTTGTCGCGGCTCTCTTGGTGATTTCATTAATACCTTGATTTTGGTCCAATTCAACAGCAGCTAAATGTTAGCATGGCATAACCTGGTCTTCGTATCAACATCCGCAGCTTCGTAATTGGTTTCTTTTCTTCCCCTCTGCTTGTTCTTTCCTTTTATTTGCTCACCCGATTCCAGTCTCTCGTGTAATTTTATGCAAAAATACATCATGCTGGGAAACATGGAAGAAAAGGTCGGTCTGCATGATGAATCCAAGGCATATATTTTAACTTTTGCATCTTTCTTTTTTATTTTCTATTGATCGCCCACCAATTAACTAAACTAGCAGACGAACCAGCATGATAATTAAGGCAAGCTTGATGTATCATTTTTTACTTTGGCTGCTTTCCTTCAATGTGTTTTTCTTTAAAATGTGTTCTTTCTAGGCTGCATAATCACTTGATTTCACTGTAACTTGTAAAACAGAAAGCGCATACATTGATTACAGCTCACGAAGTAGCTGAAGCCATACACACACACACTGGTCTGGCCCTAAACTCCATCCGAAATGCAGTACGTAGGGCAGTATGTTTTTGCCAAGTATACACAATATTGCAATGGTCGGGTTGAGCAAGCAGGCATGATTGATCTTGAAAACCTCTGTCAATGAAGAATCATCAGAAATAGTTCCTGGTGAGAAAGGCAAGTCTCCTAAGAGTGTCGGCAGTAGTTGACATTCATCGTCTCCATCTTCCATTTCCAACCTCAATGATCTTGACGAAGCTCAACTGGAGCCGTCTACAATGTTATATATTCTCTCCAAGAAAACTTCCTTTCAAACGAATTTCATACCAATCAAAGAAATTCAAGCTCGAAACCGGGCATTAAAGCATTGTGGATTCAGTGAAGATGATTACTTGGTTCTTTTCGTGCCTAACTACAAAGATGCTATGTTGATGATAGGAGAGAGCTAATCTTTCTTCAAAGGAAAGTACTACTTTCACTGTCATCTCTGAAGAATATGATTTCATCAGGGGATTTGCATCCCAGAAAGAATCAAAGGTTATTTCAGCACTAGAAACATGGTCGGATTTGGGGATTAAAGGATCACAACTTAGTCAAAATTTCAGAAGGAAGTGCAAGCACACACCCAAGGGACTTTCCTCATGTCCAGTGATTGTAAATGACACTAGATATTATATGCATTGGATTTCTGAAGCGCACAGAAATTCATGGCATGTTCTTCTTGATGCAACTGGATTGGTTTTTCGGGAAGACCGGCTGGCTCTGGCACTTCATCGACCTGATTTTGTGTTATGTGCACTTGATAATACTCATGCTCAGCCATTGAAGATTACCTGCCTTTTGTTTAGTAGAAAATCATTTGATACAGCATCACTCGCAGCGTAGAATATCAAATGATTTGATCTTAATTTCTCGAGTATGATACATGAACATTGCATTCATTTCCATCCTTTAATTGCTACCTGAAAAAGGTGACTATATATCCAGTAATGTAATGAACTGGATGAACCCTGATTTGGTCCAAGTCCAATTACATAATGACATCAATTTGTCAGATGCAAACAATGTGAAATAGAGTATTCGTGGATTTGGTTGAATTTTGGTGAGATCGCATCCATTCTAATCCAAATATTGTGGCCCAACTATCAATAGGCCAAGAGAGATGCCATGACTCAGCAGCATTTGATCCTGCTTTGACTTGAAACCTAAACCACAAAGAAATCCATTTCTTCACTTTCTAGTAACGCCTTCTATCTTGCCCATCACGCTCAGCAGCGTTTGACCCTCCTCTGATTTGAAACCTAAACCAAAAAGAAATTCATATCTTCACTTTCTAGTAACACCTTCTATCTTGCCCATCACGCTCAGAAGCGTTTGACCCTCCTTTGATTTGAAACCTAAACCAAAAAGGAATTCATGTCTTCTCTTTCTGTTTACCTTCCTTGTGATTTTTGGCCATGTGATTAAGGTTAAAGGAAACGACATTCGCCTAATTTATTAGCAGTCAGCAATTAATGAGTGACTTCTAGTAGTTCTGTGTTTAGACGACAAGAACGGAGTTATCTAATAGTTCTGGTTTGATCGCTTATAATCGTTTCGAAATGTGGAAGAATTCCAATTCCCGCAAGGAAAAGTTTGCAATTTTGGAGTCGTCGAGTATCGTTGGATCTTGCCTCCTCCTTCCCAAACCCCCGCCCTCATTAAGCGGTCGATATCCCCTTGCAATCCCTTTTGGGGATGACTCTCTTTCCGAGGCAATGTCTTTGCCACTGACCTTTGAGTAGTTGAGTTGCAAGCCTTAGGATTGGAGGAAAGGTCATATATATCCTCTAAACATCGAGGACTTAATATTAACTCAGATCTTCAACGATCACATCGGATCTCATAGAATCAACCGTCCGTTTATTATGATTGGATGAAGTTAATTGTCTGACCAACGCCACTTCAATTATTAATCATAAAATATTTATTATATATTTTTTAAAAATAAAATTAAGAAATTTTTTTTTCCTCACGTGACCCCAACATTTGGGTCTCGTGAAACCATCTTCTTTGCAGTCTAGATTGAACGACGTGTCATTCATTCTCCTCCAACAATTGTCTCTTCCACAAATCGTCACAATTACAAAATTTTCTCGCTTGTTCTGTTACGTGCTATGAATTAAACCACGCCGACTGACATTTTATAGTTGTGCATTTGGGGTTATTAAAGCCCAAGCCTCGTCAAATTTGGTCAAAACCAAAATATTTAGGACAGTTCGTGATAGGGAATCGCGTGGCCTTACGTGTTTGATAGGTCCCTGTCTCGCTGCCCCACTGCTAAATGTTTGTGTTCACGTACCACGTGACGTGTCCGTTGTGCCATTCATTCACTGTAACAGTTCCAAGACAGAGCCCGGAGGCCCAAAAACAAACAAAAGAAGACATACTTTCGCTCGAGCATCTGTCGGTAAAAGGGACACCTGTCAGCTCCAGCCAGCGAGTTTATTTCCCGCTCTCTTCACTGCATCCTGACACGTGTGCATGAATTCCCCGTTTTAAGAATAGAAACTCAGATTATTTCTAAAAATTTGAATGGCTGCTGCCCTGCGGCTTACCGTACCGTAATTAAATACATAAAGCCACCAGCAAATTAATTTTATTTATGTCATACATACTGACGCCGACAGTTTACCAATCTCAGCCACCTCACTTCGATTCTCTGTTTAACTTCTTTTTTTTTAAATCATAAATATTAATTAAAAATTTTGAAATTTTCCATATTCAAACACGAAGCCTACCTCATTGTTTATTCACGTATCATTCAAGATTCTGCAGAACGCTTGGTAAAATAGTAATTGTTGAAGAAAATAGAAATTAATTAATATAAATTTATTTATTAAAATAAATAATTAATTAAACACTTGCTTAAATATATATATATATATATGTTAATCATATTGTCACGTTATACTAAAATCGTATTTTTTTATTTATAAAACTCTTCTTTTTTTTTCCGATATCAAGGTGGGATAATATTACAATCTACGATGAACTAAAAATTGTAAATAGATCAAGTGTAAAGATAACGACCAAGTGTAAAGATAACAAGATTAACAGCGTGAAACGATACCGTTTTCAGCAAAAACTATCGGCATGACTCGAGTGATCTGCCGCCGGAATTTCGAAGTGCCAGATTCTTCCCACAGCATCCTTCAAGTATTTGCTGCACAAGAACTCCTTGGCGTAGGCCTTCTCCACCTTCCGGTCAACATCGTGCAGGAACACGTGAGTCACACCGGAACCCTTCCTATGCCTCGCCATAACCGCCGCCGAGAATATCGCTCCCATCCTACCTGGCGCCTCCGCGAAATACCCACGCGGCGCATCTATCATGATCACGTCCCACTCTTTGTCGTAAACCTCGTCGGGTAGACCAGTCAACGCCAACTTACAGTCATTGTTGCCGCGTATGTACGCTTTGGAGGGCAAACAAAGCGGCTCGTTTTTGTACGAGGCGAGGAGACCGTCCGCTTCCTGCAGCTGCGTGCGGTACTGAACGGCGTGAGCGTTGAGGGTCGGTGCATCCTTGAGAACTGTTTGGACCCACTTCGGGTCCTCTTCGAGGAATAGTGTGGTGCCACGTGGATTGAACGAGTCCCACATGAGAGAGTCGTAGCCCAAGCCGAAAACGAGGAAGTTGCAGGGCGATATGTTTTTCAAAACATTAAAGGAGACAGTTATCTCGCCGAGTGATTGCTGCGGGACAGTTTTCGATGTAGCGTAGTGGAGAATGGCGTGAAGCTGGATCGGCGTTGCCGAGTACTCGGCTGCGACCTCGGCTCTGGAACTGGCAACAGAACAGAAAAATGAATTCTCGGCGGAACGGATTAAACTGGAAATAATCAGTGCGGCGGCAATCAGTCCGGCGATTGCAACGACGAGGAACTTCTGTTTCTCTGGAAGAAAATTGGATTTCTTCATCTTGTAACGAAGGATTTTGTAGCGCGAGTTTGCAGTTTGTGTTTATATAAGATCTGTCATTCGAGAGACGAGATCGACGGTTTGTGTCTGAAAGTCACAGATAAATGAAAACTTGCTTGGGAATGATACGCACGTTCCTTATCCCGTTTCGTATGGGTGGCCTGGACAAACGCCCTATCGAAACGTTTTATCCGATATACGGACTACGGTAGTACTCAATTTTCTAATAAACGTAAATGCACTTTAAATTTTCTAATAGAGAAAGTATTTGTAATATTATTGAATATTATAAATAATCTTTTTAACAATGTTTCATAAATTTTAAAAATTAATAAAAAATAATAAATAATTATATATATTAATAAAAATCTAAAACTAATAAACAAGAAAATTTTACGTACGTTACGTGAACAAATTTTAAAATGATTAGAATATCAAAAAAGATATACACCGATGTTTTTATTTTATTAAACATGCTTGAATACTATGAAGAATTATAATTTTGGAGTGTAGGGGTTGGTGGGAACACAAGGAATATAATAGTATTGGACATGTACAATTTGGGTGTTAGTTAATTTAATTAATAAAAAATTAGGATTAAAATTTTGCTCATACCGATAAAAAAAAATTAAATATTTAAAATTATATGCATAGAATAAACACTAAATAAGTATTTTAAGTAAAATTTGCATAACAAATTAATAATTTTCTTAAATAAATTATTTAATATTATTTGGTATACATGTCCATTTTTGTGGACAGTAATATATTTAAAATTTGTAAAATTTGCATAACAAATTAATTATTATTAAATAAATATATAATTACACGTCCACTATTGCGGACACAAATATATTCAAAAAATTTGGAATTTAGGTAATAAATTAATTTTTATTTAAAATTAATTGGTTTATAGAGTCAATTTTTGACATCCAATGGCAAGGAGTTGAGCAATTATATAAATTTTTATATATATAATAGGAATTTATGGAAATTTGTATGAGTCTGATGGTTAACATTTAAAATTTGGTCCAATAAATAATTACCCATTTGAATTTAGGATAAGATTTACCTAAATTCATTTAAAGTGCAAGAATGTTGAAATCCTTTCAAGGTTCATCGGCCTTAAAACATGCGCCGCCTTGACTTTCAATCACCAAGTGTTTGAATGGCAATGTTATGCTCCATGGTTATCAAGCAAGTTTGGCAAATGGATGGCAAATAATAATTAAAGTGTGGGAAGAATGATCTCTATAAAAGGGATTGCAAAGGTTATGTCAAACACGTTAAAAAAAGAAAAAATTAAGAAAAATTTTTTTTATCTATAGATAAATGAAATGTAATATCGGTTTAATAATTTTTTTAAAATATTTAATTTAAATTTTATTAATTATACGATAAAATACGAAAAATATTTAAAAAAATGTACTAAACTATTAAGTCAATGAGATGATAAAAGGAAACACCCTTCATAGCTAGCAAGGGAGGTCCAATTTCAGATTGTTGAATATTCTTGCTCAAATGAGTAAGAAAACTTCATGATTTTCTCTTTAATCACTCCTTCTTTCGCGCACTATGTACAAATTTGGACTAATACGCCGTCGTGTTATGTCATATAGTGTCCCTCTCTTGCTGCTGTCTTTCTTACACGTAATGAGAATGAATGACCAAAAACGTAAGTCAAGAGGCTTCGGCGCGTTCTTCAAATGGTGAGTGCGGACGAATGGGGATTGGCAGTGAAATCTTAGAAGCCTCCCAGTTGATTTGTTTGTTTAATTATATAGAAGTAATTATGACAGGCGGTTGAAAGTTGGCGGATGGTGAAAGAGGAAGGCGGAAGGTTGCTTGCAGAATGGGTCATGCAAGGCCTTGAAAATGTGCATGACCGTCGGTTGGTAATCGTCTTGGTTCCTGAACGCAGTACAGTGTTCAACTCAGCTCATGCGTGTACGGTCATTTATAAGTACCCAACCAAATCTTGTTTATTTGGGCTTGTCTAGCCTACGAATTGTTCTTGCCAACTCTTACGGTCCTGAGCCCAATGTTTCTAAAAACTTATGTTTTATTGAAGAGTGTCCCAAATTCAAGGCTGAGCGTAGGTTTTGGATTATTCTCAAATTTTCCATAAAAATTGATTTATTATTGCACCCATAATGATTTGAACAGGGAAGTTCATAGGTTCTAGGTTAACTCGAAATCTTGTGGAATCGAAACCGATTAAGTATTGCATTCATAATTATTTAAACATGGGATTTCAAAGTTAAAACATAAGTATTCTTACTGTTGGGTTACATGATTATCGTCAAAAAATTCATTTATAACGTTTATTTAACTTAATTTTTATCAAAAATTAGATTTAATAAATTATTTAATTAATAAAATTATAATATTAAAAAAATTTATGCAAATTATAAAAAAAATAATTTTAATATTTTAAGTAAACACATCTATCCGAAACATGTGATGTTGAAATCTATTATTAAGTTCGCATAAACATAATAATTACGTAAAATATATTCGTATTTAATTTATCAAATAGAATACTATTTAGTTAATAAACTATATAGAAAAAATTAATATATTTATAATATTTATTTAATTTATTATATTATTTGTATAATAATATAATAAAATTGTGTTGTACTTATATTAATTTTAAATTTATTGAATAATTTAACAATTATAATATATATGTATATATGTAGACACACGAGTAGAGGGTGTAATTTTATTAGATATTCAATTTTATTATTGATATCGTGTCATGTATGATATTAACTTGAATAAAAATATAATTTTTTAAAATAATTGTTGTATACTAATTTTTTTAATAATTTATTTTTCTTTCCTTTCTTTAACTGAATTTTTTTTATTCGTATATTTTACTATTTTGTATAATTTTATATTAGTAATTTCATTTTTTATTTTTTTATTAAATTAAATTTATAGTAGAAATGAATAATTAAAATATTACTTGTATGAATTTTTACAATATAAATTTTGTTAAAAAAATAAAAAAATTAACAAATAGGGGTACATTGTTTTGAAAATTGAAATCAAATTAAAACAATATATATATATATATATATATATATCATATTAAATAAGGTAGGTTCCGGTTCTAAAATTTTAGAATTGATTTCATTTAGAGCGAATTTTAGCTCCGAGTAAAACCAATACCGAAACTTGATATCCTCACCCGAACTCAAATTTTTTATTATAAACAACATAACATTTATAAGATGGGTGATAGAGGTAATAAGATAAATGATATTAAAATTTGTATAAATATATCATACGTTTGAAGAATAATGTACTATTCAAAACTACAAAAAAATAAAAGAAATATACAATATAATTTTAATGACGTAAATCTTAAAAATAAAAAATCTCTCGATTCTTAATTTTATGCTAATTTTAAAAATTTAGATTCTATATGTTAGAAGAACTGTTTGATAAATCATCCTACAAACTTTGAATGGTATCATTTTTTAAGGGTTAGAATTGTACCACAAGCCGATTAACAATGGAAATTCAATGAAATAACAATTGATGCCACAAATAATGACCGTGGATCAAAAGAGTATTAAACTGATTTAGAATATCATTTGATATAGTTGAAACAACTAAAATTTTAATTGTTGATTATGTAAGAAAAACTCAATAAAATTCATAAATTCTATCAATGTTATCATTATTTGAATATTCAAAACTAAAATTACTCTAATGCTCCTTTTAATCACACATAAATTGAACTAATAATTACGACTATCTAATTCATAATTCAAAAGTTTTTTAGGTCATTTGTTAATTGTGACTAAAATTTTGAAAATTAATAAATATCAAAATGAAAATAACCCTTGATATTATCATAAATGTTCAAAAATAATATCCTATTTCATAGATATTTTTCACTTTCGAAACGGCGATTGTCACGTTACACTAAATGTTATTGTAGCATAAATTATTTAATGCAACATTTACAATACATGTTTTGTATGCAATTTACACACACACACACACACACACACAATGTTATCAGTTTCATCTGAGCCATCCATCTAATTCACTTTAAACTTGGCCATTGTTCGAATAAAAATAAAAATATAAGAAGAAAATTTTAAATAAAATAATTTTATTATATTAATATATATTATATAATAAAATTATTTAATTAATAAAATAAAAATTAGTTATAAATTATAAATAAATAATTAAAAATAATTTTATTTTAATTAACATAATAATAAAATTTTATTTTTAATTTTTTTATTATTAATTAAATAATTATGGCACATTAATTATGCTGACTCGTGTATTCAAAACTCTCAGGGGTACTATTCAAAACTCTCGGGAGCGCAGAAGCATCAAAATATACCACGTGGCATTTAAAAGGACAGGTGCTCGGGTAATCTTATTTAAGGCAAACTTCCACACTGACAACACTATAATGTAGCACATGAGATTAATTGCTGTCCAACTACTGTTATGGTCTTTCATTTATTACTAATTTAGGAGCTCATCTACTCGACCGTCCTATCATCAATCACAACCGTCCATCAAGAAATGGGTACACCAAACATGGGGGACGGTCAGGATGCAACCCCGAACTGCTCAACCAATTAATAGGCTTCAGAATTCAGAGTTGCGAGTTTTCACACCTCTGCTTATTTATTTTATACGTGTTGGAAAATCGCACCAAGCACAATAAAACAAGAACGCGACGATGGCGATGAAGACAACGGGAGGGCGAAATGGCTTCTTCTTCCCTTTGCTGATCTGTTTCATTCTTTTTGGTTCGGAGTTTAGGATTTATGCGGATGATGCTAGTACAACGCAGGAGTGCAACGATAATTTTCAGAAGGTGATGACCTGTTTGGACTATGCCAAAGGGAAGAGTACGACTCCGTCTAAGGAATGCTGCACTGCAGTGAAGGGTATAAAAGATAGCGATCCAAAGTGTCTGTGCTATATCATTCAGCAGGCCAACAGCGGCAGTGAGATGCTCAAGAACTTGGGCGTGCAGGAAACTAAGCTGCTTCAGCTTCCGTCCGCTTGCCAGTTGCAGAATGCCAGCGTCACTAACTGCCCAAGTAAGTTTTCTTCCTTTCTTTGCATGCAATCTTAATTACAACTTGCAGGCGCGCTTAAAGCAACAGATCGAGGGGTTGTTGCATGGCAGTTCTTCTTTCAAATCTGAACTAAATTATGTGTCAGGAGCTGAAACCAAACAGTAAATGGTCTAGTTAGATGCTTACTTGGCATGCAATGAAAAGATCTAGTAAGATGCTTACTTGGCATGCAATGAAAAGATGTTCCTTCTGATATCGTTAACTTGGTTAAATAACTGAAATAACCTTAGATAAGCACCAAATCTCTCTCTCCCTCTCTCCACACACACACACACACACACTGGGATGTATTCCCTGAGGGTCCATGCGTGCTTCCATTATTAAATTGGTTGAAAAAACTTATTGGAAATAAACTGCACGTTAGATCAGTCAAATCATTCATCGAGGACGGAAGATAAATGAGGAAACATAGTTGGAAGTTGAGTTGCTTAAAAGAATTAACCTTGTAGCAATGCGGGGTTGGCTTTTACTTTCTTAGAAAGTAATCGGTATTATCTCAAGCAGTTGGTAATCTTAATTATAATATGTTTTTTGAATGGACAGAGCTTTTAGGATTATCTCCTAGCTCCCCAGATGCTGCCGTCTTCTCAAATGCTTCTCCATCAGCAACTCCGGCTACACCGGCCACGGGAACATCGGAGTCGCCAGAGAAAGCTGACGGTTCCATGGGGACCAAGCACGGACCCTACCTTGTTGGGCAGATGGTGTTGATCGCCTTGGCCATCTTTTTCTGCGAAGTCTCCACCGGATCTGCTGGTTTGTTTTAATACATGAGGCTGAAAATGACAATTCAACCTCACGGAAGTAGTGAAGCTTCTTGTTATATTCCTCAAATGTGTTGTTTTGTGGCCCTTGAGAACTTCAAGATTTGAACCTTCTGTTTTGGTCTTCTTGATCCGATGACAATGCGTATCAAGTGTTCCTATTTATGATCTTCTTCATTTCTATTCTTTTATGCGTTTAACTCAGATATTATATGCAATTAGGATCCATCACTTGCCCTTTTGTGCAAGTAAACAACAACAGTTACTTCATTTGATCCGCTGAAGGAGCTGGAGAACTTCACTGAAGGCCTTAATTAACCCACTAATACGAATAACTACTATGGAAACACCAATGAATATAACATAGAAAATAAAAACCCATTTCCAAGATTCATCCTGCCGGGAATATTTAATTATATCTCGAGTTCTTAACTTTTGTCAATCTCAGGAAACAATGAAAAGAATCTCCATATAAACACAATAGAAAGCTTTCTATTAAGGCTACCTCAAGCAGAAACCATTTTGAAAACTAGGTGGTAGAACAAAATTTTGAAAAGTGAACGATACAAGGAATATATATATGAAGCATGCAGATGCTTTCAGGTTCACTTTCTACCTATATGCTTAGTTTGAGAACGATTTTCCCGTTTAATTGCCATGGGCCGCAGCAGCTTTGCCAACAAGTGAGTGTTCAGTTTCATGCTCTGTCAACAACACAGCTTCAGCGAAGCTCTTAGACATCTTTTTTATGAAGTCACTAGACAGTGAAACTGGATTTTGTTGTTCACTAACTACTACTGACAGAGGAGTCACCCTGCCTGATTGCTGTCCAGCCTTCCTTTCCTGCATCACTTTCTGCCGCTGCTCGTAGAAGTAAAAATCATCTAGGATGGATGAGCACATTTCATAGTTCTTAAAAATGCTCAGCATCTCAATACCCTGTTCCATTTCTACCTGCAAATTAGATGAAACCTTTTACAACTTACAATTACACTATCAAGTAAACTACTTCAGTTGAGTAATAGATATTAAACAAGTAATCTACTCAGAAACCATCCTTTCAAAACTCAGCTCACTCAAGATGAACTGCATGTTTATAGTCAATTCTACAGATTGCACAGTTGACATCTTGAACTTTCAACATAAACACAGAACTATTTAAACGCAACAGCAAGACTCCAACACCATTTGCTTTTTGCTGACACTTCAGTTCAAGAAAACACTAAAACAGCCATCGGCGGTTGTCACAAAACTTGATGACTGCTTAACTTTAAAAGCAAACACGAATTGTAGAGTGAAGCAAATGGGGCATGGCACACCTAATCAATTATCTTGTTGCAGCAGATAATTACTGCAGCCAGTCAAGGCTCTTAAGAACAGGAGTGCCAGAGTACAAAATAGTGGCATTTAATAGGGCATCAGCTGAACATTACCAGTTTCCGGCATTACTCAAGAAATGTGAATAAATCATGAGTTGCAGTAAAGCCTTACTTCTTGAGTATCTCTACTATTAGTGACTGGCTTGTTGTCATTATTTTCAAGTAGAATGTGTCGAAACTGACTGTTAGGAACATCCTTAATTATGCGCCATTTGACAGGGAACTGTCCAGACCACTTATCCTGCAGCCAATAATCCACACTCTTGTCAAAGTCTACTGATCCCAGCATCTCTGCCACCCCACAAAACTGGGCACTAGCATTTACCTGCAGGCAATAATAAGATGCAAAAAAGAGATCAGCTTGTAAGTTTCAAGCTGTCTTTTGTCGATTTCAAATGAACTTCCCAGGAATAATGAACAAGTTAATAGTGAATCATTTCAGGAGGAATCTGCAGAGACATATCATGAGAACTTCCTCACCGAAGTTGCTAGAACCAATTTGATTGCACCATCCATATTGAGGAAGCGGGTCATACTGAAAAAGTGGTCCTCTTGGTTATATCTAATCTATTTTCTCCTTTTTTCTGGCTCGACTATCCTCCCTAACCGAGCCATCTCCTTTTAGTCATGTATCATAATAAAGAGCATAAACTCATCTAATTTATGCATGAAAGATCAAACCAAAAAGAAGTAGAAGATAAAATCAAAGACAGTGAATTCATGCAAGAGCAAGATTGAAGGGAAAAAGACCATGTCCCTGGGTACTTTCATATGATTATAATCAACAAAGGGCAAAGCATTGACTAATCAGAAATACAGCAATCTACATGAATATGCTTTTGTATATGATGTTTAAAAGTGCAGGTACAGCCAGCCCTCAACAGAATGAACCATAAAATGCAGGAGCTGCAAAAACAAGTGGGCACAGGCATGAACTGTGACAAATTAGAAACTGTTACCATAAAACATTTGCACTGTAACTTTTATCCCTTCACCACTTGATCGATTCTTTTTCTCCTTTCAACAACCAGAAACCCTTGACCTTCCTATGTTCACTACGTTCTACAATGGGGACAATAGCAAGACCCTACAACCATGATATTCAGGAAACTTGTTGGATATAAATATCCTAGGCCCCGAGAAGTTTTAAAACCCTGATCTACCACTAAATCCAACACCATGGTGTTCAATCATTGTTCTTATTGGTGGAGTCTCATTTTCTCAAGTAAAAGAATTTAGCAAATTAGACAGATTCTAATTTAGACAAACTAGACATCAAACTCCTATGCAACGACATATCCAACATTTGGAGCATGAGAATGGTAAAGTACCGAAAATAACAGAAAGATTGGGCACAATTGATATTTCTCCTTTGATTCACGATAAGCAGCATCCAACTTTCTATTTCCATTTGGAGTGCTGGCCCAGACACCATACTTTATGCTTTTGTGAACATTATCTTCACTATAAGATTTGATGACAAAGAACTTTGCATCTTTGTAGTTGGTGTTAAAATCCAACTGATTGTAAGGCTCCCTGAGAACATCATAAATTGCTCCATTCTTGCGATTATAAATAGCAGATCCATTTGCCATTGTCCCAATTTTTGGCTTAAAAGCCCTAGGTCCTCTATTTCGCTCACTTAGCGTGTCAAGAGTGACAGTACAACTACACAAGAAGTCGTTACATTTTCTTCCTTGTCTGGCATCATTGAGTGTGGGCCAGTTCTGACCATCGACCCCCATACTAGAAGTGGAGATACCTCCATAATCAGGGCCTTGATTACTTTGACTGTGAGTGTAGCCTCCATAGCTGGTGCCTGAACAAGATCCAAACCCATAAAATGAACCTTTATGCTGAGAAGCCTGCACAGGATTTCACTGTTAGAATTTGCATTATATTTCAGTAAATCCAAAATAATTGCTCACTATGGTACTAAAGGATAAGGTTAAAGCCAAATCAATTCATATCTTTGAGAGCACATTATAAACAGGTATCAAGGCCAGAAATGGTCTACTCTGGAGGTGGCAAACAACAATGTCTTGGTATTTAGAGGACACTTCTACCACATTTTATCTGTAGATTAATTGTTGCTAGTATTTCTTTTAATATAAAACCGAATTTTATAATCTAACAAATGACATGGTTTGGTAAAATCATAAAAAAGTCAATTGGACCATAAGTTTTAGAATTCCTGTCGTAGCAAAAAAGGCTTAAAACAGACCACCATGCAATTATATGTTCAGAGAATTTGCTTTATCACTCATTGGAAACTCCTCAAAGCCGCAATTAACTCATTCGAACTTCTCTCTTTCCACTATAGCACAAAAATAAAATCTGATTGTGACAGGTCCAAAGCCCTTTTTATGCATAAAATCTGAAACCATTAATCTCAGAAAAAAAAGGCTAGCTTCAAAGACAAGTGAAAAATTGTGCATAGGTAAGAAATCTAACCATTCCAAAATCATCCTGAGACAACTCCAAAGACCTAATTGGTGTACATGAAGCTGATTGAAGCAAAGAACTCTTCTCATTCAAAGGTTTGGACCAATCTGACCACAATCCTCCGACTTCAGATCCCTCAAACCCTTGGCACAAGAAACCACAGCCAGAGTTTCCAAAAAAGTCACCCCCTCTGCTGGAAGATCCCAGTGAAGGTGGGTAATTGGGTGTGAAACCAAATTTTTTGCTTTCACCCTGGAGATCAATATGTGCAGGCAACTTGGCTTGAGAAACTGAAGTTGGTGAAAGAATGCTTGACCTTTTCAGAGATATAGGTTGCTGGAAACAAGATGTATCAGAGGCTGAAAACTGTTGTGCATGGTACAAATGACCATGACCTCTCACAGAAGGTAGCTGTGTTGTGACAGGAGTATATGGTCTATGCAACACTTGAGGGCCATATGCATAACCATGAAATGCAACAGATGGAGATTCATTGCGGGTGCCCTGCGTTGGACAACAAGAAAATAGACACATCTGCTAACAAGCACTAAGAGACAAGAAAACAACAAAATTTGTGAAAGGTGAGGTAATTTACACACATGAGAACCATTTTCCATGCCTTCATCATTAACACATGGAATGTATGTATCCTGTTTACTAGCTGCAGTGTCATAACCTGGGTGACAAACAAGATGGGAAATAAACAATATAAGAACATGACTTATGTGCAATAAAGCAGAAAAAGTAGACAAATCCATGCACCATGAATATTCCTAATCAGCCAAGCAACAATAGACCAGACAGCTCTAATCAGGGTGCCATACTTTACATTTATAAATTCCTCCTACCATCCCTCTGGCAGTGTAAACTTAACTAATAAAAAGAATAGAACATCATTATCCACACAAAAAACATGTGCACCAGAGCTAAACCAAGGGCTATATTCAATCAAATAATGATGCCCATGTAGTTAAATTGCACAAATTCAAGGAGAAAAAGAATGACAATCTATGGTGGTTAAATTTGCTTCACTGTACTTACTCGAAATGGAAGTACAAGGTAAAGAATCTAAAAGTCCAAATTCAAGAAAAGAAGACGTTAGAAAGTCCTACTGAAACAAAAGACTCCAAGCAAACCAGATTTTGTTATAAGCTTCAGTCTCACCAAAAGCATGCCTACCCATTCCTTCAAATTCATCAACCTCTTTTCCTCTCCAAAACCTCAAGTTTCCCAAAATCCCAATAAAATCAGAACTGAATTAAATAACCCAACTATACAATTTCTTGACCACAGTTTCCGCATCTTCTTTGCACATGTAGCATCTGCTAACAACAAATTTGCCTCTTTGCAAGAGTAGCAGCCCATGCATAAAAATAAAAGCCTTTTCAGAGGCTCCTGAGTATACGAAGGGAAAGCAACCTCTGTTTCCCTCATACGCATTCAAAAAAGTGTTGACCTTAAATTTCTTACTCACGGTATGTTCACATTCGAAAGCATCTGCACCCATCTCCTTCATCCTTAATCTGTACAAAAGATGAACATGATCAATCATAGCAATATTTTCCTGATCAGTTATTGCTCTTAGCAATTTAGAATTCTAATTAATCATTCCTGTTGTGTGACAGAAATAATCTGCCAGTGTTCCATTATTCTCTTTAGCTATGCTAGAAAAAATAAAATAACCAATCATCCAAGGTTATCATTTGTACCAAACATCCTTTCAAAAAACATTCATCTTGCCATCTCAACAACATGAAAAACATGTTTAATAAAGTAATTCGGTCTTCTCCAACACCCACTCAAAAGCCCCCTCAGACTTAGGTGTTGACCATTGAACTGCATTGATCATCCTGTTCAACACTGAAATTACCCATATCATAATGCCACAACCAAATATCCATTTGAAAAACATTCATCTTGCCATCTCAACAACATGAAAAAACATGTTTAATAAATTGATTCAGTCTATTCCAACACCCACTCAAAAGCCCTCTCCGACTTAGGTGTTGACCCTTGAACTGCATGACCATCCCGCTCAACACTGTACTTAACCTGTCTCAATATGATCTTCCTATATCATAATGCCATTGCCATTTACAAGATAAAACTTTTAAAAGTTGTTTGACCACACTATTAGAAAGAGGAGAGTAAACCACATTACAATCAAACAAACAATATTTGAGCACATTCCTGGAGAACATGCGCACCCCCTCCAAAACACACAAAAACACACTTAAGGGGAAAAAAGAAGAAAGAATTCCTCTGCAATTCTTCTGACCTTTTTTCCATTGTAACTGGAATTAGAAAAATGACATGTATTAAATAGGTAATCTAGAAATAAATTTTCCATACAAATGGGTTTTTGGAAAGCCATTAACAATGTGAGATCAATATTTTATAAAGCAACTTTAAATTGTACTAATGCTGAGGTAAAATCTAAACTTAGAAAACCAAACTGTAGAACGGTAAAATCTAAACTTAGAAAACCAAACTGTAGAACATCTCCCATCCTCCCAACCAAAATAAACATTTACCCCACACTTAAGGTTTTGAATCGACAGCAAGAAGAAATAGCATTTGCATAAAAAAATTTGCCAGTACCCACTAAGTGACCAATACATCCTCCCAAAATTTACACTAGCAACGTGCATCAACTGCACCTCTTAAACAAGATAACCTTCAAGAAATGTATAAAGAACTAACCTCCTTCATTGTAGAATGATGGCACCTGAGAGAAATAGGCATTGGACACATAACCAGTCAAATGGCATCCAACAGCACTTAGAGGCCCCAACTGATCTGCATTATCCTTCTGAGGACCAACTGCCACCGGATCCTGTGAACAATCAAACATTTGCATCAATTACCAAAAGGGTATTATTAACAAATTAAAAAAATTCATAGATCAATAGAACTGGAAACTACCTGAGTATTCAACATTTTTAGATTAACAGTCGTTTCTTCGGTGTCCAGGATCGAAAGGTCCAAAGCCTCAGCAGAGTCTAAAATTCATGAAATACTGCCAATCGATTAGCCGAATAAATTACTCAACCGGATAAGAGATTGAAAAAATACAAAGACGACCCAATCTGCGTATGATGACAGACATCCTTCGTCTGGAAACTACCAGAAACATCACTGAAAACCATTAACGAAGCTTGAACGGATTATCGTGCAAGAAATTCACATTACATTGTTGTGCACTTGCTATAAATACACAAACTGTGAATCACAACACAGATAATGCATCTATTCCATCATAATTTCAGAGAAAGATAATATCATTGAAATATACACAAAAAAAAAGAAATTAAGCTAGTAAATCAGTGTCTCTTTATTAAGAACAAAATTGATAACAATAAAATGAAAATGCTTGTAACTTTTTTAATCAACGATCAATGATTCAAGCTCGATTGTGAAACAGAACCACTACCAGGATGGTCTAAAATTCGTCGAAAATACTTAACCAGTGCAAAAACAAAATTAAAAATATAACAAAAATACTCAAATGGAATCAAACAATTAAACAGGCAAGCACTATTTATCAGCATACCAGTTAAGGTTAACCGATCAGAGTTTGGCTGTGCCATTGCTAGATATGAAAAAAAAACAATGTCTATGTATGTACGTGCGTTTTCGCGATCAGTGCATAAAAATTAAAACTTGAGCTCCGCTTGGGAGAATATGGGGTGAAATTATGGTTAGATTTTGGGAGTGCGGATTAGATTAAACAAAAACAAAAGGCGTGAAAACGGAAAAAGAGGTTTAGGTATAGAGTGGATAGAATTTAGAAAGAAGTTAGCATGAGTTTCTGCAGCCTTGGGAGTGACGAGATGAGAAAGAGAAGGAGATGAATGGGCAAGGGCAGAGAGAAATATCTCTATCCAGTATCTACCATATCCTCTTTTTGTTTCTGTACATTGACATTGGAGTTTCGCATTTAGCCTTTGTCGAGTTGGCGAGACCTCACTCGTCCACCTGCTCTTCATGCATCGACGCTCTGCAATTGTTTCTGCTCGCGCGTTGTCACCTATACGTTACTATGATGAACTGACCAACCCACCACTTCTTCCCAAAGAAAGAATCAATTTTATCTTAATAAAGAGTTCATAATAAATTATTGTAATTTAGTTTATTTTAATAATTTTTAAATAATACATGGCATTCGTATCAGGTGGGTCCCACCATCTCCAGCTGGACCGTCAAGATTCATCCAAAACAAAAACTATACGGAACAGTGTGCGGCGTTTGCCACTCAGACACTAATTGCAGTGCATAATAACGAAACTACCCCTCGCCAGACCAATGATCGCGCCTCCACTTTCTAGCCTGTCACTGCGTTTTTATGTTATCAGACTATTTCACAAGTCTCTCTCCGCTTGTCTCAATACGAACCAGAAAGTTTTCTACTTGCCGTTTCTCCGTTTTTCGCTGCTGTCATGTCTCAGGTAGTTCGTATTACAATTCTTTCGATTTGTTTGTATTTGTTATTTTATCCGTTCAATTATTAAGTTGTCCTCGCTGACCTTTTTAAACCCTAACGGATCTAAGTAGCTCAGGATATTATTGTTCTTTTCCATGGTAATCTCTAAGATAGGGTTTCATTGAAATTCCTGTATTATTATTGCGTTACTTTTTCGTTGATCTATTTGAATGCGTTTTCTACGTTCTTTTTGTTCGAAGTAAACAGTTGACTTGTGAATTTGGTGGTAATTTGGTTTTCTGCAATTTATAATTGCTCCATGGATATGCTATAACTGTAACTCTGATGCGCAATTTGTTAATATAATCTTTACCATTGTTTTTCTTTCTTTCTCTTAATTTTTATGTTTGAGATAATACTGTGGATATGCCTGGTTTTGATGACCGTGTTTGCTTGGTAATTAGGTCGATAACAGAAATTCTTCTGCTGCCAAGCGTGCTAGAACTGATGGTATGTCATGCTTTGTTTAATTTTTCTCTCTTTGTTGCAATGGAAATATTTATCTTACATAATTGGGTTCTTTGGTGGATTTTCTAGTGCTTGTTTGACCCCAGTTGTTGTAGCGACAAGTATGTTGACTGATTTAGTATACACTGACAATTAATCAACCTATTCTAGTTTTATTTATGATATTATTGATGTTTATAGTGAAAGTATCATTTGCAATTTGATTGTTGTTGTTTTCAATCCCCAAAGGTGAATACTGAGTTTGTTTCATTAGGTGGATAGTTTTATTGGATATCTCATCTACGTTCATGCTTTAATAATTGTGCTTGCAATGTGGTCTTTAAAATTTGAATGACTCTGGTGGTCGCACAAACATTTTCATTGTTTAAATATATAAATAAGGTGAAACTTTCTTTGATTCTTATCACAAGGAAACATGTGCCTTGTGTGTGCTCTTGTAGTTGCCTTCTGTCTAATAGAAACCCTCTGTTTTTTTTATATTTGATTTAGTAATCTTTTTTTATCATTTTGAAAAAGAAATTGATTTAGCTGTTGGCAGAGCATCCATGAAGTTCTATGGTATTAAGTGTTGACATAATTAACTCCATGGGCGTAACCTTGATTTTGGTGTTTCTAATATTTTTAGTTGTGATATTGAAACTTGTTGATCAAATTCTTGCTCTCTGTAGGTAGTCGCAGGGAAGATGATTGGACCTGTCCCAGCTGTGGCAATGTCAACTTTTCATTCAGGATGACTTGCAATATGCGTAATTGCACTCAACCTCGACCAGCTGATCATAACACAGTAAGTCGTGAACTTTATTTATTATATCTAGAATGATTTGATGCCAGATTTTTTTCAGTACACTCATTAAAAGCAGAAATTAATGGAGATTCAAGTTTTTGTGCTCGTTTAGAGTTATTATTAATTGGTTTTAGATTTTGATTTCTTGAATTGAGACTGGTGCTCAAGACGGTCAGGTATCACTAGCATCTTTCTTTGAATAAGTAGACGTAGTCAACTCAGTGTTCAGGAGATTCTGTTGTAGAGAAAGGGGATCATTAATTTTTTGCTGTTTAATAAAATTATTTTTTCTAGAAATCTGCCGCAAAGCCTTTGCAAGCCCCACAAAATTACTCATCATCTGCCCCTTACGTTGGCTCTGGTGCACCTTCTTCGATGTATCTGGGCATGCCGCCGTACAGTTCTTCCCTCTTCAATGGGTCATCTCTTCCTCCATATGAAGTTCCCTTTTCTGGGGGCTCAGCCTATCATTACAACTATGGAAGTCGTCTTTCTGGTGGAAGTCCTTATCGACCTTTGCATATGTCTGGACCAGCTCCTTATTCTAGTGGCTCTATGATGGGAAATGGTATGTTCTCCTTAGTTTTCCCTAATTCCTTAATTTTCTTTCATTCCTCATTATTCTCATAGTAACTAGATTAGGTTTCATTTTTGTGTGTGTGTGTGTTTTTTGTTTGTTTTGAGTCTGTTAATATTTGCAATTCCTTGGTGTACCCTTTCTATCTCTATGTCCATCATATACATACAATTCCTTGGTGTACCCTTTCTATCTCTATGTCCATCATATACATACAATTCCTTGGTGTACCCTTTCTATCTCTATGTCCATCATATACATACTATACATGGATATATGATTAACAGCAGAATATATAACACACTTGTGAGGAGCTTGCGTACAGTAGAATATGTCTTCTAGTTTAGCACTATTAAGGTGATCCCTTTTCACTTTTTTGCAGGTGGTATGTATGGCATGCCACCTTCCCTGATGGACAGATACGGCTTAGGTCTGCCAATGGGCCCTGCTGCTATGGTACTGTCAGATATCCTCTCATATTAAGAGTTTGTTCTTATTACTATTATTGGAAATTTAGATTATGTGTGCAGGGCTTCATGTTAATTATTCTCATACAATAAAATATTGATGTCTGAGTTCTTATTTCATTGTTCTATGCATTTGCAGTTTAAATGAGAGTTAATTCATTTAAACTATGTCAATGTATCCTCTCCACCTCTCCCGTCTCTCTTTCCCATCTTGTTGTGAATTTGATTGCATGGTTGTCCATATGGAAATGGGCATAGTGTTTTCTCGGCAAGCTTTTGGTTGAGTTCCCCATTTTGTATCCAAAGTAGAATTTATTATAAGCATTTTCATGTGCAGGGACCAAGACCAGGATTTTTCCCAGATGATAAATCTCCAAAAAAAGGTGCAGGCTTGTCATTATTTTGCCGCCTATAAACTGCAGCCATATATGGGGCCTCATATGAATTTATTTATTTACTAATTTTCACCTTTTCCTTTTCTAATAATTCTCTAGATGCAACACGTGATAATGACTGGACATGCCCAAAATGTGGAAATATCAACTTTTCTTTTCGGACTGTTTGTAACATGAGGAAGTGTAATACACCAAAGCCTGGATCCCAGGTTTGTGCAGCTCTCTCTCTCTCTCCTCTTTTGAAATTCTCAAATTACTTATTTAGTAGTCCTACTCTCAAGCTATTATTTTTATATAGTATTAATGCATGGCATGGTTTTTGACTCATTTTTTATTTAGGCTTTTATCATTGTTTTACTTCTGGGATAATTATGCATTATTAAATCATGTCTTGATTTTGATTTTGTGCACTTGTTTCTCGCAAATGCAGGCTGCAAAATCTGATAAAAATTCAAGTAAGTCCTTTAAATCTGCACATGGTTATGTTCATTTTATAAATTGCACTTACATGTTTTGTGCCTTTCAGAACAAAAGATGCCTGAGGGTAGCTGGAAGTGCGAGAAATGTAACAACATAAATTATCCATTTAGGACCAAGTGCAACAGGCAGAATTGTGGAGCTGAAAAACCAGATGAGTCAAAGAAGTCCCTACCACTATCACCAGAAGAAAATGATCAGGTCTGTTGTGTGATGCATTTCTTTTGTAGTCCTGTTTGTCACTTGAAATTGTTGTTTTTGTCAATCACGTTTGTGCACTTTACAAACACAATACGAATTCAACTTTACAAGTCACCTAAGAGATTTTACTGGCACAGGCTACCTTTCTTTCCCTTCTCTTCTCTTTCTCTCTCCACCCTCTTCACTTATTCCCTCCTGTAGATTTGATCTTACAGTGTACCTTGTTAATAATTTGTTTTTGTTTTTTTCCATCCATTGATTTACAATTGTCTACTGTTCCAGTGAGTACTAGGACATGTTTGAGGGTTGAGAAGGTCCAGTTTTTTCATCCAGCATTGCTCAATGTGGGTGTCTGAAAGTCAGTCTGTCATCCTCATGTTGCGGCGGTTGTTGAGTTACTCTACCTTCTCATGATCCGTGTCAAGTTGTATTAAATGCAGTGTTATTGGTGGTCTTTATGGATCCTTTGATACATAATGTGTCAGCCAGCTTCGTCTGACAAAGATTTTACAGATTGATTATGGTTTTGTTAGTAGGGCTTGGTACTTTGGGAAATCAACTCATCTGTTCTAGTGAGTATTTTACGTCTGAACTTTAGATATGTTAGCAGCATCTAAAATCACTCTGGTTTTCATTTGGTTTTGAATTGTCTCCATAGCTCTGAAGCATTATTGTCTTACAGATGCTTCATTTAGATTTTAGAGTTCCAACTTGCACACCGAACTAGGGCACATTATGTCATGTATAAATTGTGGGAGAAAATGCATCTGGTAACTTTGTCAGTTGTTTTAGAATTTATGCCAAGACCATTTTCTTTCCCATGGGTTGCCTGTGACATGGTGGACACATCTTGATATAGCTTGCGATGGATCTGGTTTTGTGCCATTAAGGTAAGGATTTGCTTACAGATTGTCAATTTATGCAAGGAAAAATTTGGAAGATTCCATTGGTCCCTTACATGCCTTTGTTTAGAGCCATGCATTAATGTGCATCATCTTAATTTGTATTTCTCCCTTAATTGATCTTAGTTTGGTTGGGTCTAAATTCTGGCAATTGCTTTGTGCCTGCATAGGGTGGATAGTGAATCCATCTGCATGCATCCAGACTCTGGTGTTGTGCTAGGGATTTGGGCAGTCCTTTTTAGTAGGTATTTGTGTTTGAGGACAACAATTCTACTTTTTTTTATTTATCTATTATTGCTAGTTGCAGATTCATAAAAAGATTAATTGGCATTTTTATAAGGAGAGAAAGAAATTACTGAATTTGTCATGAAAATATAGAAATTATAAATTTGGTGTGAATTTGGGGTGTGGTGGCAAGGAAAGTTTCGTTTGAGCTGCAAGATATGGTCGAGGTGAGACTAAGAGATGGTAGAGGACGCCATGGCTTAAAGTTGATGGAGAAATTTGTGTGGTTGGTGGCAGATGAGAAAGGGAGAAGTGCTTGGATATGTTGGGATGGCGATGATGAAATGCATAAATATATTTAGTTACAGAATCATATTAGTTGCCACACCAAAGAACAGTTTCAAATGAGATTTGAATGAAAGAGCTATTCAAATCCCATCTCATCCTTGTTAGTGTGCGAGGGTGTTTAATTTTTATTTTATTTATATTGAAAAGATTTTGAATGTAAGAGAAGGTCAATTTGTACAATATTCCATTCAATCACTCCCTATGCCAAGTAATCAAATTGCAAGGAGTTTGTTGCATATGGTGCTGAATGTTGGAGGGTGCACAATTAGCGCCAACGGAATTTTGAAGGTGTAAATGATCAACGTTTGAAATTAAATGTAATAAATAGGATAAAAATCTGGAAAAATAAATTATTAATTTTCGGAATATGTTCTAAAACTGCGTTGCGTTGCAGCAGCAACTTTTTATCTCTCAATGTGTGGCCATCAGGAGGCCAAACTCCACCGAAAACTGTTGAGGGTATAAAAATATTAAATTGTGCTGGGGTCCTGTCGGATGAACTATAGCAATCTCATTTATGAAAAACCATAAAGGCAATGGTCACATTAGGCCCTACACATTATAATAAAGCATTTTCTTTAGTAGGCGACAATGATGTCCTTGTCCCAACAAAATAGACCACCCGTGTTGGTGAGAGTCTAAACATAATGCAACAGTTTACCAATTTCTTGATGGTAGAATAATCGATATGGAAATCAGGCAAATTCATTCAGGCTTGAAGAGCAGTAACAAGTCCGAGGGTTCAGATTGGAAAGATGCGGAAGTGTTAGCTTCCAGTCCAGTTTAGTCCTTTCTCAGGGTGAAGTCGCGAATGTAAATTGTAAAAATGTCAGAACGGGTTTAGTTTTCTTGAATATTCGCCGCATGACTACGGAATTTATCACTCATGGCACTTTTTTTTTGAAGTCTACTAAGAACAAAGTTTAAAATCTCTCACGCACCTTGAAATTTAAGAATTCTAAGACACAACTTAGAAACTCCGCTGTATCGTATTAAATCCCGGCAACAAGCTTCTGCCTTCAGGTTAAGCAAAATCAAGAAAAGAATGCACACGGTGCTGCCACTGAAAAGAAATTGAGAAACTGATGTGAGAAAAAGGGCAACGATATGGACAGCAGACAGCCTTTGATGACACTGCACTGCTACAATTAGATTTAGTGCCTGAATTGAGTGAGAATACCTGCTGCTTCTCAGATGGTAATATATACAGTTTTGATATAATTTGGTGAGCCCAAGGAAAAGGCAAGAGTCTATCCTATTTATTACCTCTCCTCTCTCATCTCCAGGTCTAAATTTGGGCAGAATATTGTCTGCTCAAGTATAACCTCAACATAAAATACTGCTCGTGTGCTTTACCAAAAACGAGAAGAGATATTATAAAATAAACACTTCATAAGTTCTTGGATCATGTCTGCACAGTCAAGATACTGATACTGTTTAGGTTTTCTACTAGCAAAGTAAATAATACTAATGCTCCATCAATCTTTGTTGTTTAAAGCATTTGTACTGAGACTAAATTTGATAACTTAATTAACTCCAAGATTGGTAGCATAACACTGGTAATGAAGTTAGTTTTAAGGGAAAACGGCTTCACATAACTTTTGGTCACTGCAATCTGATATTTGGTAAACTTGTCAATCCCTGAAAATAGGCCCCATCAACAATGCAGTCCAATCTATGTAATATTCCTGGAGAAATAGTAAAACAATGTCAGAATTTAACAAGTAGTGAGGACTTTCACATGAAGGAGAAAAGAAATGTTGTCAAGCAGAAGCTATTGGCTTAAAGCTTTACTTTCCTATGAGTTTTAAGTAGAGAATCTGATAATGTAAAAAAGAAGGGGAAAAAAAGAAAGATAAGAAAAGAAGAATGATACATGTCACAAGGAGTATGGATTATATGATAGTACATTCCTACAGGCATATTCGAAAGGAATAACCAAACACCCAGTACTTAATTCTTGCAGGACAAGAAAATGTAAACTTTGGCTAGTTGTTAATAACTAACCTTAGCATTTAAACAATTAGGCTAAGATCATGTGCTGGCTCGGAGTAGTTAGTCCACATTGGAATAATAGCCACTCTCATATGGTGCTCTGAATAGCTGGATCTCTTGAATGTAATTTCCTTCATCAGGGTGCAAAGACAAGGGATGCGCCTGGAATTCAGTTGACTGTTTAAAAGTTTGCCTGTATTCTGATAAAGCATATGCAGAACTCTTTGCCGTTGCAGCCATTGCAGTCGGAGGCATGTTGGCATGACTTGTGTTCATGGGGTGCTCACGTGAAACCTGTTTTGGCTCACATAAACCCCAAGAAATTGTTGACAGAAGAGAGAGAGCACGATGACAGTCTTGGGCCGCACCCAAACTAAAAGAAATCATGGATTCTTTTGGATCTGCAAAATTAGATGCTATAAGAGTTCATGCATCTATTTATATAATCATTAACATAAAAGTCTACCATAAAAGGCCTCCATTTTATTTACTGATATAAACACCAATTTTACATGGCTTCTTCGGAAAGCCAAACTTTCTTTTACCTGATATATCTTGAAAATTTTTCACAAGTTACTTGGAGTTGGTTCAGTTTTTCCCACAGCATTAGCACTAATCCTCGCCTGAGAGGTGCGTGCATATCCCTTAAACACAGTTAAACCATATTAATTTTCCCCCTTAAAAGCCGTTAAAAGTTCCACTGTCAACTCTTTTCACCACCAATATCTTAGCTTACAAGTTTCTCATCATTCCTCCTCCAAAGCAAAGAACAAAATTTCACAACTGGCCATTTACTTCTCAAATCTCAACTTCTCTGCTGTCCTAAGACATTAGTTTTTGCTGATTAGATACTCTGGATTTATGAGAACTAATAAAAAAAAGATTTCCCCTGGTACATCATAATAAAAGATTATTTGGAACCAATCAAAAAACTAAATGCAGATCCCTTTTCTTTAGTGAAATAGTATGGATGGTATTTAACTCTTGCGTCTGTTTGTTTCTAATAATACAGTTACAAGAAACATAGACCTTCAATTTAATTTTGCCAGCACACTTCACCAACTTACTCTGTTACAGTAAAGCCAATGCTGGGTGTTTATTATACATACAAAGTTGTATTGGCAGACTAGTGATGGGCTAAATCAGCATGCATCTTTTTACAGTACAAGAAGCCAAAAAAGAAGATGGTGTCTACTGGCAACACCTTACTTAAATCAAAGAAATGCCCAAGTTTCAGTAGCTGTAAAATTTTGCAGATGTCCATAGCAAATTCTCTGCTGAAGGCAGACCTATTTAAATTTTTTTATATATAAAAAAGTAGGCGGAGCTAAATCATCTGATTTATGAAGTTAGTGATATGCCAATATTCTCACCAAGAAAGTCTGACCACTAACCCAGCTGTGAGCAACAGAAATGAATTTCTTGTCAACATATAGCATATGATAACATTTGTCATTTATCAATTTTTATGAAAGCATAATTGATTGGAACATAAAATGTTATGCAGACAGCATTGGAAGACTTGTGCAACAAGAGTAGTAGTAAGCAATATAATTTCATCAAAAATCAGAATTTAACTGCAAGGACTTTTAACTCTTGCCCCCAATAGAAAGCAAAACAAACCTTGGTCGATAACCTCATCCACAGTACCCTTGGCCTTGAACAGCAAGAACCCATTGGGATCATGATGATGTGCAGGGACTGAGTTTGGCAGCTGATTGCCATGTAAATGCATCAGCCCACCAGTGCCTCCACCTTTAGCAGGCTTTAATAAATATCCTTTTGTTTGAATGGACTCAGAGTTGCATGTGCCTCCCCTTGTAAAATTTTCACTTGGATTTGTGTGAACAAATGAGACCCCATTCCAAGCTAGACTCATCTGTTGCTTCCCATCTGCACAGACAGATGCAGATAACATTAAACTTCATGCATTGGTATAAAGAAATACCAATTATATCCACATGCCACAAGATGATTACGAATTCAAGCAGTGTTTTGATGGACTGAATTGTTCTGGCACTTGTCACAGAAACAACTTGTTTACAGAATAGCACTTGTGCTAGTAACTGGCTCTCATATGACAGTGAGGTATTTCCCAAACCAAACAACTCGATTAAGGCTGAAAATTATAGAAACATTAATTAAAAATCATACTACATAATTCTCAGCAGGAGTGCAAACGATTGATTCTAAACTCTTTATCGGTAGAAAAAAAGTATAGTTGGATCTGTAACCAGCATGCAATAAACTGAAAGAAGATTACATGAGAATCAATGGTATTAAATGGATACTGAAATTTTGCAACCATTTAGAAGTTATGCTTCATTGAAATTTCAAGGTCGTATATTCCTACCACTATGTAATATTGCATTGGTCTCTTCATATGGTTATTGCAACTAGTAATATAGTTGAAGTGACATGCAAGACCCCCTATTAGCCAAGCAATTTGAGTTATAAGCCAGAGTAAAAACTTAACTATCCTTTTATTTATTATAGATGTGCTTCATTTCAGAGTTTGTGCTAAAATAAGAAGCATATATATCATGGCCCGTGTTTGATTTTTGCCAGGTTAGTGAAGCTGAACTCTATAACAGCTGGAAAAAGAAATGTGAAGTCTTGAGTTTAAAACCAGTACCGTACAGCGAGGAAGAGAGTCTTGCTGGATTTAACCGGACTGCTTCTGGATGTGGTTTCCGGCGCCTAGCATTGTGATCAGAAAGACGCCTACGACAGCTCCGCTTCTTTTCATCAAACTCTGACAGACCATGGAACCTTTGAAATCACACAAAATGTAACATCTTATCAAAGACCAAATTTCCTTGGGGTGAGCTGGAAACATTTCAAGAAATTTGTCAACACACCATAAATCAACCAGGATAAGAGCAGTAATCTGAATATCTTTCTCTATGCAGCAGTAAGCAAGATCAATCAACAAAACAAGTATCAAAAGAGTTTGTTTGCAGGTTTTATCGTCTTCCAACAAACAATTAGCAAAGCATAGAAGATCTACCTGCTGCACTGTTGACAAAACCGACGTTCCAGACCACCAACAGTGACCTTTGGGCATTTCGAATGATTTTCACAAACTCTATGTTTGCGATGGTAATCTTTAGCTGATGAAAGGTCGAGGTTACAGCCTTCAACCTGGCAGCGTGCAGCATGTGTTGTCTGGGGACAGGACCTGGATCTCTTAGCTGGAGTAACTGATGATGCAGGAATTGCAGGGAAAGATGAATTCTTAGCATTGCTTCCAACAGAAATGTCTTCAAAGTACATTCGTTTACCAAGCTTTAAGCCCAGTAATGGTTCACCAGAGCCAACTGAAGCCTCAAGTGTTGCGGAGCCACTAGTTGGCTCAGCCCTGGCATATTCTTTCTTATTGTTGAAATGTTCAGGAATATCATCAAAAGCCTCCAAATTAAATATTGATGCCTTTGTTTCCCCCCTTGAAGATGAATTATTGGAAGCTGATTTTGAGCTCTTTGTCAAAGAAGCAAGTCCCAAATCGGAGCTGGAACCACCACTACCATCGCCACCTCCTGATGAAAAGAAAGATGCAGAGTCAATTACACCCTCTCCATCAATTTCCCACTCTGTTTGTTGCATCTTCCTTGGATTTTCAGCAGCCGTTGCATTGAACATGATAAGGTTTTCCCAGTCCCACTGTAAGGGATTTTTCGCATTGCACTCCATCATTGAACTCATAGATTTACTTAACAGTTACACACTCTTCTCCATACAAGGCACTAGATACTGGCACGCCAGATCCTGCACAGCCATCAAGGCATGTATGAAATGTTAGGAAAGGGCAAGAAGAAATCTGCAACGGAACTAGCAACAGATTCTAGATTAATTCACTAGTATGTAATGCACCAGATAACCCAGAGCATGCGTCACCTTCAAATCTCACATCAACAAACAGCTGGCATATTTGTTTCTAAGATTCAGAGGGTTACTTATACAAAATAAGGCAAATCTGACAGAACAACGTTGGGTCTGCTTGTTACCCAAATTTAAATCCACCCAACACCAACGTTCAAAATGTGCACAGAAAGTATCGAAGAGATCTGACTACATACCAGTCAGCAAAAATAAAATCTCAACCCAGCAACCCAGCAAAAATCACCGTTCTTGTAAACTGAATTAAGTAAATCAAGATCAAAGCTGATACCCACCTGATCATGCAAACTCCAGACCTCCAGAAACCCATACAAAAACATAATTAATTCGCCTTCACTTAGATAAAGAAGCCAACTCCAACAATCCAAACAGACTAGCCCATCTACTTTGTAAAAATAACCACCATCAACCAGTCAGATAAGGATGGAAATAGCCCTCCCCAAACTCCTACAGCTGTTTTAGTGATTTCTACTCGAAAATCCAGCCAAATTCCTAAAACCTTTATCTCATCTCGAATTAACCATCCTTGACTTCTTGGAAAACTCTGGCTGGACATGAAGAGAACCAAGTCATATCTCCCTCTTTCTCTCCAGTTATTAGTTCCCACAAGCTGTTACTGTATTGAATGAGAAATGTTTCACGTTTTACCGCATAACAACTGTTTTAGATAAAAACCGAAACCCATGAAACCCCAACTTCAATAAAAGCGACTGTAATGACACACAAACAAACCTCTGCCTGTACTTACTCAAATAACCGATGCCAACAACCTGTTTTTAATATTCAATAATCAAAAACATTAAATTCAAATCAACAAGCACCGTCAATCATAACAAATGCCGATTGATTTAACAACAATCAAACTCAAATCTGTGCACTTCCTTTAATTTAAAAAGAAAAAAAAATGCCAACAGATCAAGTTAATTTTTTATTACATACTTTTTAATTTTTTTTCTAAAAAAAATCTTTAAATAGAAACACAACCAGGTGAAAGTTCTAAGAAAGGGCTGGTCCCATTCTAGGGTTTCCTGAGTTTTCACAGTTTCAACTGCAAGACGAAGAAAGTAAAAGATTTTCCGGGAAAACTTTCCGGGGTGTAAACGAGGTCGTTTTTATGGGTTCGGGTTCGCTTTCCCAGAAAACAAATGGAAAGGCGGTGAAAGGAAATGAAATCAGAAAAATAAACGAAAGAAAAAGCATCCTCTTTCTTTATCTCATCTGGCTTAGTTTCCTTTTATGAAGTGCAGACAAACACACAAAACAGAAGTAACAGAGAAAATGATGTTTCAATCTAAAGCCGCAAACACAACGGCTGTTTCTCCAAATTTAGGAACATTTTCAGCTTCAGCTGTTACCACCCTCATTATTACTTTCTTCTTTTAACTCCATCATTTCATTCCAGAAAGGGGCAAAGGAAACTCTCGTAAATCCCAACAAACAAAAAAAATAAAAAATAAAACAACGGAATTGGGATCTTTTTAAACACTCAGTAAGTAGATTGGGAGAAACCAAAACAAAAAATCTAAATTTAAATTAAATTCTTACCTGAAAAAAAAAGGAGGGCAAAAACAAGAGAGAAAACTTAAGACAGAGAGAGAAGAGCATAACGTTAGATAAAGCCCCCTTTTATGGAATCAATTCACTTTCACTTCATTCGTTTCCTTCGTTCATTCATTCATTCATTGATTTGTTTGTTGAAGCGCACCAAATAAAAATAATAATAAAAAAGCGACAGGTGGAGACACCACTTCCGCTCCCACTCACCCCTTTCACAGCTTTGCTTTTTTGGACTGTTTACAAACCCAAAAGCCACCCACCTCTTCTCTCCTGTCAGTAGACGACACAATATGACTTTTGAGTAGACTCGCTTCCCACCTAGCTAAGCTATCTAGCTAGCCATGGCCCGGGGCCAAAGTTGACTGTTCATTGCAGAAACGTTGGAATAATCAGGTGGTTCAATTCCCATATAAATGTTTGTATTAAGACAAAAATTATTGGGACTCATTCGTTCGTATTTAGCGAAATCTTGAAGATTCTATGGCCACAAATTTAGTCGTCCAAGACTGAGAGAAGAGTGCTTTAGTAAAGTTTGGTTCTTAGTTTCTTCAATTTCTTCCCTGGTCAAAAGGATAACATTTGCAAAAGCTTCATTCATTATTTAACTTCACTGGACTGGCAAGGTTAAGCTGTAGCCTTGATTCTAATCAATTGTTTGACTAAGCTTTAAATCCCACGTATTATTTTAATCAAGTCAGTGAAATCAGACTTGACAACTTGGGACTAGCTGAGATTGCTTATGTTACTGTAGACCCATGGTGGGGACAATAATTAATAAGGGATAATAACATCCAAATCCCTTTTTTTTTAATATATATATCTTTTTAAATAAATCATAATTTATTTATTAATAACAAATGAAGTAACAGCAGTGAAAAATAAATATGCCGAGGAAAGTTTTGTCATTTCAATATAGTTAGGGACCTATTTGTTATAAATGAATTAATTATATTCTTATTTATAAAAGTATTAAAAAATCAAGAACCCGACATTATTATTCCCGTGTCATGATAACAACAACATGGAATGTGAACGAACGCATAATTGAAATTAAAAATCCAATAATAATAATATCAACATGTGATATGATCGAAGGCGTGATTAAATAATAATGCAGCGAGCATCAGGTTTTCAAGAATCTGTGGAGAGATGGATGGACATTATTGATAAGTGGGTCATTCCCATTGGAGGGGCATATTTTTTATAAATAAAATTAAAAAAAAAGATTTATTTTCTCGAACAACTTGCCATTGCTGTGGATTGAAACTTGGCTTGCCACCTTTTAAAATTTTAATCCCATTGTATTTGTTAATTGGAAACTGCAAGATCTCATACTTGTGATTGACGCAGGAGAGTAGACCCACGTGAGGGCCTGAAAGCTGTGTCCATATGCCTTCATTTGCCTTTGTCTAATCTTGAATTTCTTTCGAGTACATATTATCGATGTACGTCCATGGCGTGCCCTCAAATTGGAACTGCCACGGGTTATTAGTATCCATGATAGCCTTAGTAGAAATTCTCGTAAATTTGAGACAAGAATATCGAAGATAATAAGATATAGCTTGATTAATGCATGATTTTGCCTGGTTAGTTTGGAGATGCATTCTCGTTTGATCTCGACCTTTATTTTAGTAAAGAAATAAAATGATCAATTGATTACTTCAGTTGTGGCGTTGATTGGCAATCTTCTCTCTCATCTTGTCTCTGAGAAGCCTTCTCATGATTTTCCCTGATGGGGATTTTGGGATGCTGTCCACAAAATGCAAAACTCTTACTTTCTTGTAATTTGCAACATTAGATGCTACATAATTCATGATGTCTTGTTCATTTTCTTTTGAATTTGGGTTTGTCACAACACATGCAGCTGGGATTTCTCCTGCCTCTTCATCGGGCAGCCTGCAATTACAACCAGTTAAAACGTCAAATGAATTCAGCAAATCTGCATTTAAAAACAACATTAATAAATGAGATACTTTACGGCACAACTGCAGCATCTTCAACCGAGGGATGAGTCAGAAGGATAGCCTCGAGCTCTGCAGGCGCAATCTGTTTCCACAAACAAAACAATTTTTGTTTATGACAGTGCGTAAATTAGTTTCAGATTCAAGGCCATTGCTTTCAATGAAGTAATAATACTGGTGGCCCCAGTACTGTCCTTGCGGTCACGATTATCATCAGGTGTGTCGTCTAGTACTGTCGTTTTGTTGGCATTATAAACACAATTCCTTCCAGGTTCTGAAATTTACCAGCAAAATTCTTGCTGCCCCAAATTGTTTTCACAGCAAGAAAACAGAAGAAACTGCAACACGTCAGGAGTCTTACCTGAAAACCTTTGTACTTAATCAACTCTTTGATGCGATCAACAATGAAAATATCTCCATCATCATCTATGTACCCGACGTCACCAGTGTGTAGCCAACCATTCTTGTCAATAGTCCGAGAAGTTTCCTCTTCGTTGTTAAAGTAACCTGTAAAAGTAATTTAACGTTGACCCCATGTCATCATTTCAGCTTGGATAATTGCGACCACTACTGATAAGTGATCAGTCATCTCATCTCATCTCGTGAAAAACGACAGCTAAACTTTTATGATTTTTGCTGAAAATGATAATGCTTTTCAATTTGCACCTTGCATTACACATTGGCTTCTGACGCAGAGCTCACCGGCAGTGCTCTCGGGAAGAGATCGACCAGATTCAGGATCAATGAACTTTACTTCTAAATTGGGGAGGATGAATCCCACAGAATTTTTCTTTGCAGTGCCGTGTGGATTTTCAGGGTCTCCATGGGTGAGAGTGATGCAGCTGTGCTCGGTCAGCCCATATGCCTAGTCACGAAATTAAGATAACATGTGCTTTAACGCTAACAAAGGAAATTTGAAAGAAATTATTTTCTAAGAAGGTTATTGTGCATCACCTCTTGGACTTGGACATCAGGGAATTTCTTCTCAAAGGAAGAAAGGAGTTCAGGGGCAAGTGGAGCAGCAGCTGTCATAACAGCCCTAAGCTTGAGTTTACTGAGATCAAATTCATCAACGATAGGATTCTTAACCAAGGCCAGAATAATTGGGGGCACAATTGGGGCAAATGTGACTTCTTGTGTGATCAATGCATTCAGAAATGTCCTAAGTTCAAATCTATTCATGATTACAACCTTTCCCTTGTTCCTCATCGTGGCACAACAAATTCCAACGATCCCATAAATGTGAAAGAACGGGATCAAGCCAAGAGTCGTGACCTGACCTAACATTTCAGGCCCTACACTGAAGAGTGTGGAGCAGAGATTTGCCACCAAATTTCTGTGGGTTAACATTACACCCTTCGAAATCCCTGTGGTGCCTGATGAAAATGGAAGGGCACATAGATCAGTCTGCCTTAATTCTTCGTTGGCAAAATTATTGCCTGCTCGGTCCGCTGCTTCAAGAAGTTCACTCCAATTTATGGCACTTTCAATGCGTTCTTCACCCAGTACAATTACTGGCAGCCCTAGGCATTTCACCTGGTTTTTCAACAGACCACCACAATTAGGCTTAATCAAAACAGATAATCATATCATTATAGCGATAACTTGTAGTATTCTATACTTTTCGAAATGCACTTTATGCCATCCAATTCGAAAAATATGAGATTATATGGCATCACCTTTTCATAAATTGGGGCGTGAGTGACAATCAGCTTAGCGTCAGCAGCTTCCACTTGCTTCTTAAGTTCAAAAGCATGCGCTGTCGGGTTAGCACCTGAAAAGACACCACCAGCAGCCATAATTCCAAGCACAACAATGCCGTACTCAGCCACGTTCGGTAGCACCACAATCACAACTCGTCCCTTTCTCAATCCAAGGGATCTCAATGCCTTTGAAAATCTTCTCGAGTCCCTAACAACTTGAGCATAAGTATATGCCTTTCCACTCACTGCTTCCACGAACGCTGTCTTTTCTGCGTACAATTCAGCATCTTGAAGCACAAAATCAGGCAGCGTCACGTTTTCGGGCACTGGCACTGCAGGATATCGACTGCGGAAAATATGCTCTTCGTCGTGTGCTGCCGCTTCTACTGAAAGTGATACCGGCATTTCCATGGTGGGAATGTAAATCGTATGTACTGTGAACATCACTGGGCTCGACATTTAAAGGACGACGAAATCCTCTGCGATCATTTGTTGCGCGTGGTATCAGTGGCTGGTGACAGTTTGTTGAATCATGTTTGAGTCGCGGCCCAACAACATCCCCCTTCAGCCAATTTGAATATATTTTGAGATTTCTTCTACATTTGAATGCAGTAAAATTGTTTCTTTTATTCATGTCAACTTGAAGCATTCAAAGACGATTATTTCGCACTACTGCTGATTTCAAGCATGTTAGTTGTGATGTAAATATTGGGAATTGATTCTAATTTTACGAGCACAAAATGAAAGAAAATTTGGCCATTCTTGAGAATTTGTGCTTAGTTGTGTATTTGGTCCATTCATAATGGGCATTCTCTTAAAATTGGATCTGCATGGTTTTGTGAATTGAAATCCATGAAAGCCCGAGAGTCTACCGGAATACACACCGCCTATTTTCATGCGATGTCGCATCGAATACGGGGTCGTTTTCCACTGCACGCAGTTGCTTCCTTTTTTTCAGATCTCACTCAAATTAATCCGATGATTAAGAGACAAAAATCGAACTCAAAGCTGAAAAACCTAAGACACGAGTGAGAGAACGCGCACGTAAAAGAAGAGAAGGGAATCCACGAATCATGATGATAAATAAAGAATTAGAGAAAACCCACAAAGAAGAGAAGACTAGTGTCGGTAGAATCAAATGAAAGGATACTTGTGTTCCCCAGAGAGATGAAATGATTACACAACGCATAGGCATCATCACTATCTCTTATGGTTTTGACAAACCTAATCATCATGAATAATGCCTTCGCCCCGCCACTGTTAACCCCAACTTTAGTAGCCTCTCCATCTCATCATCACTCTTCATCCCCTCCTTCTCTCTCTCTCTCTCTCTCGTTTTCTTTTAATAAATAACACAATCAATCCTTATTATACACACTTCTAAACACATGTTCTTGATTGCTTTTGGCAGGCATGTAATTACTTTGCAGACATACATTAGTCTATTATCTAATTGTGTCTAAACTCTTTTAATTATAAGAAGGATGTTTTTATTTAAAATTAATAAAAAAAAATTAAATATAATTATTTGAATAAATTAAGTTTAGAAATTAATTACTTTGAAAACGTGGTATGTAAATGAATTTGGGTAATTTTCTGAATCATTTGTCACGCGAGCTTTCAGATTTAGGTTTGACAGTCTACCTGCATTTTGTTTATTAGGTAACCGCCACTGTCTACTTTATGGAAAAGAAAGCTTTAATGTAACTAAACCGTCACCACCAATTTGTTCGAGAATGTCCAATTGCAACAACCCACGTCTCCACCAAACCGCGGAAAATTAAAGAGTACAAATATGTTAACGATGTGATCCACTCGGGCATTACAATTTTGTTAGCTACGTGGCAGGGCAACCCAAGAGATTTGGCGGTGGTGCGCCACTAGCCTATGATGATGGCTTGGTCGCGCAGGCACTGGCAGGCAAGGGATGCGGCTTCTACTCGTTTCTATCCATGGTGGGTGGGTGGGTTCATCCCCCTAATTGTTTATTGGAAGGGGGGTAGAAATGAGAATTTGAGTGGATGGGAGGGGTAGGCTAGGGGTGGTCGAAATAGGTACTTCCGTAATTCTAACAAAATCATCATCATGAAACGGTAAAAAAGGTTGGTGGGACGGGACATTCACGTCGTCGTGTGCGTGGAAGAAGAAAAGGCCGTGAGACACAGCCGTTGATTTCTGTAAAGTTGCAAGTTTATTCAAAAGAGCCTTTGGTCTTCTTGACCACATTCAGCTCGCGTTCACACACTCGGAATTCCGGCCAAGTAAATATTATACTTTGTTGAGGCACTTGTGCTTTTACTTTAATACCCTTCACCGTCACCTTCCATTTGTAAAATTTGCACGCGTGGAATTTTTTTTTATATATAAAATTTATTACCATAAAAATTTGATAAAATACGGTAAGAAAATTAATAAGAAATGATGGTAATGGATCAGCTGACTTGGAAACAGACGAGTGGGTAAAGAAGGCAACCAGAAGAAAGGAAGAAAAAAGAGCAGGGAGAACAGAGGACACAAAGAGGGTGGGCGTGTTTTCGGGGTTGTTTGAACATAGTCGAGTCTAGCCAGAGCTGAGTCTGAGTCAAGGTCCGAGTCCGGGGCATGGAAGAGCTGGCCATGCTTAGGCAGCTCATCAGTCAGCTTCAAGTACTTGTCCAACTCCACGGTTCTTTTCCTCCTAATAATAATTCACATTACCACTATTTTCACTCCAATCGGCAGCAGGAAGTAGAACACCACCACCGCCACCAGCTTAACAGGTTTCTTATTGCACTCTAGATCTCCGCCAATTTTCCAATCTATTTCTTTTCACTCTCTTTGCATTGTCGATGGCTTGCCATTTTACTTTCTCTCTGTAGCTTCCTGTTCTTGATTTCTCGTTTGGATTTTCGTTTACTCTTTTTTTTCTTTTTCTGGCTAATTAAGTGTGGTGGTTATAGGTTTATTAAGTCGGGTGACGGGGGATTTCAGTTTCATCGCTTGCAGTTTTAGAAATGATATCCCATTTTTGTTCGTTGATGATTAATTGATTTCTCGCTCTTTCTTCCATTCTGTCTTTCAGTTTTCTTCTGCAGTATCTTTTTTATTTATCAGAAATTCATGGACATCATCCTACTTTGTTAGCGATTTCCTTTCTTGTCTTGGTTAATAGATATATGATATTCTTTACAGAAACTTAAGGAAGATTACGAATGCATCCCGTGTGCCATTTTTCTTCCTCAGGCTTGTGGATGATAATAGCTAGTTCATGCACGTTTCATTTACCATTTCTTTTCGTCACGTTTTTAGATTTATTGCCTTGCTATAAGCCCTTGCGTACCTTAGTACATAGAGTGCAGTCATCTATGCCCTTTCTTCTTTTAACAAAAGTTGTGAGAAAAAGAAGAGAAAGGGTAATCTTAGGGAAAAGCTAGCGACAGTTGCCCGTCATTGAGGCCAGTGCAAGTGGTTTATGGAGCCCAAAGTCTGTGCGCTGCATTTAACTCTAAATTAATGTTTTCTGATATTTGATTAAAAATGAATTATGGTTTAGTTACTTTTGCACATAAACTTGACTGTAGTTTGTATCTACCCTTTCATGATAATCCTGCAGGATTGTGCACATTCGTTGCCTTTGGTTTATAGTCAATGAATTACTGATGCTTTTGGTTCCATGCTTGTCTTGTTTTCCAACTGTAATATGTAAATACATTTATACATTTGTGACCATAACAGTCAAGATGAAATGTATGGTCAATTTACTTTCAATGTGTACTCTTATCTCTTTGAACTAGATTGCACATTTCTAGCATTGTTGTCATCTTATAGAATTCCAAAAGGACCTTTGGTTTACGTCAATGCATAAGTTTGTAAGAGTAGACTTGCTTGGAATTGTAAGAATGTAAGCAATTTCATAGCATGGAAATGATCAAATGAAATAAACCATCATGATGGCTTTAAAAGAATAGTTATTTTTCAGTGAATGTGTTTTGGTGCATTAATTTTACTGTGGTTAAACTGGAGATCTGAAGAAAAAAAAGATAGTAGCTGTATGGGCTGTTGTGCTTGATGAATCGTTATTATACTTTACATAGTCAGTTTCATTTATTTGGTTTCAATCTTTGATGGCTAGTGCATGAAGTTTTAATATCTCAGCTTAAGGTTTAGAGCTTATGTAACTGTTTCTCTTGTTTCCATTCAATTTAAGAAACACTAAAATTTCTGAAGTGGTTGAAGTTCATGAGCAGAGTAAAAGTTCTATTCTAAATAGCATGTCTGGGGGCTGCAAAAGGTTTCATTAGTGCAATCATCTCTTTCAGTCTGTTCATGCAAGCAATGTGACTTAGAATTGATGCTTTTCAACTTGAAGCCCAACCTGCATTGGTGTTAGTCACTCACCTTTGAGGCTAGCATCTCTATAGAGTTGGTTGGTCATAGGCATTCAAAAAGTTAACATATTGCTGTTGTTGTTTTTCAATCTATTTCAGCTTTTTGCATTTTATTAACATCATGGCAGTGTCAAACATGCAAATTTATTTGTGTGGAATCAACATTTTGTGAGCGGTTGTTTTATCAACCTCTGGACTTAAATCAAAATTGCTTCTTTTGGGTATGGTTTGTATGAGTAAACCAACTACAAAGCTCACTAAGTTTTGTGGGAAAATTCTGTAGGCTAGATTCATTTTATTTTTTATTTTTTAGGCTTTTTTCTGATAAAATTTAAGTATGAATTTTAATGCTTATTATAACCTTGAAATTAATTCTGTGCTTGCTCACACAAAATCTTGTGGGATGTTGGTGTTCCTAGAGCTGAGTGTTACAATGAACAGAATTCCATGTTGGCTGTTTCAAATTCTGTGGACAGCTTTCTCACTTTAGGGTAAATCACTATTCATATTAATACATTGATAGTTTCTTATAAGAAAGAAAAGAAGTTGCCAGAAAATAACAGCCTAAAAGAATTTTCCTGGTTAAAGCTGATACCTTACAAATACTGGGGGAGTTGATGAAATGAGAGGGGAACAACACTGAGGTATGTGTGCTTATATTGGGACTATTAACTGATGTCTGATTGCTGGTGTGAAGTTCCCTGAGAACCTTATGTTTACCCTGACACAGACCTTTATTAGAATCAATGTTGATGCTCAAGCAACTTGTGATGGTAACTGCCTGATCAAATTCATTTTAAGTAAATCATTACATCAAACCAGATTCCTTTGTGCATTATGTTTGATAGTGGTGTAACATTTTATTGTTATGTGTGAAACAATCAGATTTTATTGTCTTCTTTCTTTGATAAATTCACCGGGTCATTTTCTCATTACTTTTTTCTAGTGATTAAGAAGCGTGATGAATTGACATGTAAAGGCATTTTAATTTTCATATGCATTATAATGTTTGATTTTTAAACATCTTCTTAGGCATGGGGAAATTTTCTGTATTCTGTTTTATGGTAATTTCCTCCAAATATATTGTAATATACAATGTTTTTTATTTGGAAAATTCTCTAGAATATTTCAGTTTTTCGAAAGTCTTGTAATTGGCAAAATTCTTTTATAATATGGCAAGACTTGCTTAAAATAATGTTCAGGCTTTCTGAAGATATTTGGAAATCAGGCATTGTGTCACAACTTTTCCACTATTTTGTGCTTTTAGATGAGCGTAGCTAACTGAGAAAGTTGGGAATTGAGTTAATCTGTTGTTATAATAAACTAGATGATGAATTATATGCTTAGTAGACCCTTTGTAATTATTTGGGTGACATGTTGATGGATGGATCTGAAGAAAATAACCTTAAATCTTTGAATTTTGACATACCAAATCTAATGGTTCATATTTTAGACATTTTCTCTCTTTCTAAAACTTGTTCATGCTTAGCATACATTCATCCCTTTTCATGCAATTGTTATAATAAATTGTATTCAGTGTCCATATGAGAAATAATTACAGGAAATTACCTTTTTGTGAATATAAAATTTACTTTTATTAATTTTTTAGCAGTTGGTGCTTGCCCAACATTAATGACAGTGTGGCAGATGATTATTACGGTCTTGTGATGGCTGCTGGAAAATCTCAAAGTTGTAAGATGTTGGAACCTGTCAGACCTCCACCCTCCAAGAAATCTCGAAAGGAGCGGAACCGAGGAAAATTAGCTGGATCCACCAGTACGACTGAAGTTATGGAGCAAGAAATTTGGAAAGAGTTCCCAGAGGACCTTTTTGAAGCAGTCATTGCAAGACTTCCCATTGCCACATTTTTTCGCTTCCGTTCAGTTTGCCAGAGATGGAATTCCTTGCTGAACTCTCATAGTTTCTCACAGCATTGTGCCCAAGTCTCACAAGCCAATCCCTGGTTTTACACCATCACTCACGAAAATGTGAATTGTGGAGCCATGTATGATCCTTCCATGAAGAAATGGCACCATCCAGCTATATCTTGTCTGCCCACAAAGGCGATCATCTTGCCGGTTGCTTCAGCTGGGGGTCTAGTGTGCTTTCTTGACATTGGTCATCGGAACTTCTATGTATGCAACCCTTTTACTCAATCTTTTAAAGAGTTACCAGCTAGGTCAGTTAAGGTCTGGTCCCGTGTTGCTGTGGGGATGACTCTCAATGGAAGTTCAACCGGTAGTGGTTACAAGATTTTATGGGTAGGATGTGATGGAGAGTATGAAATTTATGACTCTATGAAGAACTCCTGGACACAGCCTGGAAGCATGCCTTCAAATGTGAAGCTACCACTATCACTGAACTTCCGGTCACAAGCAGTTTCAATTGATGCTACACTTTATTTCATGCGTTCTGACCCTGTAGGGATTGTATCGTATGATATGGTTACCGGGGCATGGAATCAGTTCATGATTCCAGCCCCATTGCATTTGAGTGACCACACGCTTGCTGAGTGTGGGGAACGGATCATGCTTGTGGGTTTACTAACAAAGAATGCTGCTACATGCGTGTGCATATGGGAGCTGCAGAAGATGACTCTTTTGTGGAAGGAGGTTGACAGAATGCCAAACATATGGTGCTTGGACTTTTATGGGAAGCACGTTAGAATGACTTGCTTGGGCAACAAAGGTTTGCTCATGTTGTCATTGAGATCAAGACAAATGAACAGACTAGTTACTTACAATGTGATGAGCAGGGAATGGCTCAAGGTTCCTGGATGTGTGGTGCCTCGTGGGAGAAAGCGGCAGTGGATTGCATGCGGCACGGCCTTTCACCCATGCCTGGCTGCAACCGCGTAATCAGCCCTTTTTTTGGGTTGTGGGGTGGTGCTTTCTGATAGCAATACTATCTTAGGGGCAAATGCTTTTATTTATGCTTGGTGGACTGGAAAATTTGGCTGCTGGTTTCTCTGCTGCCCAAATTTCTCCCTTGTTACGATGAAGTAATTGATACACTGGGATGTATCATGTATGGTTATTGGCCTTTCCTTTCATGTACAAACTCGTGGATGAAGCACCTTGATTTAAGAAGACTAAGGTTTTAAAAGACGTAAAATTCATTGTGTTAATTCTGAACTAGCGGATAAGAGGTCCTTGATTCGTTTTGGGGGCACTAATTTAATTAAGCTGCAATGCGCTGGAAAGGAGACTCGAGTACTACATTGGACATTCCCTCAAACTTCTGCCTCTGCCTGATTGAGGGAGACTTGGGGAGGTACGGCTGCATCAATCGTATTTAGGGACGTTCGCAGGCTGCCTCTGGATTAGCAATCGTCAGCTTTTAAGACACGTAGTATTTGATTTGCAGATGACCGGCAGACTGCAAGACTGCGATCTTAATTTGCTTTTGGAATGACAGCCTTTTATGTTTGTTGAATTTGACTGTCCAAATTTCAGTACCCCACTGCAAATTTTGCAATGCTCCTCTCCTAGGAAGAAATAATTTGCTACTCATTTTTAGTTACCAGTTTGTGGTAATGATCTGACTTCAAGCCACAATTTCTGGAAGTGAATGCCGAATATTGACAACATTGATTACAACACTATCTTAAAAAGGCCCTTAATATCTAGTACTACTCTAGGCAAAGAAATTATATCACTCTTTCCTTTAAATTGCCACCACAAACCGTAAATAGAGCGCCAGTCCGTAAAACTTTCCATCCGCAAATGAATCAATAAAAAGAACATGGTAAATTTTATTCAAAATCGAAGTTCTTCACATAACATAATAAACACTGGCATTAAGTGTAGTATCGAATTTCCTCCGCATTAACACGATACTGTAGGAGCACCCATCTGCTGCTATTTCTTAGTATTGTTAGAATGTTTATGCCATACCTCCGCTTGTTGCCGTCCTGATGATCTGGAAAAGAGCTGTTTGGTATTTCAAAAAAAAATGATCAGTAAACCATGTAAAATTTGGCAGATGATAGCAGCTAATACATAGCTAAATAGAACAACAAAATCCAGACATGGGGTGTAAACACTATTCAATTGAAAACAAATAAGGATTGTAAGTATTGAAGAATTGCAATTTAGACCAGCCGCTTATGACAAGCACAAAAATATAAACTCCTGATCTAAAATTGAATTGATATGCCAAATATTCGACACATGATAGAGCAGAACCAGAAGCTGGCGGAAAGTGTCAACGCCACCAAATGAAGCTTCGATATCCAGCATTTAGAAGTAGTGAAAACCAAATTGTAATATAGACTACAATATTTGAATTTCAAGAATATAAATTTGCGGAGAAACACCTCACACATCACTTGCAAATGGTTTCCCCAATAGTTTTTGGGTGAATGAACAAGATTCTTTATGTACAAAAACATAACCTTTATGTGCACAGCTTGTGCCAAAAGCAATAAATAATAATCACATACATATCATATTTGTTATAAAAATTAAAAAAATGATTAAAACCCACTGGTAAATGCCAATACATTTAAAATAAACAAGGTTAACATGTTATATGAGGAAAAAGCTTACATGATCCAATGACAACAAATACGAAGAACCCAAGCAGAACAGGGCCAACAGGATAGTCCGTGCCCTTCTTTGTGGTGGTTTCAGGCACAGCGCCTCTCTTCGTAATGTTCTTCTCGAATTTGTCCACCTTCCTAACGGCAAGACGCTTTGATGTTGTCTGCGCATAAACCATGACAGTAGAAGTCAACTATCACATGCCCAAAATAAAACTCAAAACAACCGGATGAGAAAAATGATCATCACCATGTTGGTAGAATTCTACACACCCATCGCTGATTTGTTTAAGCTTACAAACGAAATTATTCGTGGATTAATGTATTAATCATGGACAAAGAAAGAATGCGTTGTATTGTTAATAAACAAACAAAAATGAATTTGTGATTATCACGACACATCCGGGATTTAATGAAACCCGGTTGCATACTCTTTTTCGCGACATTGATTCATCAGAATTAGCTCAAATAATTAAATCACATCCATATCAGAGAAAAAAAAACTCGCACTTTCAATTGGCTTTGTCAAATTTGGCAGCAATTTGACAATCAACGGGCAGAAATCTACAACATAACACATATAACTACAAATCAGGTAATCAAAATACGAATAAATGAAAGAAACAAAACGGATCCACGACAAATCGGGAACGGACGACGGCGGTATCACAGGATATATCAGCAAACCAAGAGGAGAGCAGGTGACAGAAATTACCATGATTACGGGGAAATCCTGTAGCCGGAAACGGTTGTAGCAAGAAAGATAGCGTAGGGCTTATAACAGGCAATTCCTTCTCTTACCCCTTCCGGCGAGTGGGATTGGGATTCTTTTTTATTTTTCCACCCCCTTACCCTTTCTTTATAGTCTCGCCCCTTTCTCTTTCGCAAATGTCAGTGTGCCTTTTACGGGTGAAGGAAAATATTGATTACCTCCCCGGATGCCGCGTCACGGCCCTCATCACGATTGGCTGGACCACGTACATGGAAACACGCGGCATAATCTTATTGGGTAATATTGCCCCAAGACTTTTGTTAATGGTCCGAGTTTTGGGTCAATGACGACACCTGTATCTTTTATCCAAAACGTGTGAATTTATGACAGTCATTTTTTCTTCATTTTGACATTATCAAAAACAATAAATAAATATTTTTTAATTAAATTTAAAAGACTTAAATAATGAAAATATTAGTTAGTGGTTGGGAGAAGTATTTTATAATGGAAGTGTTCGTGGACCTTGTCATGAGGCTTGTTGCCTGCTCTTCCGTCAATGTACTAAATAAGTTCCCAATAGAGTGGTGTACACGAAGCGTAGGTTCCCACTATCCCAAGTTCCCGACAATCTAATGAAACTTATAATGTGGTGGTTGGAGTTGGACTGCACGACACCATTAACAGGTTGAAGATGGGAACAGCACATCACATGAACATTATTAGGCAAGCAATACAGCCTGACTCGCGCTACTTTTCCATTCAATAAACAGACTTCTGTCTACCATGCTTAAGAATTTGGACATTGGTTTTGCCGGCGGGGTATGTGCAGTTAGCTCTTTGTATGATATAAGAGTCTTCAACAAATGAGCGATTGAGCAATGTTCAACTCACTTTATTTGGCAGAAAATAGCCGCGTCTCTGGCTACCCTCTTGCTCCAAAACAGAGACTTCTAATACACTAATATTTGCTGCTCTTGCTCCGGTACCGGAACTATCAGATATAGTTATGAACTTGGGAAAATTTACCAGTAGAATCTAAGCCACCATGGTGGAGTACTATTTTCTCTCACGAACAATATGACAAGAAGGCTGCATTGAATTGACCAAACCTACCATGGGAAGACTTTTCTCGCGAGCACTAGTAATTTAAGCAGGCTCATAGAGAATTGTCACACATAGCTGAATGAGATGCAGACATGCACTACAGGTTAAGCCCATATGCGACCCTTTTTTTTTAAGGTACAAATGACAGCAGGCCATAGATCAGTCACGCTCACGCATTATGCAAAGCACAGGGTGTGATCAAAACAAATCAATTCTGCCCTTGTGCAGACCTAGTGTGAGGCAAAATTACAAAAAATAGTTGGCAACGTAATTCTGAAGAAGAAATCTATGCAAAGGTAAATTATAGGCCAAACATAGCATTACAATTGTATTATTTCACAACAGACAACAGAAAGCCCAAGGAAGGCCATTAAATTTCTTCGATTAAAATAATGAAATTTAACAGTAGCCAAAACTGTGCGGAAAGGCACAACAAGATTGTGAAAACAATTAGAGATCAGCTAGAAGTGACCGTCGGTCTACATTTCTTGATTTAGCTTCCAATAACACACGATGAATGATATTCACATAGAAAGTAGTAGTATGACTAACTGCCATGAACCCCTTTAATGGGGTCAAGGAAAGCCCTCAGTATACATCTCTAAATGTCGGATGTAAATAATGAAGCTTGATGTCATTCACTTCTTTTTTGGAGATGCACATCAGAATATGTGATGAGATACAAGAAATGGAACTTGGATTCTTTCTAGATACCAATATTCATTAACTTAGGAATGGAAACTAGCAACCGAACACATTGATCAAAATCTAAACAAGACACTAGCACATTACTAACCCATAACCATATTCAATCATAAACTCTGATCAATATAAGGTCTACACTATCATTTGATCTATAATCAGAACTAACAATGTTACAACTCTAAAACTGAGGATGAAAAGACATGCAATTTTGTAACAGTTAATGTAAAGAAAATTGAACAGATTTAAGCAATGTAGAATGTGGAGAAAAAGTTGCAGCTCGCTTTTGGGAAAGCCTGTATATTGGCAAGTCCAATAGAGAGAGAGGAGAGAGGAGAGAGAGAGAGAGAGAGATTTTCTTCAAAGTATGCAACAGCCCTTGGATTAATATAAAAACCCTCACCAGCCAAACCATAAAAAGAAATTCAATTAGGCATGATACGCATTGTACAGGACTTCAGCCTTTTAGCCGCTTGAATCCTTGAGAACTGCACAAGTTTCCCTCTGGGAGTATCTTTAAGTTGCAGGCATTAATTCCACACGAGTTCATGCAAACAATAGTTCATCATTCACCACATGTGGATGGATGCTCAAAAATGGTAATTTGGTTCCCAATGTAACACTTGATAAACTTTGTTGACATTACACCAAATAATCCGAAACTCAACTAACTGGCTCTTCGTTAGAAGGATCCACTCTCCCAGCTCTGTCAGCTTCTTCACTATCCTTTACTATTTCTATTTCCTGGTTATCTTTGGAACTACCATTCTCTACTTTCCTAGCTTTTTCCAGACCCTCTGCTGCCCCTTCTTTGGTAGCTTCCCCAGCATTATCCACGACATTAAATTCATCAACTTTTTCCTCCTCTAGAATATCTTCATCCTTTACATCAGTTATAACCTGTAGAAGTTCCACAGGTGTAGCAGCTGGATCCAGCTCCCTGCAACCCTTTGGAGCATTTGGAGCCTCTTGACCTGTAAGCAAGTATGAAGGGACATGATGAGAGAAGCGAAACATCTCTTCTCTTGGAATCCGCCTGACTTCTCCGGGGTCCAAATGCTGATGAAACACAGTCTTAAAACCAGCAACCTTAACCAATGGAGTAACAGTTACCCCATGTTCTTCACTATAGTCTTCAAGTACTTCCACCATGTCATACTTGTGTATGACTTCATCAGCTGTAAGCTCATTCCAGTCAGGGGACCAATTCCTATAGATAGCCCAGACATCCCCCTTCCTGGGAAATATACGAACAGCTCCACGTGGTCCTTTTGACCACCTGACCTTGTGCGAAAAGGAATTGAGTGAGTTACTGATCTCATATTTGCCCACTCTGAAATCTCCACATGTTTTGGAGAAACCAGAAGCCACCCAGTTTAGTGGCCCCAGTTCACTGTTAGTTCTGGAATTAAGCCAACTGATCCGCATTTTGAATGGATTCAAAGAAATCACACTATGAATCATGGCATAATATCTTGGCATCCCGTCATCATCATCGTATGCAGACCATACCTGGTTATCTCCAAATGATTTTTCAGTTCGATCCTTATCAAAATCATGAAAATCTGGATCAGGGACATTTATGGACAATGTTTCCACAGTTTCTGCATTTGCACTGACATGAGAACCTCCAGGTACTCCATCTTTTTCATCAACTGGCTCACTAGACTTAATCTGACCATGTGCTTCATTGTTTACCAAAGGATTGTCTCTGTTCTCATCACTTTTCCCAGTGCCGTTGTACTCCTCTTTCGATGCAGTTTTAGCTATTACGCCTGATCTCCATTGATTTAGTTTTTTGTGGATTTCTGTCTTAGCCTTCTCCATCAGCAGATTTTGAATATCAACCTGAGATACTTCCTTTGTGTTGTTGGTTCTAGTGATTCCATTGATCCTAACTGTTTGAAAATTACCTGAGAAATTAGCTCCTGCATTTCCTGTGCCCATTTGATTCGCAACATTACTGCCATAGTTGCCAGCACTGAGGTCCTCCATGCCCCTTCTTCTCTTTGCAGAACTTAAGTGCCCAGGAGGAGGAACGCCACTAGTCCTTTTAGAGGCATTATGCTTCCTCTTCATGGCCTCCTCTCGTTTACTGACCGCCTGTGCCTCTCCACGCTCTCTCTTCACTTTCTCATATGCTTGTTGAACCACACTAGCAGCTTGAGCAGCAGTTGAAGCACCTCCTGTCCTAGAGAATGGACCCCACTGAAAATTGGTGTGGCTATAGGAATCAGGATTACTGAATCCCCCTGCTGCCACATTTTGGGTGGGGGAATTATTTCTAGCCAAATTAACTGAGTTTTTACTACCTGCTTGATGATTTGAGCTCTGCCGCTGCTGTGAGAAATTCCAAGGGGATTTAGTACTATTTGAAGGAGGAGGAGCTGTTTCCACAGCCAAAAATGGCTCATGGCAATTGGGGCATAGGAGATTATGATTCAGATAAACTCTGAGATACTCATATTGCATCTTGCACTGGTGGCAGACGGTCCAAAAGGTATTGGGTTTGGACTTATGAGATGGAGCAGGAGTAGAAGAGTGACCAGACCGAGTGGAACTCTTGGGAGCTTTCGCACTTGATTTGGTAAAATTGTAAAACCCATTTGCTCCTGGTGCTGCTGATACACCCCCACTAGTAGTTGAAACCTTTTGAAATACTTTTCCATTCCTCTTATTGTCATAAGCTGCTCTCTTAGCTTTATCAGATAGCAAACTCCATGCCTCTGAAATGAGTTTAAATGCACCATCAGCTCCTATAGATTTATTCTTATCAGGGTGAAGCATGAGGGCCAGCTTCCTATACTGTTTTCTAACTGTTTCGTCATCAGCTTGTGGAGTTACACCAAGTATCCCATACCAATCTGCCTCGCCATTAATTTTATTCTCTGCAGAAATATATATATCAAGTGTTGCAATCATCTGCGGAATACCCTCGAGTGCAGGATACAAATTCTGGGCCTTGACAGCAAATTTCTTTGCCCCTGAAATGTCCTTTGCAGTGAACTTCTTCTCAGCAATTTCTTTTGCCCTGGTGGCCTCATCTTTATTGCACTCCATTTCCCTTCTTAATCTTCTTCACCTTTATTATTATTATTATTATTACGGATACAAGGCCACCAACAAAATTCAATCAAATTCAGCCACTCAAGTACTCAATTCTCCCAGTCCTGCGCTTTTTTCATATCAAAAACCCTAATTGACAACAAACAGAAATTTAAACAATGCAAGAGAAGAAACTGCCAGAAAGAAATACTGAAAATGCGCAAACAATGACATTGTACAAAAAAAACGTATCATACAAAACAGAAAAGAGCAATCTTTGAGATATAGAGACGATAACGTCAATAACAAACAAGTAAAGTCACAAGTAGAAACGTAAAATTCTTCTGGGTTCATCATTTTCACATTCCACTTACATAATAACCAAAAGTTTCAGGTAATCAAGTGACAGAAAGTAATGGATTATAACAAGTAATTACAAAACACAACACAATTCCACGAACTTAGTAATTGCCAACTCAGTTGGCAACTACAGTAAACGATAAACAAGAAAATAGCAGAGAAATAATATACAGAAAAGCAAAACAAATCAAAACGTAGGTATCAACTATGGATCTGGGCTCGTCAAGTTTCTAGGTCCGATGAGATAGTTAACCATAAACACATAAAAGAAATTGAACTTTTAATTCGCTATAAAGAACCCTATAATCGGCGATCAGTTCATAAAGCGAAATTGGTGAATTAAGAACAACCCAGATTGAGTTAAACAGTAAAATTACCAGGAACAGAAAAGCTGAGCTGTGAACATGAATCACAGAGGCCATAGCCACCATGGACAGACCTCCATAACCAATAATCTATTTGTTTTTTTTTGGTGCCCCTGATTTCTAACCCAAATCAAAAAGAATCCCACCAAAACTGAACTTTTTGTGAAAACCCCAAAACCTAGACTGGCTTCCTCAATTAACAAAATCACAACCAATAAAATCAAGTTTTATTATAATATGGGCTCGAGCATGTTTTCCTATTTTGCCCTAACCCAACCTCTTTTATTTTCCATTGGTTAATTACCTTAACTATGGTTAATTTATGAGTTTGTAAAGAAGTATAATTCAACAATATATGCAAAGTTCATACCAACTCTTTTTTATAAAATTTAATAAAAGTAATTGATAAAATTAACTTATTTATATAAGAATTTACGTTTATAATTATTTTATAAAATTTTTTATTTTATTAAAAATATTATTCTGTTTTTAATTATTTTTAAACCTTTTTTTCTTTGGTTTTATGGTAAAATAATATGCTTAAAGCAAAAGTGTGGTCCACAGAAACTAGAGGTTGCTAGAAATTATTTGTTTTTGACTTGTAAAACAACACAAAATTTAACTATGGTTATGCACGATGCTAACTAGGGTTAAGTGTATGGTCATTTCCCTCCCTATCTTTCTTCAATGTATTTCATCTTCTTCCGCTCCAACCAACTTCTACTAAACAATAATTTATGTAACCTCCGAATCAAACTAAGATTGGGAAGAGAGGTAGAAAAAATAATTTGGTGTGTATCAATCTTACAAAAAGAAAAATTACACAACAGCTATGGACTTGAACGGACGGTTTGTCACATTATATTTATATTAAATAGTTAAAATTTGTATAATATCAAATCAATACGTAAATTCTTATGAACTTTATTTTTGTTGACTCGACTCATTTGCCATTGCCACCTCTACGTATAATTAATTATCAAGATCGATGCAAGAGCAATGCCTAAAATGAAGCCTTGGGATATACCCTAGAATCATGGGAGATTTTACAATTCATTACAACAAGTCTCCCATGAGTATCTAAAATGTGTTCCGAGGAAAGTGTAATCTACGCATCCGAAAAGGGACATGACATCAACACACGGCGAGAGCCTTTCACAGACCAAGCATATTGTGTTTAGGGCCAACATTCTTCCATCGCGACCCGGAATAGGTGGTTTGTGCTTCAGCCACCATTTTTTCTTATGCTGTGCAAAGCTCGACATGACCATATGATGATACCTATACTTAGAACCTCGATTGCTTAACTTCAATTGCCACCTAATCAAAATTGTATTCCTCCCACTAAAAGCTTCAAGTGCTAACTTGTACCCACATTAAGAAATTTTGTGAGAAAAATTTCAAATAGGATTTTGGATGTTCCGCATTAGCCTTTGATTGTTTCAAGAGAAAGAATTCCAACGAAGAACTAAAAAAAATAATTAAAAACAAGAATAAATGAATTATTTAAAAAATTAATATTAAATATATATATATATATTTTTAAAAGAGTTTTACTTTCCAAACAGTGAGTTAGATGTCTGCTTAATACATGGCGAGATACAGTGCGATGTGGCATTGATTTGGTGCCTGCAGTGATATCAACACCAGTCATTGCATCGGTAACTGGGGCTGCCAACTTACGAATTATGTTCCCTCTTTCCAAATAAAACCCCATCTCCCTTCAATTGAAATATTCTTCGGATTTTTATATCACCAGTTCAAATAAATATTACATTTAAATTATATTTTTAATTTATATCGTAAAATATAAAATTAATTAATAATATTTATTAAAATAAAAAATAAAAAAATATTTATTATTATTATTTATAAATTAAAAATAAAAAATCCTAATCCAACCCCCTCATCAGTTATGATTCCCAACTACAAATCTCTGCAACTACGTCTATATGCTGTCTGGTTTCCACGCGATCTGCCTGATGCACATTTATGATAGTAATCATACTCTTCTTATCATAATTTTAACTGCATGTGAGGATAATATAATTGACTAAAGAGAGCAAACGGGTTTGATTCAACTTGAATACCTGGAGAGATGAAAGCGTGGGGCATGCATGCGGGGAGCAAGTGTGCAGTGGTACTAAATGGGTGTGGCCTTAATTGGGCCCTCAATGTCAAATAATTGTCCCATCAATCCTTGATGCGGTGCATCAAATTATTGCCAACTCTTGCGCTCCCCTTTCCTTTAGTTGTTGAGGATTTTCGCTGCACATTAATACTGGAGAGGTGAATGATCAGGCTCTTACATTAACTTATAGCCTTTGGTTTATTGCATGCTGCAGGCCAACGCTATATTAATTGTAGCTTGATGATTCCATCTCCCGGTTGCTGCTGGGTTTCTTATGATTGAAACGACCATTCGCCTGGCCTGCGGAAGGTTTTTTCTTATTCTTCTGATTCATTAATTATTCATTTCCTTACTTTCTAAAGTTGGATTCTCGTAATTTGCCAGCAAATAGCTAGCGAGGTTGAGCTTTGTTTCTGCGCCAGCCATGGTGCCCAATCGATGATCGATAGTGCCATGCGTTAATGTTGCGGCTACCACTTCCCTTTTATCTTAATATTTAAAGCTCCATCCCATTTGTATTGGTGCCGTACTGTATTATTGATCAGATATTTTAAATTTCTTATGAATTTGTGCGCCATTTTCATCTGTAAGAAACTCAGCTAGGTTCTAGGTGTAGTGGAATGGGACTAAAATGAATCAGGTTCTCCCATGATTCCTAGTACGCATAATGCTTAATGCATGCATTCTGTACAACACTGGATCGAGCATAGGTGACATAGAATTTTTAATTTTTAAAATTATTATTAATTTTTAATTAAACGTTAAATTCGATAAAATTATACTTTTAAATTTTAGAAATATTTAAAACTGATATATTTTGGTTCTTTTTTTTTATTATTGTATTAATTTGATAAATGTTATTCTAACCTTAATTTCGTAAATCTATTAATTTTGAGAGACTTAAAGGAGTCGGGTTAGGCAAATCCTCACCATTGATCACGTGGATGCATCACCATCGAATGTAATAATGCAAGTGCTGGTCCACCAATGGAAATTATTCCGTTTAAAAAATATGGCTATTATTTTAGCCTAATTAATTAATTAATCCCCGAACCAAAGGCGAATAACACGCGGCGTGCCAACACACAACAGGGACTCGGCATGCTGACAAGAAACCTAAAGGCTCAGACATGAAAATTAATTAATTAATTAATTAAAATGAGAAAACTCCGACGAGTATAATAATAATAATAATAAAAAAAGGGGTTGCTGGTTTTTTTAATCAAAGAGTAACTTTAACCTTTATTCTTGGCTTGACGAGGGCATCTCGTCTCGTGTCGTGGTGGTGGGTGAAATGCCGCCATCTCTGATGCCGCTACTTTGGGGGGGGGGTTTGTTTTGTGCAGATCACGCAGAGTGTACACGGATGACACCTAAAAGTGAACGTGTTTTGATTATCTTAATTTTAAAAAATAATAATTCTGTGCGGCTAAACTTCGACTTAATGTTAAAATAAACTGGATGATCGAACCAGTGACATAACCCGCGTGTTAGCCAACCAATAACAACACGAAGTAAATAATATAAGACCTGAAAATAATCAATCAAGTGTTTAATTAACTTAATTAAGACATTTTAAATCCCCCTCGAATGAATGATTACTTATTTATGATTTCCCCATGCTTTCATTTTGTCTTTTTCAATTCTCAGTCAGAGAAGTAACACAAATTTTTTTATTTGGATTAATGATTTATAGTGTTAATTAATGGGTTCAATAAGGGCTTGGAGCTGGATTAATTTTGCTCGTACCATTTATTTTTACGTGTAAAGTTAGTGTTGTTGTCAAACAAAATAATGATAAAAATTTACAAGCGTCTATGTAAGACAAAAAATATTTTATCATTTGTTATTTGATGCTTTATTAATTTCTTTTTAATTATGTGTTAATAACTCGTAATTAAACTATTTGATTAGAAATGCTTTGTTGGGTTGGGTATCTTTTATTTAATTGTCTTAATTCAAAAGTACTATTTATAATTTGTATTTGGTCATTTTATTCTATTAATATTTTAGAAATATTTTTCTCAAAATGACGTCGTTTGTATTCTAACTTATTGAAGTTCTGAGCAAGCGAAAAGCGAGGGTAAATTTGTAATTAGACGCGGAAAATGTGTCGTTGCAAGTTTACAAGAATTAATTTTGTGAATCGGGATCCGAAAAGGAGAGGATCGGATCCTGAAATACAAAGATCCCGACACGGTTGTCCGAGAAAACAATGGGGTGGGGAGGGTGGAGCCAAGGGACTCTGAGACAGGCGCTCATGGTACACGTGGGATGGAGATACTTTTCGTTTGGTCTATCTCAACTCGACAAGCGACGCCTGGCCATGTGGAAGCCATTGCGGCGGCGACACGTAGTCCGTTCTCATTCGCTGAGGTGAAAGAGCCGGTGCGCTTACGTGGAACGTCGCTGTCAGAAAGAGTCTCTCCAACATTGGAAGTCGGTTGTAGTGATGGCCTAATCATCTCGTGACATGCCTTGATCAAAGTGTCCTTGTGATTCTGCCATCACTTTATTCTCTTATTTTCCATTTTGCCACTGTCGTCGTCGTCTTTTAACAACTTTTTTCGATGCTTATTTAAAGTATATTGATTGACATTAACACCCTTGTTCGTACTATTTATTTACGTCCAATACCGTCCGTTTATGCCATTGCCCGCCCTACTGCCCCTATAGGTCACAAATAGTTAGTTACTATAAAGTTCATTATTCTATCATTCTTGGTGGGGGTTTCGCTTTTGAACTTGCTATTGTGAGACGAGGTGTCACACACATAAAAACAAATATGGTTAAATCATAGCGTATGATTGATATAATATTGTAGGAATAGTGTTGTTTAATACCAACAATTTTAGCTCAATATGGTGCATAATTTTAATATAAACCCCTTGCATGATTAGCAATAGATGAATGCGTACACTGTAAAGAAAGCTACCAACAATCATTTTCAGAACAGTAGTCGATTTAACTTTATTTATTGGTATAAAAAAATAAAAAATTGTGATTGAATTTCAGAATTGATACATAGATAAAGGGATTTAACACGAGCTATTTGGAAGCACGCGTGTTAGTTATATTGTGTTTAACGAAGATAAATTTGAATTTAATAATAATGATATTAAATATTATAAAAATTTTATTTTAATATGATGTTTTAAATAATTTTATGTTACAATACTTTTAAATTTAAAATTAAATTGATTATTAATTATATTATTTGTTTAATAAATATATTTTTAATGTCAATTTTATAAATTATATGTTAAATCTGTATTAGGTTAACAGTTTGTGTCAAAATTTTTATTTACTACTTGTTTCTGTACACACGTCGTGCATGTGTTGGCGTAGATTAAGGGAGCCGGCTTAGATTCCAAAACAAAGAAGACACAATAACACCTTTAGAGGTGTTCCTGTCGCGGGGGTCCTTATCGCTTTACCTAATCTTTTTGACCCGAGGGGTTATCTTGTAGCAATTTAGGGAAAAGCCAGTGGCATCTAACGCCTTGAGGACAGAAAGGAAAAGGCTTGATTGATGCCTGTGGTTTGTAATATTGTAGTCATGAAAGGGGTACTTTTGTCAACTAAAAAAACAGCTATACAAACACCGAGTTGACGGCTTAGCGTGTACAAGTTGTCTGCCGGCGTTGGATTGATAGGGATGGGAAACCAAAGGAAAGTTAAGAAAAAGGCAGTGATTTCTGCTGAGTGGGGAGTTTGCTGCCTTTTTCTTCCCTTGTTTTGTTTATTAAATAAAAATTTCTGTCTATAATATGCATTAAATTTTAAATCTCTCTCTCTCTCTCTTCTTTAATAGGGCTGACGGTATGGATACAGACAATGGCTGGCCGATGCTAGTAGACATTTCTACCACCGTTTTCAGCTTCTCTCTCTTTCTCAAAATTTCCTTCTTAATGTCCATGAATCAATTCTTTTTACCTTCTTTCACATCTGCAAGTGTTTTGAGTCAAACCTTAACAACACCCACATGCTTGATTTTCTTTATGTTTGATTTCAGGAGTTTTGAGGAGTACTATGAACTAGATTTTCTGTCAGATTCTTTGTTGTGTTTCTGATTTGATTACTGAATTTCGAATCTTTGTTGTGGCCAGCTTGGTCCATTTCTTGTTCTCAACTTTGGTTGGTAGCTCGATAATAGGATAAAATCAAATTCTATGAAGAATTAGACACTTCCGGCGATTCATTGTTTCTCTTTCGAGTTCTCAAGAATCCCCTCATCTATCTCTGTTTTGATTCTTCTCTGTAATACGGGTAGATAAGACAGCACCCTGTTCTTACCCATGTCTCCTTGTTAATTTGCCTCTTTGTGTTGAAATTGGAGGTGGTGGAGCTCTCGTTCTTCTTTCAATCTTCACTTCTCTGTTCGCTGTTTCTTTGTTACAAGTTTTAGATTTTTGTTTATGTTGGTTTTTCCTAGACAGTCTCTGTAGATTTGGTAGTGGGTCTCACTCTCTCTACCTAAGTCATTTCTAGTTAGAGTTAACTATAAGTAAGATTCACTTCACCTTGTTACTGTTTCAAGTTAGCTGGAGTTTAACTGGTAACTCATTTGGATGAGTTTACTTCATGTGTTTGGGTTTGGTTTAAAGGTGGGGCACTTACTTTTGATGCTATGTTGCTGGATTTTGTCTGTGATTTCCGTGAATTGGTCCATGAATGGTGAAAGCAAAGATACCAAGACTGGTTTGCTTGTTGAAGTTTGTAAGATGTGGCTACAATGCTGGCAGAAGATCTCGGGGAACAGTGGAAAAATTCATCATCTCTACTACCAGTATATTAGTTCCAAAAGAATTAGAGAAACATGGTCGAGAAAATTCTTGGTCTCATGGGTGCTTTTATGGACTTTGGCTTCTTTATCGACCTTCTGCTATATGAACTCACATGCTACTGAGAAGAGGAAAGAGGCTCTAGCTAGTATGTGTGATGAGAGAGCTAGGATGTTGCAGGATCAATTTAACGTGAGTCTGAACCATGTCCAGGCTATGTCCATATTGATCTCGACATTCCACCATGGCAAGAACCCATCTGCTATTGATCAGGTCAATGGATCTCCTCTCTTATCTTTTTCCCCTTAGATGTTAAAACTGTTTGAAATTGATAATTTTCCACTTTCAGTGCTCAAATGGCTTGCTGTGATCTTGTTTTTGGCAGGATAATTCATCTTAACGTTAGGTTTCTTGTCTATATTTCAACTCACAGCCAGTTGAAAATATTTGACCAAGGAACTCTTTAGTTTGGGATAAATGGATTTAAGTTGGATTGATTTGGG